>OY744476.1:9150472-9750472 GCA_963556175.1 Tipula confusa
CTGAAAAATAAAGTTTGAGGTAAAATGATAAACCCAAGAGTTAATTGACGTTTTTTCTACGAAACCGAAGTAGAAGATATTGCGGTTTTTTCCTTTTGTTAACTACACGAAGTAAGGTAAAGGATGTCAACACCATCGAGTTCATTCTCCTCGTTGAAAGTTTTTCATTGGTGTTTACATTCAGGTTTAACTCAATGGACTTGCTTAATAACTCTGAGTAAATCCGGATCATTAGTAAAGAATAAAACCAATGGACTGCTTCGGCTATCATTAGCAAAATAATATAATGAACCATTTCTGAACAAACAAATGTCATCCAAATTGGTGTTGTATCCCAATCGCTCGAAGGAAGATTAGAAGCACCTGAAATTAATATTACAACATGTAGTGTAAAATGATGTTATTGCAAGTATTGTGACGTGTTTTTTATATTTAACGGTTATTTCATTTAATTTTCGTGCTAAATATTTTTTTACTCATCAAATTCATGGTAATATGATTTTTTCCTAATTACAATGACGTATGTTCGAGTGTATTTTGCAATCGTTTAGTTATGTCTTTCCTCTTGTTGATATATTTCGCACATTTTTGCTATTGTTCCATTTTTATTTGTCAGATCTCTGGGTCATCAAGACAATTTATTAGGAATTCATTTATTGCAAACACTGATAAGTGATTTTGTTAATGTGGGCTTTATTAGTGCCACATCTTTATCGAAAATATTTTCGGCTACCAGTGAAAAAGAGGTTTTAATATTCCAGCTGGAGTTCACAATTTTTTCATTTAAAGTTCACTTTAATTTCAAATATTTGAAAAACAAATGAGCATAATGTTTTCTGCGTTTGTGTGCGTTTACTTTATTCACCTGACTATTCAATTCCCCAACATGCACATAGTGTAATTATTCTGCTTTTGACGGACACCTGGAAAACATCGTTTTCTATGGGTAGAATAGAACTCGATTTTAGCATTACTACGCCGACTGCTTATACACAGGGCCATCGAATTTGTTGAATCCGATACAACACATCGTTAGTCCTCTTGACAATCGTGTATGGTCTTTCCCAACTCTTTTGCAATTTGGGAGAATTTATTTTTTTTCTTGTGGGATTGTAAAACCACACCAAAAAATATCCTGTTGTCCGATCACTGCACTGCGATAGCCCATTAGGAACAGGGGTAAACATCGTCCCCAATTATTATGCTTGGTATTGATTACCCTTCGTAGATGTTGCTCCAAGGCTCTATTGAATCGTTTTACCATTCCATCAAATTGTGGATGTATTGGCACAGTTCTCGTCTTTTAGATTTGGAATATTTTACACAGCTTTTGGAACACGGCTGACTCACCCCTGATTCGCCCATGGGCAGAATGCAGTTACTTCTAATGGCACACCGCATTTGTATACCCAGTTGTTGACAACTATGTCTACTACGATTTGGCCTACTGGTTGACGATGGAATATGCTTTTACTCATTTACTGTAGTAGTCAAAATGTACGAGAATGTATCGGTTTGGGGTCCCCTGTTGGCAATTTCACACTTCTGCACTAGTATTTCCGGGAATTGGCCCAATTATAACCGGCTACAAACCTTGTCCTAAGTTTTATTGGCAACTGAAATGTGCCCAGATTTACCATCATGTATTTCCTGTCGAACCTCTGGTATTTGGTTCGCTGGAAGTAACGTCTGATCCACTTTAATTCATTAATTTCGACGGATATATTTGATATTTTTTGCTTTGTGTTTGCTATACTGCTTACATTGGAGAGCACAGAGCCTTCGGTTTCGATAATTCTCGAATGTAGCATGCTATTATTCGATCATTTTGTTTTTCTGAGAGAACTGATCTTAATAAGAGTTTGCTTGCTGCATGAATGATTTCTGATTCTCTTTTCCCAGTTAAAATTTTGATTTTTCTCAATAAAACGATTTGGAATTTGCACAACATTAGCGAATTTAGGAACAAATCGTCATGTATGTTTCTTGTGGAACCAGCAATTCTTCTACTGTCATTAACTTCGGTGAATCATTTCGCACTATTTCACTGGATACAATGGTAAGCACTATTGTATAGCCCATTTATAGTCGAATTAATGCGAAACAAGTATTTGAACTTTTACATTTTCTTTCGCATCCAGGAATTTGCGGTTTGGGAAAATTATTATCATCTCGTTACTTCTGGTCGAATATAAACAAAGTTGTGGAATTATGGGCAAATTCAAGCATTGCTGGTCAAAAAACTAAATCAATTATGATGCAAGTCATATATTCTCACTATCATTGATAGATATACTTGATGTCCCGAGGCACATCCTATTCGGGATATGAAAGCGGCAACAATAGCCAGTACCTTCGTAGAACAATACGTTTCCCGATTCGGAGTTCGTTGCGAAATTACTACTGATCAAGGAAGCTAGTTTGAATCTAAAAGTTTTGCAGAGATAACTAAGCTTATTGGATCTCATAGAATTTAAACTACACCTTAGCATCTTTAAACCGACAGTATGATTAAAGGCTAAAGGAAACACGATCAACAGCATTTAGAGACGAAATAAAATGTTCCCCAGTTGAGCTAGGTATTGTATGTACAAAATTTTGTATGTACAAAATGGGTTTGCCGGTTATGTAATATCAGTACAAAACACGGATCGTTCTCATAACCGAATATAGGCAGTTTCCCAAGTTCTCGCAACATAAAATGTCACATCGACATGGAACAAAGATTCCGAAAGCAACCAACGCGTTATTACATGATTTGTGTTCGAATTAGAATACACGTATCCTTACCATCTTAAGATCTCACTGCGTACATAATTAAAACTAATGTAGTTCATGTGATTTCAATAAAATTAAATAATATCCCGCCTTTAACCGGTAAAACCGTTAGTGATAAATAAATTCCTTAACTTAATTCATTTGGTTCCATTTGCATTGACATAATGTAATAATCCCTTTTAAGCATACAAAATATGTATACGAGTCTCGAAGCCGATGCCATTTATCATAAATTAAATTTTTACTGGGTGTGTGTGTGTGTATGTGAATATTATAAATCGTACAATCCAATCCAATATAATCTTAACCATAAAACCAACGATTTTATGTTGTACGAACATATGTTTTATGTAAATTTTGTCCTCTAAGACATCCGTTCAACTTTTTGTGTTTTCTTCTGTTTTTTGTTAAATCTTAAAATATGAAAATGTACAAAAGTGATTACATAAAACTATTAAATAGAGTTTATGGCAGATGTCGTTTACGTTAAGTTTTAAAATAAAAATTTGATTTGAATTATATACCGATCGACAAAAAGGAAGCCCATAATTTAAATTTAATTAAAAAGCCGAGAATAAATGAAAATACCGTCAAAATCTTAATTTATTACAATTTTAAGTGGAAACAAAAAAAAAAAAAAATTATCGACACCTACATCGCATACAATCATATACCATGATGATATATAGCATGAATGATAAATCAAATAAAGAAATCAACTACCAAATAATCATAATCGAATTCGAATACACATTGAATTTTCCCATTTCATGCTTTCTCATCGGCATAACAACTGTAGGAGGAACAACAGCTCATTAATCATTTTCTATTTATGCATATATTGATTTCCATTTTAAGGGTTTTATTCATATACGAGCATATAGAGATTAGAGTAAGTGAGCGAGCGAGAAAGAGTGAGAACTCTCGACGAAGGCCAAAATCATATTCATTTCACAACCCCTTTGAATGTGAACGTTTTTATTTGTGATTGAGTGATTTTCTCGTATACAGTAATGATTTTCAATAAATACAACAAAATGTTTAAAAATGAAAATTCATGTGAAAATAATGTACTCGTATATTATGCTCGAACATGGAATTATGAAAATATGGCCAGTTATCAATTTACTGTTCACAACACGGTGGTATTATGGGGTAAAGTATATTTTTATGTTGTTGTTCCTGGTGCTATGGATCGTTCGAACGATATAACATTTTTTTTGATTTGGTCAGCATTTATAATTTGGTTTATTTATGTTTTATGTTCTATCTCACTCTCCCTCTCTCTCTCTCGTTTATATTATATTGTGTGCTAATAAATTGATGATGTTTTGCAATAAAAAAAAACTCATAAAATATTCAACCGAAATGAGAAAATTGAAAGATGAAAAAAGGTTCATGATTTTTCATTTTTGTTGTTGTTACATGTATATGCCTGAATGTGTTTGATACTTAAAATGACTGTCAATTGGAGATATACTTGATGGATAAGTGATTTTAATTAATCAACGGGAGCAAAAGGGGACACAAAAAGGGGATGGATTGGAATCGTTTAAATAAACAAAGCAGGGGTTTTTTTTTATGGTTCAATTAGAGTGTTTCTTGGTACACGGGGAACTTTTAATGATTTCTATTCGTGCTTGATATATAACTATAAACTTATACCATAACCTATTTAACGTTTGTACACTATATATACCATAAAAATATTTCATAACAATTGACTTATAAATTTTAATTCTTCGTGGATCTTAAAATTTTTTATGAAATATTAAATTTTATGAATTGTTAAAGTTTTTTTTTAGAAGAAATTAGCTGGAGCTTATGTCATATTTGTTCCGTATAATTTATGTAAAGTAATTTAAATTTGATAAGAAACTTAACACGAAAAAACATTATATTTTGGCCATAAAAATGAGATTTAAGAGGAAATGTGATTTCATGTTTTTTTAATGATATTGACGAGGTCCTGATTTTTTTCCTTTATATTAATTTTTATTGTTTGATGCTAACTCATTTATGGGTAATTTCATATAACTTATTTTGGAAGAGCAATTAAAGTGATTTGCTTGTTTACTCGTAACTTATATTTTGGATATTTCAAAGCCAGTATTTTACCATAAAAAATATCAGTCAGGTTCCAATGGTAAACTATTATTTAATTTATTGTTAATTTATGCGAAAAATCAAAAATGTACAAAATCCAGAAAATGCATGTTAGAGCATGGGAACTGTGAAATTTCTGCCACAAATCAAAAATTTCCAAATACACAGAAACATGTGATGAAACCGTGAAATTTATGCGACAAATCAAAAATTTCCACAATCCAGGAAATGCATGATGGTTAGCTGATGAAAACTGTGAAATTTGTACCACAAATAAAATATTTCCCAAAACCCAGAAAACGCATGATGGTTAGCCCATTGAAACTGAAATTTATGCCAAAACTCATAAATATCCAAAATCCAGAAAATTCATGATGATTAGCCCATCAAAACTGTAAAGTTTATGCCAAAAATCAAAACTTTCCAAAAACTCAGAAAATGCATGATGAAAGCTCATGAAAATTGAGTAATTACAGCCATAAATTAAAAATTTCCATAATCCAAAAAATAGTTACCCACTACCACGCATCTTGAATACTCTGTCAGGATGGAAAATTTTCATCACGCTGGATCTTAAAAGTGGTATTGGCAAATTGCAATCTACCCGGAAGATATAGAGAGAAAACAACGACTACTACAGAGAATGACTTGTACCAATTTAAAGTCATACCTTTCGGACTAAGCAAAATCTCCTCCTACAATTGAGAGAAGTTAGCAGCGGTAAAATATTGTCCAACTCCAAGAAATATTCACGAAGTGAAAATCTTCCTCGGACTATGCTCTTACTACTGACTTTTTGTACTCAACATTGCTGAGGTCCTTACCGTGAAAAATCAACCATTTAGTTGGGTCCCAGAAAAACAAAAAAATTGTGATCAGTGAAAGAAGAAATTTTGCAGTTCTCCAATTTTGGCATATCCACAAGCCGGGAAAGCCTTCATTTTGATTACCGATGCATGCAATACTTGTGGAGAAGACGTTTTATTGCAAAAGCAAGAAAACAAGGAGTGATTCATAGCTTACTACATTCGTGTACCATCCAAACCTCAGAAGAACTACTGCATAACCCGAAGGAAGCTGTTGGCTGTAGTGGATAATTTAAAGCACTTCTATAAGTACCTGAACGGACAAGAATTTATTGTTCGGATCGATCTTGTGATAAAAAAATCAGCTTAGGTAGGAGCAGGAACAATGCGACTGTATTGCACCAGTAATCAAATGGGTATAGCTAAAGGAAGAAGATCACAGTGGCAAGACGTCACACCTGAAACTGTGATCGTTAAAAGTTACTAAGCGCAATGTCAGTCATTAAGCATAAACAAAGGGTTACTGATAAGATGTTGGGAATCTTATCAGTAAAATCTTATCTTGAGAAATTAATCACCGGAAATCCTTAATGAAATACATAACGGTAAATCGGTTTTATTGGGTCAACTCATTAAATTTTTGGCGATTGACAACCTTGCCGCGTTTTATTAAATTTTGCATCCACAAGGTCGTATGTAACAGAAAATCGCGCAAATCGCTTAAAAACCCTTCTATCTAATGCAAGATTCAGAATCAATATATTGAATATTGGAGAAGCTGGCTGTTCAAAAGGAGTAACGACGATTATGATAAAATCCAGAACCAACATCGAAATTACCATCCAAATCCATCAACGGTGATCAATCAACTTATTGGAACCAATTGCAACATGCTGCCCCAAATTCTATACGCTTGCTCCCATACATCTACTAATTGGGTGTAACAGATTTTTAAAGCTGCTAGCTGACGGGCAAATACTTAAGGAATCTGGCCAACTTATTGTCAAGCACAAAAAATTTGGTTGGATCGTTTTTTCCCGAAACTTTCTTAATTTCTTCTCGGTTATGACCGTTGAGGTCATATATCATTTACTTATGGTGTCTCATAAGTAAATGATATATGACCTCAACGGTCATAACCGAGAAGAAATTAAGAAAGTTTCGGGAGATAGACGAATTACCATAGTTGAGGGAAAGCTATGGATTGAACACTTTAATGAGCTTGTTAGAATTGAAAATTCTAGAAAATAAATAGTTCCTCTAACGTTCAAGCCTAACAAACCCAAATTAGGATTTTCACGATTTGGCTCATTAGAAAACTGAAGTAAGTTCCAGAACTTCATGCATACTTATCTAAATTCATGGCAGAATACTCGGGCACATAGAGTTAATATCTTTAGCATATCTTACCAAAATAAATACTAAATGCCCCACCACCCTGTCATCAAAGATTCTAGCTCAACCACCAAGCTGCGCGTGTAGTATTCGATGCGTGAGCGAAATCGACCAATGGAATGTCATAAATGATTGATTTCATGAGAAGTGTCGTCTTGCTATCGAGCAACAGAATATATCCTATAAAGAAGCGCGAATACGTTTTTTACAATCGCATGAAAGAACAAAGCGGTCCTTGCTAAGAGTACCGCTAAACGGATTTGTAGATGGAAAAAGCATGAATGACGGAAGGCTAAAGTTTTAAGAGTACAATAACTCAGCAATGAGTACAATTCTCGTAACTTCTTTAAAGGACTCACCGGACTACACCATCCTAACAGACCTAGGTATATCAGCATTCGGGACCATAATGGAAACCTTCGCAGGAAATTGTAGGTGACTACAAAGGAGGATTTGTGTTCTTGAACTTCCGACAAGCCTATGACTCAATCCACAGAGATAGCTTATGGTTTGCTTTGCGATGTCTGGGAATACCTAACAAATATGTGCGTTTATGCAAAATGACAGTCACAATGTTGTGTCAAAGTTGAGAACAAGCTATCAAGGTCTTTTGCAATTGGCTCTAGTGTACGCAAGAAGACGCTTTGTCCCCGATACTTCGACTTTTAATCTCATGTTAGAATTTGTCTTTCGTAAAAGTCATACACCTTAGGACAACATCTTGTACCGTCAGTCCAACTAGGTTCTGACATATGCAAATCCACTTTTGATCATTTTTTTAAATCGGTTCGTGGTCTTCCCTTAGAAAGTGTAGATAACATCACTGTAAATGTGTAGAGTTAGTACAAAATTGGTTTATAATAGGTTAATGAATTGCCTATAAATATATACATAGGTTCCAATTTATCTCTAAGCAAGTACTTGCAGTCCGATACAAACCAAAATTTTTGTTAACACCATGTCTACGCAAACTCAGGATACATCACTTAAACCTAATACGTTTCAAATAAATAAATCTTATTTCATTCAACCCAGCAATACAATAATATTTAATATAATTAAAGTAACAATTTGGCCAAAGTGCATCAAAAATTAAAATTAATGTTCGTAAAATTGCATTGTGTTCCACAAAAACTGTTAAAGAATCTATCCACCTCCTTTCAAATATATACAGAGAAATAAAATAAAAAAATTAAAACGAACGAATGCGCTTTTCTTTTGTTATTCAGTGTTCTAAATCAAGTGCAGACACGCAGTTCCATTTATCAAAAATTTTAATCTTTTCTCACTTCACATCACTACTACTTCTTGGTACAGTTTTTGTTTTATTTTTGTTTTTTTAGTTGGTTTTCAACCAACCGAACCGAACGATTTCTTTTCTGCGTATAGTTAAATTGTGATATAAGTGTTTGAAGTATAATTTAAGATTGTTAACACTTTAACAGTATTTTTGTTTTTAGCAATTTTATTATAATTACTGTTATTGTTATTGTTTTTTGGTGAAATCAGGTTATACTAAAAACATTGTATTTAATGCATGTCCAACATTTTTTTTTGAACCATCCTCGCATTATAAAGAATATCCAGTGGTTAAAGTCATAATAAATAATTCTGATTTGTTGCTTTCTCAATTTCATTTCTGGTGTGCGCTGTTAACTTCAGTCTTCTCTTGAATTATTGTACACAAACGTATATAATATTGATTTGAAAGATAACAAAGTGAAATCCAACCAAAAAAAAAATTCCATTTCCCTCAGAAATTTTTAAAAAATAAATTATGTATTAAGATATAAAATTTAATTTTTTTCGGTTTTTTGTTTTTTAAATTTATTAATTTTTATCTTATGTATCCAAGATTACGAAAATCTTAAATTGCTTGTAAAAATAATAACCATTAGTTTGCGATTAATTAATATTTATTGGATAAAAGTAGTTTGGTGTTTAAAAAATTCAAAAATCAGCTTTAATGCGGGAAAACAGGAATTGGAAAACTTAATTAGAATCAGAGGACTCTATAAGTTGCCTAATAGTTTCATCAGCTTATAAATTGTTGGATACTTGCTAATTAAAACCATTTCTTAACAGTGGTTTATCAAAAACATCTGAAGGTCTACGGATTTGCTAAGTATTATGAACATATGTTCTGGCAACACAGACAATTTTGACGGTACTTGAAACATTCATTGATTTTACTTGACAAAACATCGCTTTAATAAGAAAATTAATTGAGTTTAGAACTAACAAAATTACTTTCACTTCTTAACACTGATTTTAATCAAGCAAATTGGAAAGTTTTGATTCATGACTATCGCAGGGACCTAGCATCAGCATTATTTGTGATCAGTAACTATGCCGATTTTATTGAATTACTGGCACGACTTAAATTAATATTCGACGGAAAGAATTTATTTACATAATACACCTGATTGGACGTATTTTGTCCGTCTTAATAGTTATTTCATTTAATTTTCGTGTTAAATAATTTTTTTGGATCTGGAATTTGTATACAATTTGGAGTGTTGAGTCTATTGAGAGAAATGGTTGGTCATTTTAATAAAATATAGCAAGTGCAATTAACAGTTCATCGCGTAAATGATCCCCACATGCTAAAGTTTAAAGATTCAGATATACCCAACTTAAAAAACATTGTCAAGCTCATTGTGATGTGTTTTTTAAGGCAATTTCCAACGGCTTATATAGTAAATACAAAGCAAAATGAAAATTTAAATTCGAAGTTCGTTTACCATTTTGTGATATCAACCCTAAATTAGGCTACTGATTGTCAGTGGCATGTTATTTGCAATTGAGCACGGAACAACAAAAAAGGAATCAATACGTGGCGTTTTTCAAGAATATTTAGAGATGGGTCACATGGCTCGTATGGAAGATTCAAACCAAGGAACTGAACAAGGAATGCATTATTATCGTCCACATTATTTTGTGACAAAATATACCACTGCTAAGGAGAGTAGTGTTTGACACTAAATCATGTTTTATTCAAAAGGCCAACTTTGAGGAAAATACTATATAGATTCCGAGAATATAAAAACGTAATAGCGGATTTCATTAGGAAAATGTACTGACAAATTGAAATTGATCCAGCTGACATGAAGCATCAGAGAACCGTTTGGCGTGATAACTGTATAGAAAAAGTGCAACATTTTAAACCAACAACAGCCATATATGGGACCAAACCTGTACAAATTAGTAATTGTATTGGTTTGGTTGAGGGATGTTTCATCAAGGTGGAAAAACATGTTGTCAATAGAATTTCAAATATTTAAAGGCCTGTCCAACAACTATTTGGAGACATGTGAGATCTTATGACAACCCAGTAGATTTAGCTTGAGGTTTAATGCCAACAAATTGTTACTAACTGAATTATGGTGGCAGGGGCCTTCATGGCTAAAGCAATCGAAAGAATTTAATGATGAGCTTGTTAACGCTATCGTTGTGCAGGTTGTAATACAATTTGTGTAAGGAAAACTGTTCCTTAAATGTTTAAAGAGTGGCCAACCAATTTCTACTCGGAGTTCCATAAAGAATTGGGGACCTTTTATTTACAAACGTGAGTTGTAGCGTGTAGGTTGACGACTTTAGAAGACCAAAATTCCATATGAAGCCAAACATCAAAAATTAATACCGAAATCGTCGTCACTTGCAAAATTATTAGTAAAAAAAATTGCTAAATATGCCACAATACTTAGATGTACCTCCTAACGTCGATGCCAAAATTGCGGTAAAAAAGCACAGCATGCGACTATATCAAGACGAAACTCTTAACTTTTTTAATATTGCATTACAAAACATAATTTTCAAAAACACTGACACTGTACACTGGACAGAGTATATAACCGCGACTGACGTATAAAAATTTAATCAAACTACAGATGAGATCAAAACAAGAAAAACGTAATAAAAGGTGTGGCTTGTACACACTCGTTCTATCTCGATGATGAATCAAGATAATGATGGGCCATAGACGGCACGCGAAACGCAAAACAAGAAGAAAAAGATCGATTGCATAGGTTGCCAGATAGACATTGAAAATGTATATAAGGCAAAGACTTGCCTTATTTAGGGGCTAGTATTTTTTTTTTTTTGGGTGAAGTGAGAAAGCATACAAAAACGTCGAGGAGACGTATTGAATATAAAAAAGCAACTTACTTGAAAAAGGACAGGTGAAAACAAAACCCGCAGAAACGGAAAAAGAACCTCGCAGTTGAGGTGATTAGTTACATGGGTGGGATATACTAAAACTAGTGAAACAAAAACTCCGTCGCGGTAGTTAGTGGCGTGGGTCAGAAACAAAATAGTGCAAATAAAAAGTGAAAGAGAGTAGTGTGTATAAATCCACGTCGCAGCAGGCTGGGTTGGAGCAAAAAAAGAAAGTGCATAATCAAGGAGGAAAGCAAAAGCTGCCAACCAGATCAGTGGATGAATAAACCACGCAAACCACAGGCCTGTGCCAGCCTTGTGTATCAAATTTATTCCGAACAACAGCTTCCCTTGTTACATCCACGAACATTCTTTTTAATCATTAAAAGAGGAATTTGCCTGCTTAGGGGAGAAGACGATCCAAATCCAATCAAAATTGAAACTTGTATATAAAGTGTAAAGTTACGAAAAGATTTAATCTGTTAGAAATAAATAGTTGTAATAATAAATCGTGTGCGTCACAGTGTTTCCTTGTTAGAAAGTTCCGAAAGCCACTAAAATCATCTGTCGCTGCGAACAAAGCCTATACTATAATGAAAAAATAACCACTCAGCAGCATAAAACAGATACTCACTAATCAAACACTTTTCGCTCATTGGACCCATTCCTTGATGTGCTTGGGTTCCTTTGAGTTGGAGGACGAATCCACAACAGCATAGCAACCTATTCTACCATAAGCATCCTTTAATATTGCATCCAAAATCACGATCTTCCTACTTAATTCTTCGGGAGATGCATTTTGATCATATAAGCACGCTTCTTCTAGCACTAAGCCATCACAAGTATTAGATTCCACATGGCAAGGCAAAAGTAATTTTAGTCGCGAACTGCATAGTGTACTTGGTTACGAAAGAATACCTGTTCAATTTGTATTTCTTTACAAATACCTTGAAAAGAAGTAAGTTCTAAATATTTCGTAAAACTTTTCATCCTCATGTAAAGAACAATATGGTAAAATACTATGGTTATTATGATCGTTCGGTATAATAACCATATAAATCACGTGATCCCTTACACTGGAGTCAACCGGAATTATTTACTATAGTAATTATGGATCATAATAAAAACCCGGATATAAAAACTATTTTTATTCGATAGATTTCCTAATGTGTATACTATAGAGCTTGCATATTTTTCATACCATGCTATACCCGTAAAAAATTTTATATTTCCCTGGGTAAACATAGTTTTTACTATCGCAAAAGTATTAAACCAGACCACCCTTCTTCTATGGCAAGTACATAAATTCTTTATTGCTGACTTTACTGAAAACATCGAAGTAATAATGTTTTATGTCGGAAATATTTATTATTATATGTTTAGGGCTAGGTACAGGTATTTATGCATATACAAGTATACATATATGAGTATGTTGAGTTTTGACATTTTGCAATAAAAATTTTTAATAAAAAATATTTATCAACTCTTCACCACCGAGTATTTGATTTATCTTTAGATGATTACTTTGTATCGATTAGTATCTATATACATTCTGATATTGTAAAGTCATTATCCCTATATACTTGAGATGTATAATGACGTCGATGAATATACCAAAAAAAAATCAAAATAATTTAATTTTCCGACAACAACAACAAAAAAAAATTCCTGACTCATAGTTCACAAAAAAAAACTAATTTTTGTACCCAACAAAACTGTGTTCGGAACTAAATGCTAAATCATGATTTCTAGAAACCACATTTAATTTTATAACTTAGGCTCCCCCGGTTTGAATATACGTAACGTATCCATACTCGTGTAGTATGTGTATATAATACATCCATTAAAAATAAGTTTTCTTGGCCTTTTTATTTTCATCAAATTTTTTCCGAATCAAAATACACAACAACAACAACAATAAATGGAAAATTTCACTTTAATTTAATTTTCATTTTTTATTTGGCTGATGCTTTGCGTTTTCGGGGTTTGTATATACAAACACGTTACGTACTCTCATCGAATATAATAAAAGCCATATAATAAAAATATTTTCCAGTTTTTCTTTACGTTTTTCCTTTTTTTTTTGTTTTGTTTTGTTGCTAGTTATTTTCAAGTAATATAACTCTATATCAACCGAACGTTATACGTCTACATATGGATATGTAAATGTATATTGAGAGATGATGCTGATGATAATGTAACATTTTGAGAAAATGATAAATTGTTTTTAAACCATGATAAATGTTTGAAGGTAAAATGGGATTTTTTTTTTTTTTTTGTTGGAAAATGGAATACACAAAATTTTATTTTTATTTTTGAATGGTAATAATAGTCAATCTACCGAACATATTACAAGTTAAACATCAACATTTTTTATTGTGTATGAACAACATACGCACGCAAGATAACTCAAGTTTCTTGGAAACAAATCAATTAGGATAATTTGTTTGGAAATATACACACTTCGGGAAATACTATAAAAGGCAAGATGCTATAATAGCGTAATAAGAGTTGTGCTGATTCTGGGAAATGATCTAAAATCGAAATGTTATTTAATGATATATGATGTATTTTTGAAGTTATTCTACGAAAACTGGAGTGAATAATTTATGCGATAACCTATTTCCAACAAATCTTATAAATTTCGTTTTTCCTATTTTCTTGCAAAAGTTTCCGGTTCATATCCAAAATGCATAGCATTGAACAAAAATGTCTTGTGACAGAAACATTGGCTTACCTACGCTACAAGGTTTATGTTGGTGCCACATTTAAATGTTAAATTTGGGATACTATAAGAGCTTGAACGTTTTTGACCTCGAACAGCTATCATTGGCGACAGTGATCTCTGCGACTGCCAAATGGTGACCCTCCTCTCATAGATCCTTCAAAGGCTACACAAACTTTTATTAAATTCATGATCTCCTTCTTGTACTTCTTGTGACCTACTTGTGCTGTAAAGTAAAAATGTTAGATTTACTTTAAAAAAAAAATCACCAGCACAAAACTTTAATGTCAAAGTAAATGCGAAAGACGATGGGATATATCATAATCGTCGCTTAACTTTTTTAATTTTGCATTACAAAACATAATTTTCTGATAGATACTAGAGTGGACGTTTCTGTCGTTCCAAGCACATATTTTAATATCCTAACTAACGATTGAGAGAGTCGCTTAGTTGCATCTAATGGCTCTAAAATTTCAGATATCCTTTAGTATTGCTTCTGTTACAAGACCAATTTTTGATGTCGATTTTTTAGTAAAATTCGGATTAGTTGGGGCTCTCAACCTCAAACGTCTTTTAAATACAAATAACTTGTTGCACTTACGGTGAACTTCTCAAACATTATTCAAGTCTCACACAACGGGTTCGTTATCGCCTACCTGTGCAACATAACGTTTTACACCGGATTATTACAAAAAACCATCTACCATTTTTGCGACCCAGTTGTTTAGATTCCAAAAAACATATAACAAGAAACGAGTTTGAAAATATGTGACAATTGCGGTTATGTAGACAAAGTTCTTTCAGCGCTGCTTCATCTTTAAATTTAGTTCCAAAGCTCAGCAGCAACGACAGGTGACCTTGCGGGGACCATCGCTGATTAAACACTATCACGGTAACAGATAGGTATCCTCTCCATAACTTTTCCTTTAACCTACAAAACTACACAATTTTCTCCAAAATAGATTACGTGCGTCCTTTACCACCAAATTCCTGAAGTATCAGAAGACATCCATTATACAGCTATTATCGGACCTTTTGGACTCTACGAGTTGACCAGGGTCCCATATGGTTTAAGGCTTAAACATTTCAACGTAAAATTGATGACTTCACAAAAGGCAAAAATTTAAGCCATCTGCAGATCGAATAAAGGCAGTCTAACTTTTCAAACCCATTTTCGCTATCGTTCATTTAGCCGAACATATTGCTCCAATACACAGCCATCCCAGTTCACTTATAAAGGTTATTAAGAAGAACCTATTTTCTTGGACAACTGAATGTGAAACATTGTTTAACGCAACTAAAGTTGCACTAACTGAAACCATTCTTCTTGCACATTCCATATATAGAAAACGGAACACTTGTGGAATCACGTCGGTGCCACCAATTATATAAGTGATATTATCCACGATTCGTTTCGGTCAGTTGACCCTCGATTTCAGCTGGTTAATTCCACTATTTTCCGAAACGTATAGTGGATAATACCATTACACTACATAGATTGGCAATCGTTTGATGAAATGTTCATGCAACAAAATGATCAATGCTCACGGAAACACACGAATATCACCTCTGCTTTTTATAAGAGGGCAGAAAATTTAGCGAACAACCCCAAATAAATATTGCAAATCCCATCAATATTCGTAAAATGCCTGATGCATGCGATGAAGTGGTAAGACGACATAAAAGTATGGATACGGAAGCCGAAAATTGGAATCGTTGGCTAGTCTATTTAGTACTAAGGAAATTGGATTCAGATACCAGAAGCGAATGGGCTAAATACTCGGCAAAGCATAATTTTCCAACATTTAAATTTTTTTTTAGAATTTTTAACGAATCGCATTGATGCCCTAGAAACCTATAATGTATCATCAAAATCCACATATTCAAAGGCTGATCGTAATATTAAAACATTTACAACCACAACATCCAAAAGTCAATTATGCAAGGTCGAATGCCACAAATTGTAAGAATGTCATCAATTCAAAAAGTTTACCACTATTGAAAGACGAACATTTACTACTGACAACAAACGTTGTCAACTGTTTAAATTGTGGTCACAACAAATATAATTGCTGGTTTAAAGGATGCCATAGATGCTATTAAAAGCATCTATGTTGCTGGATCCTTCAGTTTTGAACGATGCACTATACTCTAAACTGTACAAAAAACGATAACTTATGTATCCTACCAACGATTATAGTAAGAATTCGGAATTCAAAAGGGAACCTTGCAGTTGTTTAAGACTTTGCTGGACTTAGCTTCAGAGATGAGCTTTATTGATGAAGGAACGTCTAAACGAATTGGTCTACAAAAACTAACAAGCAAAAGAATGGGCATGGTGAATAGAAAAACTCGAATGTCGACGAGACATATCAAACATAGATGCACATAAGCGTATATTGTACCGCACATCGCAACAATCAACCTAATATCATCACTATCTGATACCACACTGACCAAATTTAAATATCGAAAATTAGCGGATCCTGATTGCTTAATTGATGGTGAAGCTCTTTGGATCGGAAATTTCCTTCGATATCTTAAATTATGAAAAAATGCAAAATGAACAAATACGCATATAAAACCAATTTTAGATGATTCAAGTAGGAAAAACCAACGCATCTACAGACAACTTAAACTCGATATAGAGGATGTTGATTCTACGTTTCAAAGGTTCTGCGGGAAATTGAAAGTTTTTCTACAAATTGCGTCCGATGGTAAATTTACTGAGTGGTTACTATTTAAGATCCAACCCGAACAATTAGAATCCAGTTACAATATTGCGTTAAAAAAATTGACCTTAATGGAACGTCGCCTTCAACGAGACGGCACTTTTAAGGCACTTTATAAAGAATTCAGATTATGAAAATCTCGGACATATGAAAGTAATTGGTAAACCAAACCCTAACAAAGTTCAACAACTCGTCTAAGAATCGTATATTTTATGAGTCAACCAAATCTTCTACAAATTTATCACTAAATTATATACTTGAGGTAGGCGCCAAAAACCAATCGACTTTAATTGGGATTCTTGTTCGTTTTTCGCAACATAAATATATTTTAAGCGAAGACATCGAAAATTGACGTATTTCAATACCACCAATGATTTCTTTGAGGACCTGCTATCGAAATACTCCATTTTCTACCGAATGTGCCACAAGAGCCCACATCGAGTGGGCTATTTCAAAGTGAAACATCCAAACCAACTAAGTCAATGATTAGTAAACTATTATTAAGTGACTATTACTAATACTACAATCACGCTGGTGCTGGCCTTTGTTTATTGTTATTACGTCGGAAATACAACTTGTATTTCCGTTCACCATTGTGGTGCACTGAGTTTATTGTAGCAATGTACAATCTTTGTGCAGCCGCTACAGATGTACCAACAATTAAGAATATAAATGTCTCCAACCTACACTTTTCCAGATGGCACATCGTTCAACAAATGTTTCAACACATTTCGCAATGATTGCACAGAGATTATTTCACAAAGTTACAACGGCTAAATTTTTAAGGCGACTTCACTGTTCCATTACTTCGTTCATCCATTCATTAAGTCATATGACTGAAATAAATAAAAAAATTTCATTATTTATTTATTTCAGTCATATGACTTTCTTAAAAAAATTTTCACAAGAGTTGATTTAATTTTATAATTTTGTTTGAACGAACATCGAGTATAAGAGACATCATATAATACAAATAAAAAGAGAAAAATATAAATCCAAGCCACGATTGTTGAAACATGATTGTTGTTTTCTCTTTCATTTTTATTAAATCAACCAGTGAAAAACTATATTATGTACAAACTATAAACATCAAAGAAGGCTTGAATAGTTTTAATACAAAATACTATAATGTAGTAAAATTCTATTGTCACTTGATGACGACGTGCGAAAAACAAAACATGTTTTGTAAAGCTAAGAAGCATACCTTTTAAATTAGTGTATCGTGAAGCCAAGCCATTTGTTTTGACAATTTTGTTTGACGCGGAAATAATATCAACAAATATATAATATATAGAATATTTTATTGCAACTAATTGTATATTAATTATCAAATCATAATATGTTTAACCACAAATAATATGAATGATGTCAAAAGCTTTCAATTTTCAACAAGATAGAAAACAAATCGATCCGATATTCGTTTTGAAATTTCACAAGAAGTGTGATTCGTCACAAAAAAATTTCTGAATGAACAAAGAAATTGAACTGTTAAGTCCAATATATATTATAACTGTATATAACTGTAAAGTCCATATATTTCTCCTTTAAATCTTGATGTTTAAAACAATTAATATTACATATATTTAATATATTTAAGTTAGAAAATTTAAGTAAATACCTATGTTTAACAAATAAAAACAAAACTAAATGTTGACATTTTAACGTCCAATTTAGGTTAAATTTAGATTTTAGAGTTATGTTTGTTACAGTATTCTTTTTTTGCAAGATTTCTCGCTATCCGGATCATATTTGATTATATATTTTGCAAACATTAAAGGGCTTGATTTTTTTGTCACTTTGAATATTCACTGTATATAATGTATCGAGATACGAACACCAATATAAATAATTACAGTTATATCGACAGTTCGACACACGAACAGCTATATCGATTATCTCAGTTGCATCAGTACTCAATATATTGATTTTACTCAACATGTTGCCATTAGTTGGTGGACCTGCATGCGCTCACAATAATGTTTTACAAACCGACGATATGAAAACAAAATTGATGGTCAGAACCGCGATAACATTACCACAATCAAATTAATAATTTATTTCCTTAAAGCAACCAATAACTGCACAGCAGATTCTTTTCAGGATCAGATAACATGTTAAGTTATTATTCATGTTACTAATAAAAAAAATTAAATAATTTTTAATTTTATTTCTAGATGGTGTCGTTATTGCCGATATCGCACTGAGATTTAATTACATTTTGACAAAATAACGAGAAAAAAAAAATCTATAATCAAATTTATATTTATATCATTAAAAATATTAAAAAAAAAAAAAAATTTAATGCAATAATAATAATTTAAAAATTTTAATCGATATGGATATTATTTTTTATTAATTTTTTTTTGTTTTATATAAAATTATGTGGTGTCCGGTGTGTATTTTTATGTGCACCAGACATTTTAATTTTGGAAGATTAACACTTTTAAAATTATTCAGTCGTTAATAACTTAATTTTAGGTAAAAGAAGTAAATATGTAAAATGTTATTTTGTAAATTTATGATGATTGCGAAATATTAAAAAATATAAAAAAAAATGAAGATTATTATATTATGTGTGTCTGGATCCTAATTCTTAACATACATACACAAATGTGCAGCGGTATAAATGTCAACGAAATTTGGAATCATTAAACTTAAATTTTTTTTAATGATTAATTTCGCTGTTAACGTTTATTTATGATTATTGCCTAAGTAAACAAAAAAATGTGTGTATTATTTATGGTCTGAAGACGTAATTTTTATCATGATTAAGATTTTATTAATACAATTAAGGAGTACAACAAACTTCCATTAATAATTACTACCGTCAACAGCCAAACTTGCTTTGATTAAATCAAGCGCCATTGATGCTCTCTCCAATGGGTCATTGTGAGGTTCAATGACCTGTATGATTTTATTTATTTTTGAATAAGACCTTAAGTTAGGTCTCCAAAAACACACAAATTCCAGAAAACATATGACGAAATTTATGTTACAAATCGGAAATTTCCATAATATTTTCGATTCCTTTTTCGGAGGATTTTTTGGGCGACTGTGAGTGTCTTTGAAAAAAATTTGTTGTGGTGTAGGGTACGTAGTTACTTTTATATTGTCTTGCTGTTTGATACTATAGTCTCGTTAATTGTTGTTTCACCCGGTATTGTCATATTTACAATTTCACTGATCCGTTGTTGCGCTAGTCACTACGTTCACGTTTTCGGTTCTATAGAGTGCATCGGCGTATTCTTGAACCCGGATTAGTGTTTAATAGATAATTCGTACTCTGCTAGTTTTAGCCTTCAGTGAAGGAATCTTGAGGGAGTGTTTCTGATGTCATCAATACTAGTGGTTTATGTGACAATGACAAATTTACGTCCATAGAGGTAAGGTTTAAAATGTACTGCCCAAAGAACGCGAGTATTTCACTTTTGCCTGTAGCATAGTATCCCTCGGTTTTATTCAATCAAGCTTTGTTTAAGAGTGAGAACATATTTTTTGCACTCTTCTGACCAGTGGAAGGTAAAACCTTTTCGTAAAAAAACCTTTTCGTGGTTTGGTAATTTTTTGAGAATATGGAAATGAATTTCCTATAGCAGTTTGCAAGGCCTAGGAATGATTGTACTTCCTTTTTGTTCCTCGGTGCGGGAAATTTAACTACGCTCTCTACTGGTTTTGGGCTAGGCTTGCTTCTTTCTTCTGATATGATAAGACGTAGGTAGTATATTTCTCTCTGTAGAAAATGACATTTGGCTGATTGAGCTTATGATTGTGGTTCTCAAGGTTTTCTCCATAAATGATGACATCATTGAGATACATAAAGCATTTGAGGTCTTGGAAACCTCTTAGGATATGGTTCATTGTGCGTTGTAATGTACTCTGCGAGTTCTTTACACCAAAAAGGCATTCTGGTGATCTCATAATGTTCATAAGCAGTACTTAAAGCGGTTTTGTATGGGTCTTGATGGTTTAATGACGATATCTGCCAGCCATATCAAGGGTGAATAAATATCTAGAGTACCTAGATAGTCAAAAACATCGATTATGTTTGGGAGTGGGAAAAAGTGGAAAAGATCAGTATACATGGCATACACTCGAGAATGAAGCCTCGTTCTTCCAAGTTTAGATCGGGATCTACCTTTCCTTTAATTTATTATCCAGTATGCCCTGTTGCCTGTTTCCCGTCACTTGTGTACTCTCACTGTAGGTATGCACTTTAAGTTCATGGTCATTTGAGCTTACTATTGGGATGATTGATTTGTGGTCTAGTAGTATCTCTTCAGCATAATTTAGGATCTCACCATTGATGGTTGAAAAGGTTTGAATGAAAGTCTCGGTTCCAGGGAGATGATAATTTCATTCGCCCTACTTTCCAATTTCATATTTGCTGAATCTGTATCTTTGCAGTTGATTACTAGTAGGTTTTTACTGTACAGGATGTCGACTTTCGGACTGTTTTTCATGTCTCTTCCCATGATACCATTTTAGTTAATGGTAAAGTCATTCTGAACAACATTTTTTGTTTGATATTTATTGACGAGGTCTTCTGCTCATAGGTAATATTCTTGTATGTTTTCATACAGTGGCTCAAAATGAAGTTATTTTTCTTCCAATATCATCGAATGTGTCTTCTTTCTGGTAGAAGCTTGACATCTGCACCTTAAAGTATGTCCATGTATTGGGTTAGGGTTATATAGTCGCATTTCGCACGTGTTAACTTTTCCGATCCGATTTGCGTATATATTTAAGAACATGCTATCCAGTCAACAGGTACGCGCGTCTACTATTATTCTCAATGACATAATATATACAAATGTTTATTTATTTTTAATTATATCCGAATGATTAATGATTAAAACACTATTTTGTTTTTTTTTTGGTATATTTTATGGCTGTTTTCGTTTTTAAAATTTTTTGTTGGTTAATAGTTTTGATCTTAAATAAATTACAATACATAAATACCATTTAATAAAATAAATCATTTGAAACAAACAAGGAATGATACACGAGAACCGAAACAAGAACGCCAAATACAAAAAAAAAAGTTATATCTTAAGAACAAACCGCGGATCATTAACAAATTTTAATTTTCGTTAGCGTCTTCTTAATATTCTCATCTTAAATATGTTTGTTAAAAAATAAAAAACAAAAACTCGACAAACCTAAATTTATTATTCAATCTACGATGATGGTGATGATCATGATGATGATGATGATATTGAACATTGGTATTCAAATCAAGTTCAAAAGTTTAATGTCCGGTAGATTAAATTTTTTTTGTAGTTAAAAATGTTGATTGCAAAACCAAAGATCAAATATAGGACTCTATATGTAGTACCCGCAAAGTGTTCGCACATATAAAATTATCCGTTTTTGATATGTACATATTTCAATGCAATGATGAAAGGATGGAAAATCAAAATCAACAAGTGATTTTCAGATTTTCCTTTTTTTTTGTTGCTCTATTTGAATGTTATATACATATGATACGAATATATGCCAACCATATTCTGTTTGTTGAATATGAAATTAGTTTTTTTTGTGCTGTGTGTACATGGATGGCTTGAAACTTTTATAAAGCGGAAATAATATGATTTCCATAAACTTAACATAAACTCATTTTATGATAATATGATTTTAGAAAACATATTTTTATTTAAAATAAATCAACTTTCACCCAGTTTTTGGTTTTGGTTTTACGTGTTGGTTAGCAATTGTAACTAGAAAATTCGTTATATTATGTAGATGCAACTGCACGCGATTAAAGTATATGTATTATTATATGTTTAGGTTCAGCTATACGTTACTGGTGTGAACATGATTTTAGATCATAAATCTTCCTTTCTGGAGTCATATTTCTATTTATTCAAACCTCTATGGTCTCTATGAGATATGGACCCAAGACGTCTTTTAACTAGATTCAATTCGTTTAATCATTAGATTGCGATTTACGTTTGAGGGAAGAAGTGTGCGCGCCCGTAAAGGTTTATGACCCAAAAAAATGTATTTATTACCAGATCCTGAACAAGACCGATGGCTATTCGTTATAATCATCAAAAACTTGGTGCATGGTAGCAATATGGTGCTTTTGACCTACATTATCATGCAGGGCATAGAACAAGTCCTGGTTCTATTGAATTGAATGAAATCTCGAACCTTAGGTACTCGATTTTTCTGAAGAATAACCAGCAACCCCGATCCTTGAATTAAATTCAGGATTATCTCTAAGTTTGTAAAACCTTCGGCCATAGTTTAACTAAGGATAGTTTTTTGTAGTAACAATCGGTTACGTTTTGGTTTAAAATCCGATTTTAATTTAGAGCTTCCATAACTAAATCTAAACTACTGCGCACATTTGGAAAATTTTCCATTAACAATATTTTCCATCCTTCCTAATTTCGCTGTTTTCCACAATTTTGCATTGCCCCGAAGACCACTGAGCGTAAAATGAATCAACGCGATGTCATCCCATTTGAACAATATTCTATTATTATCCATCTGTTTCACATAGTCTTTCATATCAATTGTCCCTTTTACTGGATCATATGTCGACAAATTTTCTTGCAAAATTCGGGAAATATCGCATACCCACACGTCGTTGCCGCACGTTATAACTGGTGTCATCGTCAGAATACTCAAGTGCCCTACTATTACTCATATTTAAGTTCTACGAACTAATTTCACCAATAGCACCCTGTTTTTTGTTTCTAAGATCCGTAGTACTCATCTTTTCACAATTACAATGATTTTTAGCAACCTGCAAAAACCACTCGTAAAGCCTTCTAAACAATTTCTTGCGAACCAAACAGGATCCAACTCGTACACGGATTGTCTATCCCACTTCTAATATTTATTGCACCAAAAATACCAATCAACTGTTCGACTGGTTAGACCATCTATGATGTCCCCTTAACAATCTTTTTAACCGGATCAAACTCCAATGATCATAGTTTTTCCAGATTTCTATTAAAATTTTAACTTGGTGCGTTTATGCCTCGTTTTGCTGTATCTGACTGCACATCCTCGTGGCTACCATTTCACAATTTCCCTTTCGCCATTGTTTGTGCCGCTCAATCATCCCATAAACTCTTAATTTAAATTGCCACATTTGCCTCAATATATTAATCCTTCAAGTCGAATCGGATCAATTCCTTCAACTACATCACCTATAAAAGACTACGTCATCATACATGACCAGTGAATGATTTTCGTATCTATCGCCCAGAAATCAAATTCATTTAACCTAAACAGTTCTGGAATTATTGCGTTTTTTTATTTATAAAATAGGTCGAGAGCACATTTTCTGCATCTTTAAGTTTACAAATTAAATATTTTTAAAAATGGCTGAACTCGCAAGCTTAAAGAAACAAAGAGCAACCTGTTTGAAATAATGCAAGAGTTTACTGTTCTCGAGAATTCAATATTCAATTTCTCTTGTCCGAGAAAGAAACCTTAGTGTGAGGATTGGCCTCCTGAATTTGGATATCTCTCAAAATGCAACTCAGTTTAGTGCTCATTCAAAATTTTGCGGCGAGTATTTAGAATTGCGATCATTTCACGATTTATATACTGCAACTATACATGAATCTTTTTTCCTTAACGCAGTCTAAAAGTTTCAATATTTGAGTAACTATATCGGTGCACTACATAGTGCTAAATAGAAAGGTACGATACATAGAAGTATATCATAAATGCTAATGCAGCTCAAATCCAGCGTCTTATAGGTACATGCAACGAAGTAATTCGAAGGCTCAAGGCATTGGGATATGTAGCTGAATCTCATTACCATTGGCTTATCTTTATTTAATGAATAAGTAAGATGCAAAATACACAGCACTCTGGGTAGGACAAGTCCCAGATATAGATAATCCAGAACTCAGCGAATTGATACATTCAAATATCTTCAAAAATCATACATTATTTCCGCGAGCCAAAAACCACACACAACCGCAGGAGGCAATGGCTAGCCACCACGTAACAACTATTCACTCGCAAAAAGTGTCAATGACGTCAACACGTCCTGCCGCTTTAGTAGAAAGTATTGGATGCTTCAGAAGAATATCGATAAACGAGCAGAAAATTATTCTGTCTCCAGAGGAACAATTTTGTGAATATCACCTTAAAAGCAATCTACAACGTAATTAATCCGTTATAACGGATGTACTTTTGATCCTCTAGGTTGGCTAGCTCCTATATAGTTATTGGGACAAAAATATTTATGCAAATGGTTTGGGATGATAAGCTCGAATGGGATGATCCACTCCCACTAAAAAAAAAAGCTTATGGGAAAAAATAAGAAGTGCATTACATCAATGTCATATCCTAGATTCATGCAGACGACCAAACAAAGTAAAAATGTCATACACAAATTGTGACTTAAAAATTAATCAATTGTTTTAAAATCTAATTTATGTCAATTTCAAAGTTTTGTGTCGAATAAAATGAATATAAGCTAGATTCTCGTGTAATTACATGACGTATTTTGTCATAAAACGGTAAATCCAATTGTTTTGAGTGTTTAATCAATTGTTTTAAAATGTAATTTCTATGAATTTTAAAATTTTGTGTCGAAAAAAATGAATGTAAATTAAAAATTAAACTTAGATATTACATCGACTATTAATTTCATTTCCATTTATCAAAGTAAGACTCTAAACGTGTTTATTCATGATTATATGATAGAATGGCTTATCTTTTTTATAATTGCTCTCATAATACTATTAAATGTTGGTTGTGTTTGAAAATAATGGTATTGGAGAAGTCGTACGTGTGTCATTGACGATAATACCCAATGATTAAAATAGTCAAATGATACTGCGTTAGTACAACATTCACCTAACTGGCAGGCGATTAAAGGGAACATTGACGATACATTTCCAAAGCTAAGCAAAATTTATTTTCTGAACTGGCTTTGAACTCTATAGACGTTTCTTTAATATTTTTCAAATGGAACATCTTTTCGTAACGATCCATTAAAAAGTGATTTATACGTTGGGTATCGCATGACAGATCTTAAATAAACTTAAATTAAAATTTTAGTAAGCTTCTTATATTTGAAAATATTACCCCTTATATGCATAAATACTACTACTTCATGAGAACCACAAATTTTAGACATTTCACTAAAAATATTTAATTTACAATTATGCATTTCTATATTATAAATTTTAGTTAATTTTAAATATTAAAATAAATATAAATAATCTGACAATTTTATAATGATAATCTATGTCCAGACATCTTAATGTTCCATCATACAAGCATGATTGTGGTATATATATATATATATATATATATATATATATATATATATATATATATAAATATAGATATATATATATATATATATATATATATATATATATATATATATATATATATATATATATATATATATATATATATATATCTGCAAAACAACACAAAAGAGTAAATAAACCAACCAAAAGTGATTAAAAATGTTGATAAGACTTTAACAACAAAACTTATATATTTTATTATTATAATTATTATATATTTATTTAAGGTGTATTTTATGATTTTAATAATGATATGCAAATTTTTTTGTATTTTTTATGTGTATACTTACTTACCGATGAATATGTTTTTTTAAGAGGATCAAATTTTGATTATATGCATATTCGACTTCCAAATTTATATAATTGCATTGAACTTGTGTGTGCAACACTTATACGCGATTCAAGGTATTATAAAAATTTATAATAACTGTCAAAAAAGTTCAATTGAAAACGTATACTTCAAATAACCTAAAAGAAAAGCAGACATATTCTTAATCTGCTGTCAGTAACATGCAAAAATATTCAAGTTACATATTTAAGCTATGTTTGTACAAGATAAATGTAAATCAAACGATTTATAAAAAAAAATATATATATATAAACATTCAGCATCCATACACTTTGCGCATATACCAGGTGACATTTTTTAAATGTCACAACTTATAATGATAACAAAATTGATGTACAGCCGATTTCGGGTCATTGCAACCTCAATGAAATTTCAAAGGCTACTTAAGCGAGGTGCTTTGCAGTCCTTGCAACAACCAAATAATTCTGACAAGCTGAAGTTATGCATAAATTGCTTTGGTTAACACACATTCCAGCTCAAAGCAGCAATCAAGAGGACTGCCCGGTTTGTCTATCAAGGCAATCAGACTTCTCCTACAAATACTACTTCTTCGAACGCTATTCGAACATGCTATGCACTGGCCAATTTTCTGGTAGCATAGGTTTCGCAGCATATCACCCCTACAAGCAAACCTTAATTAATATTTTTAGTCATGGTTGACATTATATAGACTCGAAGTGCATGGTTGAATGTGCGATCTCGCATAATCTAGATGAGTTATTAGAAAGATTTTGGTTGACTGATCAATGCGTGGCCCGAACAGTAATGTACTTAATAGTAATTTGTGTAACCGCCATTTTACGGAAGCATTTTCATTACACGAGTAGAGAATGTTCGAAGTCAGGTTTCCATTTTCTTACAGCACTGCAGCACGGTCGAAAACTCGATTGAAAAATTTAGAGAGCAAACTCTTCGATCCACCCATTGTAAATTTATGACAGAGTACCAACGATAGGATCAAATAGAACTAGTTGGCAAATTGAAAGAATCGAATTTCTACTTGATCATTTACTGTGCAGTGATGTCTCATTCATCGTCTACCAAACTAAGAGTAGTGTTTGAAAGATCAGAAAAGTCGTGAACAGGCTATTCCTCAAATGACGTTATAATGACTGGGCATGTGGAGCAAAACGAACTATTTATTAATTTGGTTACGCTCATATCTTTATGCATTCAGTGCGGACGTTTGAAAAATGTGTCGTCATGCACTTCTTCATCATTGTATTCTAAAATTGACTGCAGCATAAGGATATACTCATAAGCTCAGTCAATTATACATTAACTGGGTTAATTACTTGCACAATCTGCTGAGTTAAACAGAGGAAAAGAAAGACCCCTCGAAACATTTTTAATTCATGTCAGGATCCCCAACGCATTGCAAGGTTTCGCTGCCACTAGTTGAAAAGCTTATGGTACAGTGTATGCACTTTTTGATGATCTAAAGAAATTATTTGTCACTTTAAAATGCTTAAAACCACGGTAAGTTTCACTTAACAACACACATTCCCGCAATTTGACTCTGAGGCTTTGCAAAGCTCATGTATAAGTTGTCAGAGGTTATAAATTTTAAAATAGAAGACTTTTAATTGAACTGATTCTTAATTTTTCTTCCTTGGATCAATCCTGCATCGTCTAGGTGGAAAAATTATGTGGCAAAAGGTGACTTATTCAAATTCAATCCAAATCCACAAATTGGTTACATGTAAAATCACATTTTAATCTGGCAAACTCGAGAGAATTAAAACCTAAATCACTATTATCATCTAGCTTGTGTTGGAGTGGCCATTCATTTTGAACTATGAACTTTGGAATAATATAAGTTTTTGAGGGCAAGATTATCTCGTTTTGGAGAAACGAAATTTTATGATCACAATCGCAGAAAACTTCTACGTTCCTCAACACCAAACTGTTCTAAATGGTTCAACGGCATTTGTAGCTCGTTTTATTCATAATACACGGCAACCGTCTGTAAAGAATTTTGACTCATAAAAACCAGGCGATATAGACACCGGTTTAAAGTTGATGCTAACATTTGTACAGAAAATATCATTTCCGGAACTTTACAATGCGATGACTGAAGTAAAACACACTATTCGGAAACCAGGCACTCAAATCATTATCCCCGGTTTTGGATAAAGCCAAAATATTTCATGTTGGTCAACGGCTGCGACTTGGTTTACCAAAACCCACAAAATTCCAAAATATTCAAATTATCTTATTCAATTAGATAGTTTTCAGCTAAATGATCCAAAGAATACTTGCAGTAATTACAACATCGTTTTCGGTGGCAAAAGTCAACTACCAATATTCCAGAAGGCATAGCAGTCAATATTAAAAATGACAACTTTACACAAATGGAAGTTCGGAAGAATAATTACTTAACATCGTAGAGTATTAGTTCAAGTTGTGTCAGTGAAAACCGCATCAGGAATTCTTAAGCGAGCAATAGAGTTAGCAATCAACATTTCTGATTTTTTTCTTTTAACTTATAGAGTTTTCTAGGAAAATGGTCTCTTCGCCCGTTTTGCTTTGATATTGAAGGTAGGGTTGAAATTATATCCCTATTGCAATTAATTTCTTCAGATATTGTTATTTCTTTAGGTGTTAGTAGTATAACATTTTCATTGCATGCATCCTAAGTTAGCGGCAGTTAAGAATCGAGTTTTGTTAAGAATCGAGCTTTTAATTTCTATTTCCTTCACTGCATATTTATTAAACGTCCCTGGGATTGGCACAATTTCTGATTTTAATTTAATAATATAATATATTATTATAATATAATAATAGTTACAAAATTTTAAAATTGTTAATTGTATATTAATTGCAGATTGCGAAAAACTGAACTGAACATTTCAATTCACATAAAACTACAAAATTTATATAAATTAGATTAAAAAATTTTAAAACTCTAAAATCAAAAGAAGTCACCGTTAAACTGACAAAATATGTCTTTGTTTAACTTCATGGTGAAGAGTAATATTTAGAATAACCTTAACTTTCTGGAATGATCGAGAGCGTTCATCTGAATTTTTTAACAGTCATCATGACTATGAGAAGAGCGGTTAGATTTAAATTTTTAAACTATATTTTCCGCCGTTACAACTTAAATACCACAACCGGTACATCAACAAGCATACATGCAAACATCCATATTAATTTACCATGTTTGCTTGAATTTTTCTTAAAAAAATCATGAATAATAAATCAAGACTGAAAGAACTATTTTGCATATAGTTTTTGAGTGTGTATATTTCTTGCTGACTGCCTTGATGTTGGATCATCACAAAAAAAAATTAAATCGAGAATCATTGATGTGACAAAGTTAAATTTATATGAAAGCAATGCAAAAAAGAAAAATAACCAAACCAAATCTCATTTATAATTTTGTCATATGACCAATTTTGATGATGGACATACGATGTTTTATATAACATCCAAGTACGAGTTTTTTTTATAGTGCTTTCCGCTATCAATTTTAAGTTTTTGAATGCAAACACGATAATATTTCAAAAGTCGAATTTATTAAGGATTGGTTTAATTTAAAAAAAGTTTTTATTTTTACGATTTGATTTAAAATTTTTGTTATTTGATTGCTTTTAAGCATTTAATTATTTTTATGCATTTTTGAATAGAGGATGTGCAGGATTAACATAAAAAAAATTTTAACAAGGTTGAACTGAATGATTTAGAATATATGTATTATGTATAAGATGCAGTTTTGTAACGTTTCATTGCATTTTGAAATGTCATGTTGCACACGGCAAGATACAACTTGTTTATCGTATAACTTTATTGCACATTTTGCGTTCTGCTAGATATAAGTAGCCAGAAAAATGTGTGTCTAAAGTATAGTAACGACATCAAAACATTTTCACAAAAGAGGGTCATTTGGATCAAATTATCCAAATGACCCTAGCTTAGTTATTAAGAGTTTATACTATTAGGACTTCGGCCTTCCACTATTTACATTTTTTTTGGTCTACAAATTCGCTTAGCGCTTTGTATTAATGATGATAACAACCAAACAATTTATGCTGTTTATGCGAACACAAATTAATGTAAAAACAATGAAGCGAAATAATAAAATCAAAAATCTTCTATAAATAGATTCTTCTAAGAACTTAACAACAAAAAAAAACATCAAGCTATAATTTAAATAAGACATCCAACAGTGATTTGCAATTTACTGGAATTTAAATTTGTCTAATAGTAGTTAGAGAAGAGACGAAGAACTGAGTAAAGATGAAATTTAAAAAATTTGATTTTTATTATAAGCAATAATAAATCAAGTAATAACACGTAAGATCATGTTAATCATTAATTAGATATCGTATGTTCATAAAACATTAACAGTTTTTTTTTTAAATTTTGTGCTAAAATGTTATATAGTTGCATAACCCATAACATTGTGGTTCAATCTTTAGACCTATAAGTCAATGGATAATCATTTTAAAGTGTTGCTACTAATGATTATTCATCCTGTTAGTAATACCGTATCATAAAATATACAAATAAACTTTTGGCAAAAATGATCCAAGGGTCAAAGGGCTTTCATTTTTAATAAACTTCTTTATTTTTATGGTTCCGGTAACATTTGACTTATGTAGCGGGAAACTTTATAGAAATTGTAAACGATAAATATTTTTTAAACTGCACCTGTTGACTATAAGCAGTTATTTTTCGTTACTGACAAATGCTATCGCCAGTTGGAAAATTTGTTGCAAATGAAATGTGGGCAATTGAAATTATATTGTTCACCAGCAAGATGTGTGGACTATGTAGACAGATGCGTCACTGTTGACTTCCGATTGACAATTTGACGGTCATGAATAGATCAAAGTTGCAGAGTCGAATATACGGGTTTGCTTGAAGTCAATTCGATTTTTAATTCGTGTTATTTGGAACAGAAAGTTTTTTTAAGTTTCTAAACTTCTCAAGCAACTCACAAAGCTCAGTTCGAATTGAATAATCGCGCGAAATATCATTCTCATATACGGTCTAACATCATAACTACTATAACGAAATCCTTTTTGTTCGGAAAAAATTGACCTTTTTATTCGCCGTTCGTTTCGATGTAGATACCATCCCATTATTTTAATTAATAAACGTTGTTATTGTTGGTTGTAGTTTTTGTCGATCATCACTCAGTGTATTACCACTTTCCCGATGCACATTTTTGAATCCTGAGGCTTTTATATTAACAAACCTTTGTAATTTGTCTAAGAGTTCTGCAGTTTTTTCAGTAATGGTTGATCTCAACATTATTTTCAAGTCTTGATAGTTTATATTTCGTATAATGTAGCGAAACATAGCAGTAACTGATATCCGCAAGTGTACCTATTGACCTATTGTAATCATTTCATAACAAAATCTTTTAACATCTTGGTTCTTAGTTGTATCTAATATTGTTCCGCAATCGTAGCGCCCTGTAACCGTCGGACTAATGATAGTAGTATGATTCTGTCACTTATCCCATACATATTTTGGATTGCTTAAACACTTTTGATTATTTGTTTCGGTGAAAACGTGGATATTTCTAGATTTAAATATTGGTACCAATTCTTCAATATAATTTACATTATAATAGTGATCATCATATGTCTTCCTCGATACGATAGTGTTTTGTTGTAGGTCTTGTACTTCACACTTATATTGATACTCTGTGTCGAAATTATTTTCCCGACATTATTCTCACTGAACCCCATCAAAACGGGTGATGTCGTCGGTGCATCACTTTACGTACTTAGTGTTTCGATTAAATCGTTCTTTCCACTTTGCTTACCCATAAAAGTGTCCAGCAATCGTTCGGCTAGAACCTGTTTTTTCCATCTGCGCTTAGTTTCCTTTTTTTCAATTCAACCTTGAGCCTTATTGCTTTGTAGCCAACAACTTTAAAAATCATCAAAAAACACTAGAAACAAGCTCTAGAAGCACTAAAAAATAAATTCAATGTTGGCAAAGTGCCTGTAGGTCTGGAAAATGCGTCGAAATGATATTGATTGAATTTTAAAAATGAGACAATCTTAACTATAACAAAATTGCAAGTTGCAGTTTAATTGACATCAAAAGAGAATTTGACAAGATTAATGAAACTTTCTTTGTAAAGGTTTAAAAGCGATCCACTAAGATGGTATAGGGATCGATTTGGTATTAATTAAGGTATTTCGCAAAGCTCCATCCTAGGTCCCGGTCTTTTTCCAATTTACATTAGTTCTGTTTAAAATCTAACTCTGTATGGAATCACAATTGCAATATGGATGAAACGACATTAAGCTACAATAGACACAATTGGTTCATAGCAGTACTACAACAAATATATTCTCCACTCACTACCTACTGGAACCAATTCGAGCTTCTTACGAAGCAGTTGATATCCCTAACACTCATTCTAGTGAGGACTGACAGATCACACAGGAGGCGAGCTGCCAAAATTATCTCCCTATATCGACCCAGGCTAGGACAGGTGCAGAGTAGATGTAGTATATCTTCCTCTCCCTCCTCATTCCTACAACTTCTACAGCAATCAGGCAAGAAAACACCCAGTCTACTCCCATGTTTACCAATGAGACAGTATTTAGTAAAGACATCCATGATTATACTACTATTGCAGCGTCTAGTGTAGGCCAAATTTGACGAGTAATTACACATGAGCTAGAATTTGCCCATTTAATGGTACCCTGATTATAAAAATGCCAATACCCCTAACAGATATTACATTTTAGTTTATCCACTCTATGACATCTTTGAATGCGATGAGTTCCACCTGAAAAACACTACAGTGATCAGAGAGGCGAACAAAAAGGTTTAAATTTAGTTCCTTGCAGAACACCCCACAACCGACTCTGCTATCAATTATCGATGCATTCGTAAAGAAGTTAATCTTGCGGGATTTAGAACTGCTTCGTCCTCCTAGTCCTCTCTGGAGGGAATAACAGTTCTCTCTTAGAGAATTTGATTTAAGCCTAATAGCTGTACATGCAACCGTTTGTCCAGCTAAAATATTAAGAAATATAGATGAAGGAGAATCTCTAATGCCTGAGTTGAAGTGGTTCTGAGTGCACCACTAATACATAGGCAGGCAGTCTTTGAACCGACATTAACAGCTTTTGGTTTGCGACTTTATTTAGAGCTGGCCACCAAACTATAACTCTGTACAGTAGAATAGGTCTAACTACAAAGGAGTACAGTCAATGTACGATGCGAAGGTTTAGACCCCATTCCCAATGGCATTCTTACAGGAATAAAGTGCTATTGTAGCTTTCTTTACCCTTTCCAATATATTCCAGCTAAGTTTGCTGTCCACAATAAAACCTAGTAATTTCACTTTATCTGTGATATTCAAACCAACTTCGTTAAGAGTGAATGGGTTGAAAAAATGAAGATTGTACTTCCTAGAACCAATTCAGTTTTAAGTGGATTAACACTTAGACCGAACCTATTGGTCCATTTGGTAAAGATACCAAAAGTATTTTGCATAAGTGCTCTGAAGATGCTAGGATATTTGCCGAAAGCGCCGATGGCAACATCATTTGCATAAACGATCACTTTAAGCCAGACCCCTCTAGGCTTAGTAACTGTCAATTTATAACCCAGTTCCAAAGAAGGGGGGAAATACACCACCCTGTGCTGTACCTCTACTTACAAATTTTCGCACGGATGCCTCACTAAGATTAGCCAAAATAACTCTGCCATTGAGCATTTGTCCAATCCAGCGTCCGAGTGACACATCCAGCCCCAAATCTGAAAGTGCCTGCGTTATCGCCTCTCGTTTGGCATTGTTAAAGGCTTTTTTTTCTATATCACAGAAGGTCGCCAAAGAGAATTCATTACATTCGAGCGAGTTTTCAATAGGGCCTAAGAGAGAATGCAGTGCTGACAGGCTCGATCAATCTTCTAATATAAGCTTCTATCTGTCTCTCTAGAGTTTTCAAGAAGTACGAAGACAAGCTAATGGGTCTAATATATTTTGGATCGCAATGGGAGCATTTTCTCACCTTAGGTATAAAAATTACCTTTACTTCAGTCCATTTGTTTGGAACATGACATAGTTCCAGGCTCCTTTTAAGATCATTTCCAGCCAGGGAACCATTAAACCACTGGTTTGTTGGATGCCGGCAGGAATAATGCAATCCAGACCTGCTGACTTCACAGGTTTAAAACTGTTTACTGACAACAAAATGTTCCTCCTGTTGACAATTTTCCTAGCGAGACCAGTAGCCCTATTTGGATGGTTCTTAGTTAGAAAATAAAAATAATATTTCAAAGTTGTTGATCTAAATTTGGAATTTAGTCATTGATTTTTTAGACTGATCTCTAGACCCGGATAACATCGGACCTATTACTGCAGCAGTTTGACATAAAATAATAGGTAAGAATAATAGATTTTATAATAGAAAAAATATAGGTAATAAGAAAGATCTTCTAGTTGTGGTAATCAGTGCTTTAGAAATGACCCAGAGCTCAGTTTTAAAGGCTTAAGTGTGCCTTATATGTTAATTTGAAATGGAAATTCCATGTCGAAAATCATATTACGTATTTAGTGTAACCATAAGAGTATTTCAAAATCAGTAAATTATCGACGGTGAAGCTCTGACAGTAAATAATGATTTGGAGTTTATTAAGTTGTCTCGGATAACACAAAGAGCTGGTTTATTATAGAGCACCGATTAAACCGTTTATTTATTATTGATTTATGCTATTTATAGACACAAAAATTTTAGTTATTAATCACGATGGCAAAAGAGTTAAAACCAAAGTTTTTTCGTACACAAAAAACCGAAAACAATGTTAAAATTTCCTTATCATTAATTTGTTGAATTGTTATAATAAATATTAAATGGAAAATCAATCGCGACAAGACAATTTTCCTACAATATATATTATGTATACAGAAGAAACCGTTTTATTTTAATCGATCAAACAAAAACCCCAAACTCTTCGAAATCTACTTGCACACATTATGTATGGAGGGAAACAAAAAAAAATTCGCTAGAAATGAAAACGATAAATAGAAGACGATAAATGTTCAACTCTAAAGTAGTTTTTCCGCATTCATATATAATCCAAAAACGAAAAAAAATTTTCTTTTTGTACCGTGCTTCGTTCGCTCGCTTTTGAATTATATTTTGCACAAGAAAATTTATTCATTCCGTTAAGATAGTGGATTATACATAGCCGTATTATCATTATAAGTTTTATTATGTCTATATGTTCCATTTATTTTCGTCACCTTTGGGTATATAATCTGCTTGTACATATAATGAATATGCGGTGGCAACAAAAGTTTTTTTTTGTATACGAACGTAACTGGCTGCTTCACCACAATATCATACCAGACATTTGAATATTAACCTTTTATTTTGTATTTTTTTGTGAATAATAAATAAATAATAGTTAGTAGTTATAAGCCAAAAAAAAATATTCCGCGGTATTGATACAAAACAGTAAAAAGCATTTTTTCAACTTCATACTCGCGTATACAAATCGCGAGACTTGGCTGTAGCAATATTTCAGGCACATGATTTACTATTGTATTATTTGTAGTTGAAGCTTTTTTCTTACATGTTGTGTGTTATATACGAAGCATTTTTAGGTTTTTTTTTTTTTTTTTGTACTTTACACAGTAATTTATAGTTACATTGTAAAGCAGAGTTTTGTATTGTATAGAAAGATGTTGAATGAAACGAACATACAAAACTATTTCATTGATCGATTGAACCTGTCAATTATAAAGTTCATTGTTTGGGATGAATATATTATATACAATATTTATAGTTTGCTAAGTTATTCAGTGTTAACAGTAAGTTATATACTTTGGATAGATGTAAATTCGATGGAATTAATTTGTTACGTTGTTTGTGAAATTGATACTCGATAGTTATATAGCTCGAAGTAGATAAATTCAGGAGTGCATTTAGATTTAGAAAACGTTTTACGAACCATTGTGTCACGTTTATCACGTGACGGTTCATTACGGTTTCCCTGTTCCTTGGAAGTAGTTACTTTTACTTTTATATTTGTGTTGAATGTAGCTTTATATATTGCTGCACATGTAACAAAACACATATCACCTTGTTAAAATTAAGTCTTCGTTTACAAGTAAACCTTGTTTGTTTAACACTTATTTCATTTAATTTTCGTGCTAAACATTTTACTTTTGTAGTAATTTAAGTACCGTTTGGAGTTTTGTTAGTGTTGGAAAATAGCAGGTCAGGCGTTTATAAATTATAGCTTTGTCGTTTAAAATTAAAATTTAAAAAATTTGTGAACTTAAAAATGTCAAAAGTGATTATATAACTATTAAAACTCGTAAAAATGAAAAAGAAAAAATATGATTGTACCGTGGGATCTTCGTTGTGTGTGTTCTGTGTAATTAAAAAGTTATGCTATAGAGAAACTGGTATGAGCAGTGCCATCCAAGTATTGGTAAGTCGTTTTACTGTTATTCTTCTTTACAATGACGCTTATTGTCTGTGTAACGATTATTTCATTTAATTTTCGTGCTAAATATTTTTTTTCTGTTTTCCTTACGCAAGCGGCATGGAACAATCTATGCAATTCGATCTATCCAAAAAATTGTTTGATCTATCCAAAAAATTTTAAATAAATTTGTATTTTCCATAATAAGGTCAAATTCAAAATTCAAAAAAAGTTCTGTAATGTCTAGTGAAATATTTCTAGAATGGTCCGTTAGATTTGCTAAGCTTGTAAATACATTTTCCGATCATGCTGTACTAACAACAAAAGCTGTTTTACTAAATGGACCCATCCTTACTAATAAAATTGTCGTTCGATTCTTCAAAAATGGTTTTGGGATCGGTATCTGACTCAATTTCGCTCTTATCCGATGACCCCATAAAAAAAGACACTAAAAATACGTAAAAATTGAATTATTTATCTGAGTGCAAGGCACCTGAATATATAAAATGTGTAACTACTATAATCCGGGTGTAAAGAATCTAAACCCTTTTCTGGCGATGTTAACCCTTCCAATGAAATAACTGAGGATAGTTTCACGATCCAAGATTAGTTTTCATATGCAGAAGATGAACGGTTTAATGGAGCTATCCAACTGATAGACAAGCTGTAACTGTACCAACGAGGTGCATTTAGTAAATTTTGTTTTAGAACTCGGATTATAGTGGATGACTCTGTGCGCTTGACTAATTTTTCCATTTTTTGTATAATACAATATTAACATCACGCCTAAAATTACTTTTACTTTGTTTACTTTATTTGCGAAATCTTAAAAATCAGTCGAAATCATTGGTCCTTCAAGTCGAATTAAAACTCCAAACCAACGGCATTTGTGTTTCCTAAGCTAACTCCCAAGTGACTGTTAATATCCGAGTAAATCAATGTAAATGATCTTAAGCAATACGATTCAGCGGAACCATACTTTTACAAAGATGCCGAGATTAATATAATATTGGGAGCAGACATATTAAGGAAGAAGTCATAAAATTAAAAATGATGGCAACACATAAAAATATAGCAGCACAACCCAATTGAAAGTTGTTTTTGATTGCTCCTCAAAGACTACCTCAAAAAGATCATTAAATAATTGTACGGTGGTCGGACCGACCATACAACCAAGTTCACGAACTACTGTCGCGTTTTATATAATTTAAAATAGCAAGCACTGCTAAAATTGAAAAAATGTTTCGCTAAGGCGACTTTATGACTTCGAATATTATGCTAGCATAATAAATTCATGCTTCGAAAATTGTTATGCATAATGATCGGGTATTGACCAGTAAGTATTGAACCTAATTCCCAATCAAGAATTTTGCGAGTAAAAGATTCCACAAGCAACACCACCAAAGTATTAGAGTATTGGGACCCATGTGAATTTCAATGAATAACCTACCAACGCAAAACGAGGCATCTTACCTAAAGCAAACCTATCATTCGATCCATTTGAGTGGTTGGCACTCGTCACAAACAACATTAAGATATTTTGCAATCATTGTGGGTCAAAAATTTAAACTTGGACAGTTAAAAGTGTCAAACAAGCCGACAGAAATAGCAGCATGAATAGCCGCATAATAGTGTTATTACGAGAGGCAAAGGTTAGAAATCCCGTAATAGTTATACCTGTATATTTTTTGTTTTCATTCGGGCTAGCAATCATTTGCAATCAGCAATCAAAATTATCAAACTTTAAAACTTGTATAAATGGCAATATTAAACTCACCATTTTGCATACTTTCAGATGATTGCATGAATTATTTAACACTTATGCATTTCTTAATTTGTTGATCTTCCGTGGAACTTCTGGATCAGGGTTATTATGCATACTCGACGTAAATGGCATATTTCATGAGTATTATGAGTATTTAATCAACCTGCAACAAGCACGCAAATAGCATAAAACTTAACAAAACAAAAACATTGGCAATATAGTGCTCGATAAAGACGATAACTTGCCTCTTTGTAAATGGTTTATGGGCAAAATAGTAGAACTTTATTTTGGAGCAATTCCAATCAGATTACGAAGTAATCAAAGGAATGAACAGAAGTAATATTTCCATATAAAATTACATTAATCTAGATGGCAAAAACCTTCATGGGCATACAAAAAGAAACCTAGATGCAATGATTGACTTCTCAACAGGGTTGGGCATTTTACATGTAAAAAACGTTTTCTCCATTTTACATGTAAATAACGTAAATTACAAAAACAAAGTGTATTTTACAAAAATATGTAAATTATATTTAAAAAACGAGAATCCGTCCAGAAATAATTTAAAATATTGAATAAATGATACAAACATTTGTTTATAAGAATAACTTGCATTAGAAAATCCAATTAAACGTTTTATTTAAATGGTTAATCATAATTATTTTCAACTTTTAGTTATCTACATTGAGACTATAAAAATCACCTATCCTTCTACAATGCCATCTGTTTACGTCTTAAACTAGTTCTTATATTCGACAAAATAAACAACTAGTGACATAGTGCCATCTAGCTACATTTGAATAAACTAAAATAAAATATTTTTAAGAGTGCATATTTCTTTCGATACGTAGCGGAAAACTAATTGCAATTTGACGTTTAATCATAAATAAAATAATTCTCTGCAGTGAAATGAATGAAGTGAATCTATACTCGTTTGACTGGCTTTTAAATTTAAATCTTTATTAATTTCAAACAGAACAAAATCAACCAAATTATCACTACCCGTCTCACCCTCATCAAATAAATGTATGCCTGAAATTACTAGCCCTATTCTATCCATTCGATAAAATGCCTATGCATTATGCCTTTTTATGTCCAGTGTAGTAAAGAGGTAGCGAATATGATTATCGAATTTAAGCGTGGAACTGTAGTGAATTTTATTAATTCAATTTAATTTTTCTTACTCTAATTACAATTAATAATTTTTCCTAACCTAAGTTTGCAGCAATATCATAATACTAACCTTACCATAAAATTAATACTAGATAAATTGATTAATACATTAATAATTAAATTTGGGAAAAATATTCTTTTTGAAACCCAGCAGTTACCATTCAAGGAATTCCATATGCTAACTCCTCTCACGAAAAACGAAGCGTTCATCAAATTACATTTATTGATAGCAGGTGTCAAGATTTCATTGTCAAAATATTTCTTATCATAGGAAAGTTGCACTTTATTTTACATTTATACATATGTACAAATATCACAATAAATAAACACAAATACACTACACTGTAGTATATAGTCAATTTTTCTTTAATTAAGAGATTTGGTAACAGATGGCGATAATTGTAATGAAAAAGTTGATTTATATTTTACAGTATGTATAAAATAATCGTTTACATTTTACATGTAAAAAACCCAGTAAATTACATTTTGTAATTTACACGCCCAACTGTGCTTCTCAATCAAAAGCTTTCAAACCTACTATAAATACGTCTACATTAATGAATGAACTTGACATGATAAACTTATATTTACAAAAGCACATTTAAAAAAAAATGTTGACAGAAATATTCCTCATCAAATTAAAAATGCGTCTAAATGAGGCAATACAACTCGGAGTGCAACTTTGATTTGGTTGCTTTATATCTTATTCGAAAGTATTTGGAATTCATTAATCACCTAAATTTGACCAAAAAAATAATAATAAAGGACAAATAATAATATTAAAATTATGTCCAGTATTCTGTTCTTCATGTTGCCATGCACAAAAAATTCTATATGCTTAAAAAAATGTATGCTATCCATGATTGTTGTTTTTTTCGTTCGAATCGCATTTGAATAATTGTATTTATATGTAGATCATGTCATTTTACAGTCTGTTGGATTATTTAAAATAGTTTGTATTAGCCATGTATAGTAATATATATTATATACTATAATATGTATAACAACAACAAAACAATACATATAGATATAGTATTTTTATTTTTATTGTTATGTTTAATATCCATAATATAATTCTTGTTTATAACAATAATAATCGTAATAACATTATAAATAGTTTGCAGAATTTTCTCTTCGTCGATATGATATTTTTGTTATCTAATAGTAATATTAATCGGCTTTTGAGGGCCAATGGTGGTCCGTAACGTATTAACAATCTAGACATCACCAATTTTGATCGCGACCCATTAATTTTGTTTTAATTATGTTTTAGTAAAACTCAGTAGAAGTTAACCAAACTCTAGTGATAAAACCGGAATTAGTTAAAATCGTAACAATTGGTGACAGCGATGGGATTGTGAATATTTAAAAATGATTATGGACAAGATAACAAATAAATGATTTAGGAAGGAGTCGGCTCTTTGTGTTTGCCAACCCAAAGTAATAAATGCAAATACCCAATAAGACTCCGTGAAGCCATGATGAATGAAGGCTTGGATCTGGATCAGCACAAATTCGCCGACAATGGATTAAACATGACTTAGAGGGAGAAGTTGTTGTTGCTGGTGACCAGAATGCATTGAAAGAGTAGACGGTCACTCTAATGAATTTCGATTTGTCACAGTTAATGGATGGAGTAAAACGTTTTATGAAACATTTAATCACTCAAATTAAAGCTTCCAACTTTTTATGGAATAACATCGTTTGGTATATCCTAGCTACAGTTTGTTACAGCAGCCACCAAAAATTGTTGGAGTGAAGAAGATCGCACTGCATCGCTGATTGTAGGTTTAAAATGAACTGCAGCTGAGACTATAGATCATTCCAGAAAATAAACGTGGTGATTACGGTAGAGTAAAGCAAATGTTTGAGCGTAAATGTGGAGGTTTACCACTAACGAGAACTCTACAGAATGGAACTAAAAGGGTGATATCAAAATATTTGGGAACCATTAAAAAAATATGTGGCCAGTATCGAAATAATGGTACATCCAGTTCATATCAACATGGCTTCATACTACAATGAGAGAATTAAAATTGATGTATTTATTGATGGTGAAATCGGGATTATAAGAGTTACATACGGATACGGTATTCCAGATACCGAAAATTGAGTGCATAAGGCAACGTATTGTGGCAGCAGGAAATAGTTGAAAATCTGACGCAAAAATGGACGGAACACTCAACACTGAAACAGAAACAGTCAGTAAAAGCGTTACTGGAAAAATACATGTCCATTTTCTGAAGTGCTCCAGAGAATAATGGCAAAACAAACATGCCTCAACACCTGTTCGACATAGGATTAAAGATGCCAACACGCCAGGTTCCGAGAAAGTTGCAAAGCATCCCGATGGGGATAAAATTGTGACCAAAATGAAAACATCAGAAATTATAGAGCAATCAAGCAGTCGTTGGAACTCGCCAGTGGTACTGGTGGAAAAGAAAGATGACAGTTTAAGATTTTGCGTTGGCTATAAAAAGCTCAGTACCATAACAGAGGGGGATAGTTATCCTTTACCAAGGAATGACGACGCATTGGGTATACTAGCAGGAGCACGAATATTCTCGACACTTGATTTGCAGAGTGGATATTGGCCGAAGGTCACTGCTGATAAATAAAACCCATCATTCAGTGTAGACAATGGAATATAGAGTTTAATGAATATGCCCTTTGGCTTATGTACATTGTTCCGTGAAGACGTCAAATATTTAAGGCACAAAGTAACAACATAAGGAATACACACGGATGAGGAAAAGATGTCAGCAGTAAAGAACTAGTCCAGACTACAAAATCAAAGGCATTTGAAGTGAAAAAAAGGCATTTGAGTGAACCAAAGAGTAGGAATGAGAATTCAAAGAATTGAAAAGACGGTTATATTCCGCAACCAGTACTGCGTCATACCAACATAACACTACCCAACATAACTTTCATTGTGGACACTGATATATTCTATATTTTATCGCAAGAGATCGCTGGGCAGGAGCGAGTGATTGCGTATATACTACTCCAAAGTACTGTCAAAGCCGAAACGGATTTATATAAGAACACATCATCGACGTTAGACTCATGAAAGGTCTACCACTAGAAGAATGAACTCCTAAGGAAATTAGAAAGGAGTAAATAAGGGCTCGGATTTATCGGTAATAATGAAATACAAAGAAGAAGATGGATTGAAATCACAGACAAAAGTGCTTTTGCTACTGGAAAGGCATATTCGGCTCAATGGGACCAGTTTGTGGATCGAGAATGGGTGTCTAAAGTGAATTTAATAGATTCCAGATGGCCAGTCGACACAATCGGCAATAGTGGTACGTAAGGTTTGGGTCACTGAGATTTTAAGTGAATACCATGGAGGTATTAATAAAATGCTAGACAAAATACGGGGAAGATTTTACTGGTCAGGATGTCGACAGACGCATTAGTAGAATGTGTCAAAAGTGTGACCAATGTTCGGTCGATAAAGATCTCCTGCTCCATTCGACAAGATCACGATGCCAGACCATTTCCATCCAGTGATAGTGAAAATAAATTTCGTCAACTGCCTATGAATTTAAGACAAGATTTAATAAAATTGTTTACTGTTTTAACAGTCGCCTTATACCTAACCATTAGAATGCTCCCCTACCACAGGGGTGATTGTTTTTAATCTTCATATAATGTATATTCGCACACACCAGCATACAATCCGAATGGATAAAAAATTGTAAATTGCCAATTTAATTTGTAATCATTCGTAGAATCCTGTATGGTGGTGGTATTCGTCGATAAAACCCAACTAAATCCATTTTAATTACATTATTAACGAACGTTAAAAATACAAAATTAAATCATTCAATAATTTATTTTAACGATAAATAATTATTATTTAATTATAATTTGGTTTACTACTATGTATACATAACATAAACACACGCACGCAGAATTATGTTGGTTTTCGTAATAAAAACAAAAAAAAACTTATTTTATGATACATCAAAGATGAACATAATTAACTGTCCATACCTCATGCTGTTACATTTAATAAAATCATAAAAAAAAAATTACGACAATCAAAGTCCTAATTATAAAATTATTTAATAATCATAATTGTAAATAAAAATCCATTCGAGGGAACCATATTTTGGCATGGGTTATGTGTGTACGAAGCCTCAAGATGATCTTTAATTAATGTGCCACATTTTTATGTTGTAAAACAAGAACAAAATGTAATTATAAATAATACGAAAATAATCATAATGAAGGAAGTTATGTTTTATGTGATTTTATATATGTTATTTTTTTGTGTTGATTCATCATCATAAATCCATAAAGATGTGATAATTATCTAATTAAATTTTCTTATTTTGCAAATTTATCATCTCTCTCACATCGGTTTGGAGTTAACTTTTTACCACGAAGGTTTTTTGATTGATAAACTTATTAGTTTTAATTTGTTTGATCTTCATATTGGGAACGAACTTATTTAATGTTGCTAAATAATGAATGGTTTTTTATAGCCTAAACCACATACTTAAGGGGTTACAGATGATTGATGACATATGGGAGATATAAGAATTTGGTAATTACCGCCAATTTTAACCATAAGATGCACGGTAGTTAAAGTCAATGATGTATACAAATGAAATGCCAGTTTAACGATCATTACCGGAACTGGGAAGTCTTATTCAAAGTATGTTCTCGTTAGTTCCTTGATATCGTTCTAGTATATACTATTAGCTAATTAAAGCCGAGTGTATATAGATTCTTTTTTTTTAAATTGTACTACTTTAATATCACAATCGTCGGGAAGTACCTTTACAAGTAGTTAATATTCATTTAACGTTTTCTACAGGCCACTGCTGATCCGTACAGAATTAACAATCTGGTAATTCATTTAGGAATGATATATTTTTGGCTCTGATAAATTTTAAAGAAAAATTGAAGCATGAGATTAAAAAGTAACGGGACCAGAGCATCTCCTTGCCGTACGCCAGGGTTAATTACAAAAATTTCTGTTTGCTTGTTTTCAACTTTGACACAGCATGGTGACTGCAACTCACATTATTTCCATGTATTCGTCGACATCGCAAAGCAAACGACAAGCTATCCCTATTCAAAGACTTGTTGGAAATCCATGAACACCTGATGTACGTCACGAGCTGTTCCGCAATATTTCTAAAGAATCATTTTATATAAAAAAACTTAATCAGTGATTGACCGTTCGGACGAAATTCTTCTTGGAAGTCACGATGCAATTTCCTTCACCAGGGGAGTGATTTCTATTATAAAAACAGTAATTAAAGTTCGGAATTAATGCAATTAACTCCAGGAGACCGATTCATTTTAGTTTCTGCCTGCGAGTAGTCAGCCCAGATAGCATGCTCGTTTAGTAGTCTTTTACAAGGCATGGGGTACCTCCAACCGCGGAGATCATAGGGAAGAATCCTTCCTCGGTAATTTTTAACATTCAGAGTACTTTATTGGGCGTAACTCAAGCTTGTCCAGCTTGTGAATTGTTATTTTATGTTTGCTGGCAGCTTGCCTTGGATGTGGTTTAAGGGGTTTTCTCGAGTTGAAACAAATCGACTTCTTGTACAGGCCTCATCACCATTTTCAAGTGAAGGCACATGAATTTTCGTCGGCTTCCGCAGTGAGTAAACAGTAGATTGATTCCGTTGCATATATTTATGAGATTTGTGTTGTTTTCCAGGATAAACATGTCCGTCGCATTTTATTTACGAACTCTAACTTCCTTCGTGTAGGTTATGTTAAGTACCTCCTTATTTTGTATACTAACGTGCTTACCATTGCAGCATAATTTAATATTTCATTGAAATATTTCAATTCATCTCTCAAATGCAGAGAATTTCTAACTGGCACCTGGAGATTGATGTTTTCCTCCACAAATCGGAAAAAATCCACCTATTTTGATGTTTTTCTATTTTATTTTACGGGTTCACATTGCCGAAGACGGTTTCTATCAGATCGCTACCATTTTGGTTTCCTAACATTTATTTTGAAATCGGAATAGTTCTATATTCCTTGGACCGGAGGCAAATCTCCTATACTAATTTGCAGAAGTCATTGGTTGTTTTTATGGAGGCTTTCACTGCACAAACTTGCAGTAAGTGGCGTAATATGTCTCCAAAGTCGGCTATACTTTATGCAGCGTTCCACGATATCTTTGCGTGTTCCCCTGGGTACAACTGAAAGCCTTTGTCTGAAATCACCTACTAATATGCAAACCTTACCTGTCACCTCACGCAAGAGCTTGTCGATTACCCGAGGTTCGTTTTTTCCAAACATTATAAATTCGTCGATAATTAGAATACACGCTTAACGAAACTCTTCAACTTCTGTTGAGTTCAATCTTATAGCATATACCAATGTGTCAAATGTCAAGGTTCTGGAAGCTTAAATCCTCTATGTACCGTGCGACCTTCCTTTAGTAGAATTGCAGCGATGCCGGTTGTTTCAAACGACAATACAACTTGGTCCTAGTCTCGAATAAATGAAATTAGTGTAATATAAAGAAAGGTTTTTCTTTCCTAAACCACCAGGCCCATCAATGTAATAATATAAATGACTTCATCATCACAATTTACAACCGAAACAAATTTGCCGAATGCATCCAGCTGAATTTTGTTGAGCGACGTCGCTTTCACGTTCTGTCGATTATCGTGTCTCTTTTTATGGTGCGTTTCCTGTTGAGGCAGGTAAATTAATCGTTGCGCAAGTCAATCTTTACTGCTTCAGAATTGCGTTGATATCATGAAAGGCTCTGTTCGTTTCTACATCTTCATCGTCGTTTTGTAAAAAATGTAATATCGATATGGTCTTCCCATAATGGGGCTTCCCCTGTGGTCAAGCAGGCTGTTTGAATCGACTGGAAATATGTAGCGCCCCGCGCATGTAGATACAGCATTCTTAAATAGAACCGCTCTACGTCTTTAATACTAACGGTGTACATAATCTTGTGACCTCATCGCTGTCTCTTAATAAACGACTTGTCGATTATCCATGAGTTCACTTTTTACTCTAATCTGTTATCCAGCACGACGACAGTAAACGGGGTATCTATCAAAGTTTGCAAATGTATCGTTACAAAAGGCCTTAGAATTTTTAGAACATTCTCCATCGTTCATGAAGGGATTGTTGGGATTATCGATAGCACAGGGTTGTGCATCATGGGTTGGTTACTGGTGAAATATCGCTTGAAGCAAACTGACTAATTTGTTGAACTGTTCTAAATTTGTCCTCTGCTCGTAGTGTTGCCAGTATATGTGCGTGAGGTAAGCCTCGTCCAACCAGAAACTTTCAACTAATTTTATAATTTCAATTATTATAATTACGGTATGAAAACGAAACCGGAGGATAGCCGTTTCTGTTTAAGTTCGAGTTTGACATTTAAGTTTTTTTTGTGCCTGAACCCTGCAATCTTTTATGGGGCCGAAGCTCTCCCAACTCTTTCGCGGTTAATTTTTGACGTCCTATCTTACGCCGTCACTAGCCAAATCGAGGACGCACGAATACATGTTCGATTTTAAATCCATCTGCACATTGCATTGTTCCAGCCAGCTTGTACTGACATGACGATGGTTCGGCCCATGGATTCTACACTCCAACAGGGGGTCATAGTTGTGTTCATCGTCATCACCGATCGTAATCAGGTGATGAAAAATCCCTTTTCCAACCCTCTCCCGTTGGGATTTGACCGGTACCTTCCGTCCGAAACACCGCAGCTTCAACCACTGCGCCAATTGCTCGGCCATTTTAGTTCTGGGAGTAAACGTGCTAGGAACTTTCACTCCATCCCTCGCATTTCCCCAATTCGATAGACAATTAGAACAAGAGCTCTTAAGAGCGTGCAGAGTACCACATTCGTAATAGTTTTTTCTGGTAATTTCAACAATGTTTTACCTGCCTTGCTTTTGGGATATACAGAATATTTTACAGTTTAGTAAGACTACGGCACTTACAATTACACAAATCGGGACCGCGATAAGCTTTTAAATCTCTAGTAAATTATCAGGTAAATTATACTCGTAAATCATCCCATAAGAGAGGCGGAATTATATTCAGTGGCGGCTATGTGGAACATGCCTGATTTTGTACAAGCACAGGGACCAAACTATTTTACCCAATTGTATCGTCTAAAACCAAGAGACGACATTCCAGTCAATTCAATTAAAAGCTCATTCAACAGGGTTTGCAATTTTTAATAAAAACAAAGATAAATTCTCAAATGCCAGTACTCCAACCACCATTGAATTGTCAGTAGCCCTATATAATGGCTCACTATAGTCATGCACTGGCTCCACGCAAAATGAAATCATTTTCAACCAAAACAACCACATAGACCCACATGAAATGGAGTGCAACTCTAAATATAGAAGGCGCGGTTAAAAGAATGGAAAATCAAAAAACTAACAAGAAAACCCACTTTTTTTTTAGCTCAGCGTTTTCGTTTTTCTGCTGAATTGAGGAGTTCGATTGCCTGTGTGGTGACCGTGACATTATCGAACTTCTTATAAATGGGTATAGCAATGTTTGGCCCTGCTCGGAATCCATTAAAATATCCTCGCGGAAGAGTAGAATAGCCAACTGGACAGTTCGTGTACCATCTGGGTATTTATTGCTTTTTTTATACCTACTGCCAGGTAAGAAACCAGTTGCCTCGTACATGAGGAACAGACGCTGAGAAAAGCCGCACATTACGATGTGTAATTCTGGTTCAATTTCTCTCTTATAACATCGAGTCAACGCTGCGTTAGATAACATAAGAACCTTTAAAGAATACAACATTGAAATACCCAAACAAATAATAAACCAATCCACATTGGGATCTACTATAAGTAACTGTATATGTTACTCAGACTTTAAACAGATTCAAAAATAACATTCAACTTACAAATTTATCTATTGTAATGGTTCCAAGAACCCACTTCCCAGTTATATATATAGGAACCTTTGGCAATGACCAAGTTGACATCAGCTCCATTTAACTGACAGTAAAATTATAAAACGATATGTCTCATCTCTCAATTGTAACGTCACACGCCTTTTTCAACAATGGCCAATCTATCTATACCATAAACATAACATCTTGCCTAGTCATACAAAAACATTTTTATCAAATTCCATCAAAATTTTAATTTCAATAAATTAAAATCCAAAAAATTTGTAATGTGATACAAAAAATCAAAATACGATTTAGTGAGTCCATAAATCGAATAAATTTCTTCAGTAGATTTAATTAATTAAATTTAGATAAATCAGAAAATTTAAATGTTAGTCAAATTTGTTATAAATTTTAACCCAAAGAGGTGTTGGATTTATCGTTTTATTGAAATAAGTGTTGAAATTGTTGAAAATAGTTCGTTGACCTATATAACTAACTAACTAATTTTATTATAGTGGTTAAGATACCAATCAAGAATTTAATACATATGTTAACTTCGCCTTTGTTTTAAAAGATCATAAATGTTAATGTCGTTAAGATATAAATATATTAATATTTATGAGTTTCGGTTGTATTTATTATTATATTATTTGGTCGGTCGCTAAATGCATATTATTATTATAATTTTATTTTGGAAATAACAAAAAAAAAAAAAAAAAAAATCGAAAGGAATTTTTGATTGGGTTCGATCAATAAAACGTCATTGGTTCGTTATTCGTGTATATGTCATTGTTCAACAAGCAAATCATTGTTATTAAATTTAATTGGTTAACCACGAATTGTCTGCAGCTTTGAATTAAATTGGGTGAACTAATTGGTATCGAATGTATATTATTTACTATTTGTGTAACATTCACTTATGCCTTATTCGACTTGATCGGTATACGACTGGTATAACCATAGATAAAAAAAATTACTAGATATCTCATTTTCGCAAATTACAATAAAAAAAAATCAAACTTCTGATATTTTCAATCTCATCGATGTATTTGTGATTTTACATTATTGGCTAGTATAAAATAAAAGAAAGAAAACCAATGAATTCAAAAATTACGATTATGCCAAATGAGAAATCTACTATGGTATTACTTTTATCCAATTTTTTATTTAAAATTATTATTTTTTGTAGCAGGCCATTGTTATTGAGATGGGACTAATACATAAGGTTCATATTTAATGCATAACATTAGATCAATCAGTTCTCCAATTGGATGTAGACGCTCTATCCTAAAAAATCGTAACAGTTTCTCTTCAGTATACTGCTAACAGACTAGAGACTAACTAAGTGCGATTAGCTGTAGTGTGCCTAGTTCAAGACTAGCTAATTTCGTTGTATTTCGAGATTTGTGAAATTTATCTTCAAAGGGCCATGTAGGAGATACCACAAGATCGATTTTACCTCCTGGTGCTAATTTAAACCTGACAATACCGGAAAGTCTTAAAGATGGCAATGTATATCCTTTTGCTTTCATATGGAGACAAGAAGTTTTCTCTGCTCAATAATTTAAAGCGACTATATCCTGTTAAAACACAAAAATACTTCCATTATACTAAATCACAGATTATCATTGCAAATGGAATGTCCTATGCTAGATTCAGAGTTAATTTTCATCGTTACCCAGAACATGCATCTATAGATCTGCAAAATCGATTGGGAGTCATTTAGTTAAACGAATTGGTACGTCAATGTGTTGTATACGAGGATGCTTGGGCACGTAACCGGTTCGTGCCTAAAATTATTTTACGAATCTCGTAAATAAGCCCATGAATTGCAAGCACTGGACTAATCAAGTATCAGGAGAAATATGCATCAATCTCCAACCTCATGTATCGATAGTCAGTTTGATACACAACCGGTTGGCGATAATTTATGTGCTCTAGACCCTCTTAAGAGTTTCTGGTCTAATTATCTATAAATTTACGGAAACGTGAAGAAGAGAGTGGAAGTTTCAATGACGTTTACTCCTAGAACTTACATGTGGAATCCGAACTCAAACAGAAAAGGCAGCCCTCCGTTTTCATGCTGTTTTATTTAAAATAACGCATTTACGCTGATTATCATGTAATTGAGGCTCAAATTGGTATGGATCGTATGCTCTCAATGGGAGTCATCGTGAAAAATACCAGCTCGAAAAGTTTCCAAATGAAAAGAATGCATTGGCGTAAGAGCAGTGTTTTTTTAAAAGTCATCCAGTGGCGATGAACGCTCTTTTAGTGCAGCACATCGTAACTAGGCAGTATCACCGAATCGGAGTGTTATGCCGCTGTACTTATTGTTGAACAATTTAGACAATATGAGAATGACTACCCTTTTACCATAATTACAGATTACGCAAGTGTAATGTGACAAGGGGCCCTCTGTCGGTCTCGTTCGCTTGGGCCTCAAACTTCAAGATTACAGTTTTACAATTGAGGATAGTAAAGGAAAAGATAACATCTACTGGACGCAGTTTCGCGTCTGGTGGATACGTTAGATTAGAGTTAGGTTCGAGAGGCTGCTAACGCACACTTTGACCGGTGCTGGTCCAATGTGATATCAAAGGATCTTACTCCCCTTTCACCTTCATTGGAACTATTCAGAGCTACTTATGTAGCGTAAGATATATCGCACATTGCAGTTCTCGAAATCCATAAGGCCGTTGAAACAATACTTGCCCAGATGTTTGTACCTCCTGTAAGCTAGCGCCGGACATGACAGAGCAAGTAGCTCACAGACTCTTCCTCCTCCTCATCCATACAGCTTCTACAGAAGTCATTTGCCATTGACACAAGCCTCCTCGCATGCTCCCCAATGAGGCAGTATCCTGTGAGCACCCCCGACTATACTTAAGTTAGATCTACGTAGGGATAGTAGTTTTGGAGCGCTTCAAGTCCAGTTTCAGTTACAAGTCCAGTTTTAAGCGCCATAAAAAGCGCTGCTATAGGCCTCTCCAGATTTGCCCTTTCCGGTTTCAATTGGAGAGTTGTACCTTTCCTTGCCAGTTCGTCAGCCCTGCAATTCCCAAGAATGTCCGAGTGACTGGGGACCTAGACTATCTAGATATTGAGATGCTCACTCATCTCGTTAAGAGATGCGCGGGATTTCAATGCTACTACGGACGTCAGAGAAACTGATTCCAGCGACTTGATTGCCGCCTGAATGTCCACATATATTGTTATATCCCTTGTGGATAAGACATTATATATCAACCAAGTCAGCGGTTCCTCAATCGCTACCGCCTCTGCCTTGTACACACTGCAGTTATCAGGAAGACGAACGGATATATTCACATTTAATTTGGCACAATAGACTCTAGCTCCGACTTTGCCGTCTAGTTTGGAGCCGTCAGTGTAGAATTGTATACTTCCAGTTTCTGTTGTTGACCTGTTCCTTAGAATTCTCTTGAGCGGATAAGGGTTCGGAAGCCTTTTTTAAAGCATACAATCGGTATTATGTGGTCACTATTCACCAAGTCTTCCTTAAGCGAACTGCCAATCGTCGAGTCTGTAGACATTTCCACTCAAACACGGCAGAGAGTCGTGCAACCGTAATTGCCGCTCTCTGCTTTCCAAAGATGTAGACAGGAAGAAGGTAGAGCATAGTCTTCAGAGCACGTGTAGGGGTTGTCGTCAGTACCCCGCTTATAAGCAAGCAGGCAGTTCTTTGTACATTCTCTATGATTTTTATAACTTTTCTTGTCTAGCGCTGGCCACCACACACTCACCCCATACATCAGAATCGGTCTGACTACTGCGGTGAAGAGCCAGTATACCAGCTCTGGATTTAGACCCCATCTCCTACCGACTGCGTTCCTTTATGAGTAAAGATCAATGGTAGACTTCTTTACTATCTCTAAAATATTGGGCTTCCAATTTAGCCTACTATCCAAAATTATGCCCAAAAATCTTGCCTTATCAGTAAAGGCGAGTGGCATGCCTTTTGAGGTAGGAGGGGCGACTACCGGAATTGTATATTTCTTGGTGAAGAGTATAAGATCTGTTTTGGATGGATTTATACACAGCCCACATTTGCTAGCCCACTTTGAAATGATTAAGAGCGCGTGTTGCATGACTTCCTTAATCGTGCGTAGGGACCTACCTGAGATCACGATCGCTACGTCATTTGCATACACTATCACCCCTATTTCCTCCCTCTCTAGTTCCAAAAGTAGTCCATTGATTACTATGTTCCAGGACACAACCTTGCGGAGTTCCTCTAACTACTCGCCTCCTAATGGTGAATTCCCCTATCTCCGCGTTAACAATCCTGCATTCTAGCATCTGATTTATCAACCTCCTTAAGCGGTAGTTCACATCTAATAAAGACAGTTCTTCTTGAACTACCTCCGTCCTGACATTGTTAAAGGCACCCTCTATATCGAGGAAGGCTACCATACAGTACTATACTGTACTGATGGATACGTTAACATTGTCTAAGAATGCTGATGACCATTTCTTAAACGTTGGTCGTGATTCCACCCATTTTCTAGATCCTAAATACATTTATCAGCTTTCCTTAATCCAATCTAATCTCAATCAAATTTGCAAAGCAGCAGTGGAAAAATCTTTATTCTGCCTAAACTAGATTCTGATCTTTCAACAGATATCCCTTCTTGGAAAATATCAGTTCCTAGTCCACTTATTACTATCTTTTTAGACAGAGGTCATTCAACCAAGTTCGTCACAGCTAGGAGTACATGAAATGTCGCTATACGTCGAATCCTCGAGAAGTTTTCAACGGTTACACATTAATTTCATGGGACCATATTCACAGTCTAAACTGGGAAACATTGTATTCATTGTTCTAGATCAATTAGGTTGCTTCGTTCTCATACAGCCTATGCGAGATGCTAGTTGTAACACCGTTGTTAAAATATCTAACGAATCATGTTTTTAATGTCTACTCAGTGCCGGGACAAATTATGAGTGACAAAAGAAAGCAATTTACGTCTAAGCTAGATGTATAGCTAGGCACTAATTCCATACTAGTTATGTCCATCAGGATCTCTATTTCGTGTAGAGCCTAAAGCTTTAAGTTCGTCTTCAGACAATTATTCACCCTTTTTTCACTATATAGTAACATTTTGTTGCTAATAAATAAAAACGAAAATGTCGCCATTTTGTGTGTACTTTTAGTGTTATGAATATAATATACGTAAGTGTACTTGGAATCACTTTCGCTTGTTTCATTGTTCAAACCAAAATACATAATTTTGTATATAAACACCTCGTTATTTTTTAGGTTGACTAATTTTATTTCGTTTAAATAATTGGCAGCAATTATGTTCATCTTCATATCATACAACTCATATAATTTTAAAATTCTGCAAGCATAATATAATAATCAACAGAGTATCAAATTAATTATGAATTAACCAACATTAAAAAAAAACAATTGTTCGCTACCTAGCACAAAAATCGTAATTTGCATAAAAAAAAATGTAAAACAAAATCATGTTGATCTTTTCAATTTGCCATTCACACAAATTACTTCGCCAAGTGGAGAAGGTTAACCATATTTTCTACACTTTGTAATTTTTTTTTTTGCTTTTTTTTATAATTAATTATAATTATATATAGTATAAATAATATTTACTTCCAATTTAAATATGTAATACATAAATGATGGATACAACAAGCCAATTGGAATCAAGTACAATGGTTAATTATGATTGATTGACTTGTGTCCCCTCTCAAATGTGAACAATTTTAACGATTCATATTTTATAAAACCTTGAACTTGAAAATGTCTTGGACGTATTTTGTCCGTTTAACGGTTATTTCATTTAATTTTTGTGCTTAATAATTGTTTGGAATCTGTAATACATTTACATTTTATAATTTTGTGTGTGTTGAGAGAGTGGTGACGTCATCTTTTCGGTGTTATTAGCGCAGTGATAAATTGTTAAAATTCGACTTTAAATGTCTAGCGTTTTTTATCAATAAGGAGCATTCCCTTCTTACACAAATTGTTTACATTATGATCGTGTTACAATGTTTTTTTATAAATTTTGATTTTGAGTTTGGAGCATCTCGCATCGAGTCTTGTGTGTGGTATAATATAATATGCCATTGAGAATTTTAAGAATGGAAACCAAACAAAAATTGATTTCCTTTTAAGCTTCTCCTACGTAAAAACGTTAAAAAAAAAATTGCTGGCAATAAAACTTAACGATCTTAATTTCATCGAACATTAATGAGATTTTATTATCGATTAACGCAAAACAACAACAAACTACAAAACCGAAAAAAAAAATGTTAAAATGCATGAAGGTACATGTACTTCGTATACACAATACACATGGGCATAAAAAAAACGACTGTATATGTCTTAATTGATAATTTAACTAACCAAAAGTAAATTAATAATAATGTCTTAACTTAAAAATGAATTTTGATTACATGACAAATTTGTATCAAATTCTCACACATAAAAAAAAAATAAAATTTTTTAAAATTTCTTACAAGTCATCGTCATTCAACACACAGCATCATTATAATGTACAGACAATCAACATCAAAAAAATGAAATTGAACCGATTTGCTGTTGTATTTCTAACACGCTGCGCATATGAAATATCATTTAATTTATTATGTTGATTTAAACACATATTATGTTGGACCTATGTATGTATTTATGTATGTATATACGAAACGATAAACAAAAAATCACCAGGTAATCGAATATCATATGGTGATCTCCATCGTCGATTTTACAAGTAAATCATTTATCATAATGAACATCCAATTTAATGATGATTTTTTTTTGTAATATATTCACAAGACTTGTGAAAGTCTGTTACACGTTTTGAACGATAATTTTCCTGATCGATATTGATTTTAATGACTTTGAAATATCATTACTTCATATAGACAGTTCACGGTTTAGGCAAAAATCTTAGATCGAATTTTGATTTTTTTTTGTTCTCGCACATTTTTTTGTTGTAACAAGTTTAATCGTGTATTATTATCAAACAAATAATAGTTTGAAACGCCATGGCTGGCCCGAACTGAAATAATCAGTTAACTTATCAGATTCAACACCAGAAACTATCATTAATTTCCAAATATATATGTGCCATTGAAAAACAACATGATCTTAAAAAAACAAGGTGCTAGTGACAGTTGTAAAAAAATGAGTTACCCAAGTTTTGTAACAATTGGCTGTTACACACCAGTTTGAATAAGCATAGGAGCAAGGGAAATTGTTATCACGCACAGTCGTCTATCAGCGCATTATCTATTTGAGTAAGTTATGTGACGCACTGTATTTAATGCACATCGGGCAAAACAATTTATGTTAATTTTGGAAAACCAGTTTAGAATTTCCCGTTTAGTTAAAATCAAAATAATAACTAATAGTTAATTGGTTTTTTTTGGCATTGCTTCTGCTGTCGTGGTCGAGACATAATCAGTCTGTTTTATGATCTCATTTTAAAAAATAAAACTCAAAGTAGTGTACAAAGGCGCGATAAGCGCAATAATATCAAGATTGTGTTAAGGAAACCTATTAACTTTTTGTTATTTGTTACGCTTACCAAGAAACAGGCCCTTAGTATTATCGGTGGTACTTGGCTGTTTGCTTGGTAAGCGTTTTAAATAGTTATAACTAATATAAATATATATAATATATATATAAGATATCCTAGTAAATGCACTAGATTGTACGGTAAAATATATAAAAGAAATAGCGATAGTTAATCACAGAAGTTTGAAAAGGCGCATAATACAACATAACGCGGAAAGACGTAATCAGTAACCGCATGTAAAAAAAAATCCATCTACACCAGTAATTTACATTTACGATTAGATATGATTACGGCTATAAAATTACGAGAAATAAAAGTATGACAAGAACCATGGTTCATAAAATAACCTAAGTGTGTATATTGTTCCGTTAATATGCGCATAATATTATTATTATTAATTTATTTATTTATTTACCATATTATATATTTATCTATTTATTTGCTTTATTATATTATATTTACACATTATATTACATATTTATTTATTTATTTACTATATTATAATATATTTATATACGCACACTATATTATATATACTTATAGTTACAAGAATAACTATATTTATAAAATTCTTTACATTAAATATTTAATTTGTTCAAATATTAAAGTTTTCCTAAATTACCAGAATTGTTTATGTGCATATAGTTTCAAGAGTGTAGGACCATAGCCGGTTTAAAAGTGTTTTGTGCTAGTGGTCGAAGGGTTGTGTGTGATTTACGATTATATTTTTGTTTCTTAATTTATTTTTGTTTTGCCAGATATTGTGAGATGGAAACATTTAATATGTGTCCTTAAAATTAAACAGTTGGCTGTGATAATGTGAACCTTCCAAAAATAAATATAAATACCTATATTTAAATTACCTCACACAGTGAGGTAATTTAAATATAGTGGAGGTTGGGAATAGTGAAAGTGACGCCAAAAAGAACAAGGGTCACATAACTCTGTTGCATGTTTAGTGTAGTGACAAATTAAGTGATGTGTTTATAGTTTAATTAGAGGAAAATCTGCAGCTTTATCAAGCTCCTTATGATTGGTGGAAAGATCCTCGCCCTTACCGCTGCCACCTAGCCGGCTTAACGCTGCAACACCAACAAATTATCAAGAGATCTGTTAACGGTTTGGGATAACAATTTTCAGTTAGGCAAAAGGCCCAAAGAAACCGTTACAGTTTAAACATTAATTTGGAGCCATTCTTTTTTTAATTAATTTATTTTAAATATATATATATATATATATATATATATATATATATATATATATATATATATATATATTGATTAGAGTGTAAGGACGAACCATGAACTCCCAAAACGCACAACACCACCGTACACCGGTCTTACATATAACAAAACCGAAGGAGTGAGTAAAATATTAGTTATAACAGACTCGACCCGGTTGCAGACACCTAAGCGACCGATAGTTAGTATTTTTGTGGATAAGGAAAAGGAAGGGTAAATCAGTAATGACAGAATTGGTCCGGTTTGCCGGTACCCAATATTCAAACTTTTGTTAGTTAGCACAAGACAGTCAAAATTATAATCAACTGCTCTGTATTTTGTCATATCTTATCAAGAACTCCAATCTGCAACCATTTTTCTGTAATCTTGCAGTGTTTCTCTGAACAAAAAATCTATTAATGGGGTAATTTCTGCAAGCCGTCAGCTGTAATAGATTGAATTAGTTTTCGATTGAAATATACAATTAAATTACAAAAATATAAAAAATATAACAAATATAACAAATAAAAAATATTAAAATAAAAATATATTACAATATAATAAATTCAAAAATAAAAAAAAATATAAAATATAAAAAATTTAGAAAATATAAAATATATAAAAATACAAAAAATATAATATAAAAACATTTTAAAAAATATAAAAATATAAAAAATATAAAAAAAAATAAAAATATAAAAAATATAAAAAATATAAAAAATATAAAAAATATAAAAAATATAAAAAATATAAAAAATATAAAAAAATAAAAACATAAAAACATAACATATATAAAAATATTAAAAATATTAAAAATATAAAAATACAAAAATACAAACTATAAAAAATTATTATATAATTTTTATATATTTAAAATAATATAAAATTTATTCCCCCTTCCCGCGGAAACATACCAAAGCCATTCCGATCCACATACCCAACAAATCATCCCCACTTCGTCCAGTTATATATAAAGGAGCCTGCCTCCACGTCCAGAAAAAATTTCGAATGGACCACTCTCAATAATCAGCATTTTCGTAATGTAGAAAAATATGCGAAAACTCCAAAACGTTCCCAATATCCACGACATCCGAAAACCCATCGACAAACAATGCTAACAAAACACACCATTCAAAATTGATCCACCCTTCCACCGATTACGAATATCTACAAACATTTACAACCAATATCAAAAAGCCGATCAAAAATATACTCTTTTGGCGAACGTTCTCCCGATTGCGAAACTGAATAATCCAAATCAAACGTACGACCAGCAAGCGATATCCATGTTCATACGCCTCGCAAGCACATCTAACTGGGAATACGGAATATATATATAAAAAATTAACAAAGCCCCACACCTTATGATTACCTAGGAATCGCAAATAATTAAATAATCAATCATAGTCCGTGCAAATATTGTACATACCCAATTCAACATTTAGACCAGTCCGAAAATGCCACCATGAAATGTTTAAGGAACAAAGTTGGTGAATAATGGTTTTAATCACCGCGCAATATATATTTTCCCTATTTACCATGTTAATCGAAGTTTCTATTTTACATACGAGAATCCCACTAATAGGCAATAAGATCAAACTGTTCGAAAATATAACCACTAGTGTAACTATATCGCTAAGAAAAAGAAAACAATGAAAATTGTTGGTCTAAAATTTTTTTTTTAATTATTGTCAAGCATGACTTGGCCGACGTAAATCCTTCGATAGCCTCGAACACTTGTTTTTTTATTGTGGTTGTAGTTAGAAGGACTTTTTTCTACCTTATACTTTCCTTTTTTAAATATGAATTGAATTCTTTTTTTCAAATGGGTGATGAAACCGTTATATACGTATGTTTTTGACTCATTCAATAATATAAACACTTTACTAGTCATTTGTTAGCATATAAGAGTTAGCATATAAGCTAACAAATGCATTAAAGTAAGATACTAATTTTCAGATGCTTCAAAATAATATTTTTGGATAAAATATTACGGAATTTTGATAAATAGGATTTGAAAAACTAGGACTTTGAAAGAATTTTGAAAAAGTGGGTTTTTGACAAGCGGGATTTTAATTTCGGAATTTTATTCAGCCGGTAAATATATCATCCCGTTACAGAGTGCATAACATTACCATATTGGAGAGACCATTTGCAATTCTTGATATTTCATGTTTTCTATAGTAAAGTTAGTGGAAATAGGATAAGAAACAATTACTCTTTTCTACAATCGAAAATGTTCACCTGCCTCTTCACTAAATTTTCCAAAACCCCCTAAAGACAGTTCACCATCCTTTTATCGTGTAAAGAAATTAAGATTTCTTGAAAGTAAGACCTCCAGGTCTAAACAATTCCGAGCATGTTGTTAATTAATGACTTTAAGTTTTAAAAAGCTACAAGAGCCAGCGAAAACTATTTTCTTTAAACGTTACCACAAAACGTTCCACATCGTCTGTGATAATTGGAGTTGGCTAAGATTACATTCTGGTAATTTCGTAGAAGTGTGAACATCAACTTTATTGAAAGGTCGGACAAGCTTTGTACTATATATAGCCTAGCAGATTGCCCATCAGTTGGGTAGCTTTTTGTTTGTTGTCCACGTTAAGCAACATCTGTGGGATTTTGTGAAGTTAGTACATGTCTGCAAAACTTTCGGTTATATGAAGATAGTATTTGAGAGATTTGATTAAAAATAAATGTGAACGGTCAAGCACAATTATTGGGTTTTCCAACAAAAAAATGTTTTCAACCTCTGTATTTGTTTCGATTTTTATCTCGTCCATTATTCACGTTTACGTCACATTTTTTCTATCGATACAAATTATATTTGTATTTGCTCTCATTTGCGTACTTTTTCATGTGGAAGGGGATCGTCCTAATTCAAATGCAATATCCAGAGATATTGAATAAATATTTTTATTGTAATGGCGATCGAAGCGATCCAGCCCAACGGAACAAATAATTTCCCTGCTTCGGAGATAATATGCCTCTTTTTGTGATTTTCGGAGTTTCTAATAGCACAACTCGGGTTCTGAATATATCGCCTGTGAGGTCTTTTTGAAAAATTTCAATAGTAATTCAATTGATTGATCATAAGTATGATTTCCATGGGGTCATTAACCTTTAGAAACAGTTCTTCAATTGAAAAGTGCCTGGTTACTTTCAGTTATAGTAGACTACAAAGCTTTCGGGTAAAGAAACTGTTGAACTGACTTTGAAATAATTAATTAGTGATCATAGTTGTATTCAAAGTCTAAATATCGTTAATTAAATATAAATAAGTATGAATAAAAAATAATGATCATTTGGCAATTCTCCACGTCTACGTTATCCTAAACAATTTTATTAGCCATCCACATTGGAATGCACCATCCATTGCGAATCTACGACAAAACCTATCTTATAACCAATAAATATAAAATAAAATAAAAATACAGCTTAGCAATATTATACTCGTATGTCACTTAAAGCATGTAGCATAAATACAAAGAACAAAACGCATCGAAAGATGATTTAGAGCCAACGATTTAATTTTTTTTTTGTTGTATAAAAAAATGTTTGTATCGTTAAACGACATATTTGTCGGTAATTTTCTGTTGCAAGATTTCTTTAGAACCGAATATAATAATATATATCCTAGTACATAACATATAAATAAATTACATTCGAATTGTACATTTATTTTATATATATACATTTTTATGTTCGATTGACATATTCCCTGCAATAAGCGAAACACATTTTAATCAAATAACCACAAATTATAAATGAAATCAACGATTTCATGTCAAATCGAAATTAGGCCAGACCAAATAAAGTAAACAAAATATCAAAAATGGTAATTACATTACATAGGCACTAAATGTCATTTCGACTGTATATGCACCAGGTAACAAAAAAAACCTAATTTGTCATAAATACAATTGTAAATCGTCTAAAACCATAATTATAATATATACGATTGTAAATTGTATATTTATACGAATGGAGGTAATTGGTTGGGTTTGGATTTGGATTGTGTAAAAAAAAAAAATCCTGCGCACACACACGATACAAATATTTTAATTTTGTTAACTATTCGTACTCTAAAATTAACGAATGACCAGTAAAATATAATAAAATGGCATAATATGTATGCACTGGCTACAGAAAATCGCGAAACATTGAATAAAATAAACCTAATTGACACCTTGTTAGTATTATTATAGTGTTGTTTCACAATGGTATAGTTTTATATGTTATCTGCATGTTGTGTGTGTGTGCATATTTATTTACAGTACTGTGCAATGAAATACGAACAGCTAAAATTTTACATTTATAAGTCATTTCCATGACTGAACGTAAACCATTTTACGATATAAAAGAAAAAAAAAATGTAAACTGGAGGTGAGGAAAATACTTTTAATGAAAAACGTATTGTTAACTGTAATATTTTTAATAATAAAAAATACTGCAGAATTAGCAGAATCCACCGACCAGTTGAAGTAAATGAAACAATTTGATCGTCTTCCACAAAGTAGCTATAAAACATGATTAAACTTGGTTGATATCTGACTTGTAATTTATTTTAATTTCAGAAGGTACTTAACCGTCCTGTAGTGACCGATGCTATAGGTTTTACACGACTAACGAGGTGCGTGCTAAAAAAAAGTGAACAGATGTTTTAGATTTGAAAATTTAAAGTTTGAAATTGTAAATTGAATTGTTGCTGTCAAAAATACGTTGAAATAAAATATTTTTATATCACTATCGCGAGCACAATCGATCAATTCCGAATTCACATTTTGGAGAAAAACTACATACCAGCAGAATCATATCAGTTTCTCCAAGAGATAGTGAGCTCTAGCATCACTGATAATTACTTCTTTTTGTTAAAAAGACCGAACCAATACGGATGTTTAAACATGCAACTTTTAAAAAAGCAGCTCGAGCAAGAAGTTTGATCAACAATACCCAGAGTAGCACAACTGCTTATAAAAAGCGAACAATTACGTTTCTCGGGTCATTGAGATCATTATTTGTAACAATACTGTGTCATTGTTACCCAGCAGACTCATTGAAACTTACCAATTGAACCTTTTGGTAGTCTTGATTTTTATCCCGATGGAGCAGTGGAACAACTTCTTCTGGGGCATTAATTGAGAAATTATTCTAAAATAATAAAGAAGTTTTGTGCATAGCTTGGTCTGGAACTGCAGTCTAATTAACAATCTGCTTTTTGGTATGCGTAATTTTACTTCCTCTAACCTTGAAGCCAAATGTTTCTTCATTAGATTGTTCATTTAATGACTAGAAATTACATAACTGAATGATTCCAGAGTAACATTCTGGGGCCAATTATAAATTGTTTTAATTAACATTAAATGTCATTGGGCCATCATACATTTATTATTTTGGGTAATTGCATTCCAAACGCACTCTTACTTGATACAACTTTAATTTTTTTGTAATATTTGGGTTTAATGATTTGATTTAACAGCAAAATAATATATTATATTATATATATTTTACAGGTACTTACTATCCCCTAATAAACTCAACGTCCAAACTTAACGGTAAAAGAATTTCGAGTAGTATTTTGGGTGGTGTCCGTTTTGTCAAGTGTAACATTCGTAGTTTATGTTTTACATCACTTGATGCACAGCCTTTTAATTCACATGGTGTCAACGGTCAAAACTACAAGGAATTGCATGAGTAGAAAAAAAGGACAACCAAATACAAATATTTTTGAAATAAATGCTTTGTTTCTATTCGATTTTAAATACTAAAGTCGGAATACCTTGGGAATGCCGACAAGCTGAATTTGTACTAGTCGTGATCTGATTCGTTATCATGTATGGTTGTGAGAGTTAGACCCTGACGGATGAGTAAGAGAGATTACTGATAACATTTGAGAGAAGAGTCATGCGCATGATAAAGGGCCCAAACGTGACGATGATTACACTTACCAAGTTTTGTCCAATCACTAGATCAGAAGATAGCTGATAATTCCTGATAATGTTCCTGAAGTGAACAGATATTGTGTTCGCTGGCTTCGTCAAGTTCTACGAGCCGCCATTTAGAGCAGGCGCAGTGGTTGATGTTGGCGAGGAAGGATGGTTCCGGGGATATAGAGGACTGTTCTTCTTCGAAAAATAAGAAAAGTAAGCTAGGGAACGAAATTGATGTTGAGATTGTTGATATACGGAACGGGAAAGCAATAGCTTGAAAGAACGGTCTCTTATTATTATTACGTGTTTTAGTTTTGGAAAATTCTATTTAATTATAATATAAAAATCTAGAAAATAATAATCAAACTTTGAAGTATAGTTACGTTTCAACTGTCAAGGACTAATAAATGAAAATAAGAAAGCACATTTTTAAAATTATGGTAGCAGTAGCCTTATGGTAACTAATTACCGTTCTGGTGATGTGAATGCTTTGTGAGAAATTTAAAACCTCAGTTGTTAGTGGCACACAAAATATTAAACTGGTTCTTGCTAGAGAACCGCCAAGCGAATTTGTAGACGAGAAAAGCGCGAATGGTGGAACAATGACCACATAAAAATGAGAATTATAAAAAATTGGTAAATTTATCTATTGTATTTGGTAAACTATTTGAAAGGATTTGGCCAATAATTGGGCTTCTTAAAAACTTCACTGGTCACTAACATACGGAAACGATGTATCGTAGTCTTACTTGTTATTGAATCGCTGGTTGGCCCATAACTTGTACCTTGTGATCGTGCATGGTTCTCCCTTCAGAATTTGAATTCTTAGTATTAAGAATTCTTATAGAACATTATATTCGAATTATTTATTCATTTTTTCTTTCAAAAATGTAGACATCTGCGCAACATTTTAATTATCCAACACCAATATATGAAATACATCCCATTATCATGTATGTGGCCACCAGCAAAGAAACGTGTTGGAGCTGCCACTTTTCGTTTTACCTTGCGTTGAATTACAATTTTGTTCCCCAGTTCTAATGAAAACACCAACTCATCCGGCCATAAAATGTTTTACCTGAACTCGAATGGCTCTTTGATATGTTCACCAGAAATTTATTATATGTAATTAAAAATGTAAATAAAAATTTATTATAGGTTATGTAATTTTGGCTAAGAGGATAAATAAAAAAATAAAATAAATGCTCCATTTCATTATTTTGGGAAATTTATATTGAATTGTAAATAACTGAATACTAGATCGTTAAACACAATACGTATAATAAAACAAAATTTAGTTTTACAACTACAAAAATCTTGAAATTTCGTGTTTTTGTTTCGCACAAACAAATTTGAATCATAATATCATAGACTAAAACAAAAAAAAAATTGTATATTTAAGTTACTGAAATTAATAATCCAATTTTTTATAAAATTGTTATTTGTTTCATATAAAATAAATTTGTAAAAGGCCCTACACACGATCCGATTTTGTCATGTGTGGATGGATGTTGGTTAGTCACAAATTGGTCGGACATGTTGGAAGGAAATTTGCATTCAACCGACCGACCAACCAACCAAATTGGATCGTGTGTATTGTTGTTAGATGATATTTTTTTAGTATATCGTAAAATATAAGCGGAAACGAGAAATTAGTAAACATATAAAATTTTTGTTTTTCGGACCAACCATATTGGATCATTTGGTGTCAACATACCAACAAAATTGAATCGTATGTATGTACAACCAATATGGTTGTACCAACATACCAATTTGGTCGGATCAACTAAATCGGATCGTGTGTAGCGCCTTTAACGTTGCATATACTTTGCACAAACAATTTGGAATAGGTAATACACATTCAATACGGGAAGCAAATTGTCCGTTATATGGATGCCTCTCTTTAACCAACATTTACTATACTAAAATATCAATAAATATTTGTCATTCAAACACTAAAACTGTAACTATTGCATTGCACAGTACTGTACATATATACACTCGTTGAGTATATATGTACTTCATGCACTAAAAACGTATATAAATGACACCTTTTGATTAAGCTTGCCATTTATTTGCCCCGCGTCCAAGTCCCTTTCGTATAATATTGTGTATGCTCATATCAGTTGTATTCTGTCGTTGTTTAACTTCAGAAAGGTGTTCAAAAATGATCTGAAAATATTTGTAATTATAGAGTATAGTAACGAATGTGTATATAATATATGTACGTACATAAATAAAATATAATTTTAAGAAGTAATCATAATAATTGCTAGTTAACATGACACAAGAGTAAGAAGTTGATTAAAAGTTAATTTTTTTTTTACATTGCCTAAAACTTTATGTTTATATGAATTACAATATTTTTTGTTAGGTTTTCGTTCTAGCTATTTGAAAACTAATTGAAAAATAAAATAATCGAGCTCGTTACATATAACAATAAGATTAACCTAATGACTGATTATGTTTTATATGTGTATGGTGTGTTGTAATTTTTTTTGTAAATAAATTGGAAATAGTTTATGGTCATTAATTTTCGATTTCGTATAATATTTATTGATATATAGGTAGACACACATATTTAGAGTACATACATAGTTTACATAATAACTATAGAATGACAAAGTAATGAATCATCGAAAAAGTTTAGTAATTGGTTTGTATGCAATCCACAATTTGAACGAATGGAAGGTTACGGAATAATTGGAGAGAAGGTTACGAAATAAGCCAATGAAAGTGGAACTGATTTTAGATAACAAATATTAAATTTGATTTTTCGGAATATTTTCATAGTATCTATCTAAAGTGGAGTCAATACATAATTTTCATGAAATAAAAAGTGTTACAAATCTGAAAGCGAAAGTTTCGGGCAAGAAATAATTACCAAAAACATAATTTTCATAGGTTGTTTTGTAAAATGCATTTTCCGGAAGTAATGATTTTTTTTTAACATGCTGCTTAATGAATAAAAGGAGAAAGGAATTAGTTATACTGCCTGACATCCAGAATGGTTTATAATTAATTTCAAAAAAGTCGCGATATTCAATATTGAAGAACCGATATACTCACGTCTAAAAACAGCGTGTTTCAAGAAATCACAGAATATGAAGGATATGGATAATAGCGTTCTTCGAATGTTATAATCATGAGGGCAAAATAAGTCACTTAAATATTAAATTGTTGTCTTGTGAAGGGAGAAAAATGAATTCAAAAGTTGTAGAGAAAGATGTCAAATTAGAAACATGACATTAAAAAATTGATTTAAGATCTCAGTAAAGAGCCAATCTTGGTCTGTAGTGCTGTTGATTCTATTAGTTGTACGAGGTCTAAATCATTTCTTGTTCGTCAGATTGATGAATAATCGATATTTCTTTCAATGTCAATCTCTCGTTGGTTGCCAATCTTTTTGTGTTGGTTAATGGAGTGCGCCTCCTAATGCTGTATTTGACGTATCAACGCATTACTGATTACCTCCAATCTATGCTCGTCAGGTGATAGTGATAGATCGTCGATGTAATAAAAAACGAATGCTGGATCTCAAAATAATGATTGAACTAATCGTAGGAATATTTGAGTCGCACGTAACGCAATACAAATGTCATTCGAGGAAACTCAAATAATCTGAAAGGATGATTATTGCGGGTTTTTTGATGTCTTGTTCCTCGATAGGGACCTGGTGATAAGTCCGGACGAGGTCAATTTTCGAGAAAATTGTGCATGTCTCGAGTTAGTGTCTGAAATTGGTCACAATCGAGTATCGATCAGGTTTTGTTTTTAAGCTTCATGTCCGGTAGTCACTGCATAACATACGATTACCGTCTTTCCTTTTCGCTCTAAGAGGATCGGCACACTCCTTGTGCTGACCAATTGAATATTATAATAACAAACGCCTTCGATTTAATTGTTGTTATATCGTATCACGGTTTTTTATCTGATTTTCCTTCTAAGTCAAGTTTTGCGGTTGGGTCGATGAGCTTCATGTTTATAATATCGACTAATAAGCCGAAATGCGAAAGAAAATCAGGGCCAATAATACACCGATTTTCCAAAGCTAATTGCCATGTTGTGATATGTAACTCAATGATATCACTACGTCAATGGTATATGTAACTGTAGTTGTTTATCAGATATAACAGGTGTATGATTATTGATTCCAGTATCGTGTTGATTTGATACTGATTGGTCGTATTGATTTAATGATGATACTAATTATTGGACTTTGATAGTTGGTTTTACTGGTGTTGTCAGTCATAAATTACAATTTTTGAGCATTGTAATAGACTTAACTTGCGGGATCACCAATGTGGTGGATGGTGACTCGTGAGCAAGTCTTTACCACTTTATCCGTAATTACAACCACGTGGCATACGACCACGTGTTAGTTATTTGCTTATTAAATTAGCTTTCCTGAGATCTATCTATTTAGTTGTCAGAGCAATGAGACTGTGACTTTTTTATTTTCTTATTTAAAGTTGCGTTCAATTTTTTATTGTTGTAGTGGTGAGAATTTGTACTAGTACGCACTAGTATAAAAAAAATGATGTGAAAGAAAGCATAAAAATATGTTCAATAATCTTATTGAATTACGATATCAAATCGTATATTCTTAAATGATGGTAAACAGGCTATGCAGACAACGAAGACTCTTACTAATAAACTTTAACGCCGTTAAGACGTGACTTTAGAAATCCATTTCTATCCATAGTTGCAAAGATTTAAAAAAATTACAAAACGACCACAAAAATTGTGCCATACAAAGAGTATAAGATCTTGTAAATTTTTTATCATTTCAACAAAAAAAAAGTTATGGTTTTTTAAATTTGAAAACAAGAATATTGATAAGAAGTATCAAATAAGTATCGAACCACAAAAAAAAATTCATCATCGATATCATCTTTCAAATTCTGGACGAATATTTTTTTCCTGCATTCCTACTATTATTAAAATTCATAAAACGTTTAATGAAATTTAATTAGTTTGGTACGATTTTCGTTACCACTTTTACCACACTTGATCAAGTAAATTCAGTGTGTTAATTGTTTATAATTTATGATTAACTAAAATGGTGACATCGTATACAGTTATGGTAAACCAATTTGACTTCTTACTCGTTTTATGTGTGTGTTCTTTGATTAACTTTGATTACGATTATAATCAATCAACGTTGATTGGACATTTTCGTGTCCGCCAACCGACAAATGGGAATGATGCGAAATCTACAATGTATTCGAGAGATAATATCCCCCATAAATTAATCCCATGCGATGTTTATCTGTCGTTACATTTAAAATCTTAACAGTTATTATTCTTGTCTGTCGTATTCGTATATATGTATATGTATTTACTCGTATATAGAAACACAATTGTTGATTTTTTTTTTTTTTTAGGAATCATGATACATATCGATATAAAGATTACCTCCGCTATAATATGTATTCTAAGAAAATAAATAAGAAAAAACAAATAAATAATTTATATATTTATTTATCAACAAACCATTTTTTGTTGTTGTTGTTGTTGTATATAGAGAAATGTCTTATTATTGTCATTGTACATTGTAAATAAATAAATAAATAAATGGACATGAACAACTTGTCAATGAACCTGTAGAATTTTTCACGGCAACAAAAAATGCACAGATCGAACACGCAGAAAATAAAAGCAATCGGTTCTTGTACATATATATATATATATATATATATATATATATATATATATATATATATATATATATATATATATATATATATATATATTTATATATATTTATATATATATATATATATATATATATATATATATATATATATATATATATATATATATATATATATATATATATATATTCTACCAACAGCGCTTATACCAATAAGGTTGGATTATATTAATGATGAACCCATTCATCTTGACATTTCTATGGTATAAGGTACTTAAGTACTACAAATTAGAATGAGGAACACCCCAAAAACCATATTAACTCTTTGGACTCCCATGCAGCCAAAAACTGTTGTAATATAGGAAATTAAAAATCAATAAGACTATTACTTCCGTCATCCAGTTAACCGGTAAGTTCTTAAATTAGCCCGTATTCTCTGGACTAAGCTGTATCGCCCAATGTTTTGAAATTTCCAACCACTTCATCTTAAGTACATATCTAAAATCTTCCTAATATTTGAACTGTTTGCTGTTGTTAAACTTGATTGAAACGTAAACGATTTGATACATTTTAAAGTCTCTTTTATATATTGTAGCATCTGGGTTAGTGTTATTTTCCTCTATCATAAATAATAGAACAGAACAAATCGTAAAACAATTGCCACTCAGTAAAGTCTCAATAAAATGAAGGAAAAAGTTATTTTTGGTATTCAGAACTCAGTTCGACTAGATGTATCAGCAGTTCAGCCATTCAATGTTACATTTAATATATTAGATAGATACACCTTGCCTCTAAGTTGTTAGTTCAATAATACAGTTTCGCACGATCGTCATTTTAGTACCATTCACCGCAATACAAAAGGGACTATTTGGCCCAAAGTAAGTGACGTTCGTATCCCAATAACGAAAAATGTATTTTCAATAATTGTGTGATGCTCTAAAACCGTAGTGGATATTCATCCTAATTTGTATATAAAAAAAGCTTTTCTACATATTTACTTCTATTTACAATTACGAGTTTTATCTGTTTAACGGTTATTTCATTTAATATCCGTGCTAAATATATATATATATATTTTTTAAATCTAACTTACCTATATATATTTTAGAGGTTTTTGTGTATTATGAGTGTTTGTGGGTTATTTTATTTTTATGTTTAACGGTTGTTTCATTTGTTATTTTTATTTTAATCAGATTATTTTAAATTAGATTAGTTTTGAATTTTTTCCAGAACAGTATCACCCTGAAGTTAGAATGAGGAAATTAAATGAATAGATGCATCTGAATATTTCTGCATATAAACGTGCTCCTAAAATAAATGAATGCAAAACCTGTTTCGCGTCCATTCGTGGTAGTCGTAAGCAGCCGTAATCCTAAGTAGAATAAAATGTTCATTAAATGATAATTGGAATTTTTAGGAAATATCTTTATACTATTGCAGAGATGCATTTTCAGGTAGTTTAGAATTGTGTGCCCTTGTGCCGTACAATCGACAATCAGGTGCGTGGACGTCTACGTATTTACGTAATCATGAATATTTTTGTATCTACCTACGTTTTTTCTTTCAAAAATGTATTACCAGCTCAAAAAATCAGTCACAAAAATAATCGGACAAGAATTTTCATGTTCATTAAGAATTATTACGTACGATTGATTTCAATGTTATAAAATCTATTCAGACAGTTCAAAAAATGTTTGCAACCACTTATACCACTGAAAAAAATAACTAAGAACAGAAAATTCAATGGAAAATGGTTTATATTCGTCTTTCAAACCATGGAACGCCTTTCAAACAAGAAGAAATAAAGATGCGATACCACCAATAATAAAACCAGTCAATACTCTTCGATTTCTTGCCGAAGGAAATTATCAACAGGCATGTCATTAAATAAATTTCAGGCGCAGTGAAAAGGAAAGAATTGGAAAAATGTATGGGTACAATAAATTATTAAAGGGACTTTATTCCCCAATATTTACAACTGAATGCTTCATTTCGTTCAGTAATCCGAAACGAAAATAGCTTAGGATGATTTCTAATGCAACATCACTTAATAAAATTGCTGATGGCGCTGTGGTCACACCTTAACCATCACTTTCCGATCAGTCACAAATTTTAACAAAATCAAAATAACTTCACACAATTTGCGATATCACAACAGTAAAGTGTCATTCTGATCATACTGTATCTTTTTTACTATTAATATTTATAAATTATATTATAAGAAAACTACATTACATTTATAAATAATAAAAATAAATTTAAAATGGATATGTACACAAACAAAACCAGCAACAACAAGTAAAATAAAAAATAGCGACAACATGAAATTGAATTGAAAACGTTCAGTAATGGAAATTATGCCAAATGTGTTTAGTGTATGTACATAATATGTACATTTATGTATGTGCACCATAAAATTGGTCTTGATATTTATAATTAGTCAACTGCCGGAAAATAGGCACACCCACACTATATAAGTAAGCGCGACAAAAAAGTATCTAACTGGAGTATATAGAGTAAATCCGGTGTCAGATCACACATATAACATAAATCATTACCATATACCGTAACAAATGATAAATTTTTTTTTTAATTAAGTAAATAAGGAATTTTAATTATAATTACATATTTTAATTTACATATATGATTTATTTTAATATTTAGTTGTATTTATTTTATATAACAAACAATAAAATAAAAATGAAAGTTGATTTTACAAAATAGAACTATTTTGCAGCATTCGCAGCCAACAATTGAAACTATTTAATTTTTTTTTCTAGATCATTGAAACTAGTATGAATATAGACGAATTGTGATAAAAGTCAAATGTTTTGAAGGGATTAATTTAAATATTATTAGTTATTACCCCTTTATAAAATTTTGTGTGTCACACACGTTTTATTTATGTACAATGGACTGTAATATCGGAAAAAACACTAAACATGCCTAGGTTAAACACATAACGGTAGTCTTTTATTTCAAGGAAGAAAAAAGATATAAACATTTTTATTCTGGTAAATTAATTTATGTTGTTCGAAGTACTAACATATGGAAGACTACATTTTATCATAAACTCAGAATAAAAGTTCAACCGAGCTAGCAGATAACATGCAAATGTTGGATATTGGTCGATTTATTTAGGTGCCGTTACGAGCCTAGAACATTGGAACCATTATTGTTCTAAATGTTGCAAAGCTGCCAAAACAAACTTGGCCGTCATATCTCCCACTAATTCAAGATGTATGGCCTTTATAGCCGCATACACACGAACAGCGCCATATTTGCATTAATAACTTTAGCGTCTCTCAAACGTAAACCTATTCATCTGTAATAATCAAAGTTGTCACTCGATATGATGCTGCAATTATTACTGGAAGCTTCACATTATTTAGAACATTTAAATTACACAACCTTCCACCAAATCGTAAAATTCCAACTGTATCTAAGAAAGAAAAGAGACGAAAGTTTTGAATATCGATTTATCGTTTTATTGTTTCCGAGCGCATATAATGGTAAAGCAAAACTGGTTAGCTGAACTCCTAGAACTACTAAGTTGAACGCGTCACGTTTGGTTTTATTGTACTGCTAGGAGTATTTTATACCTTTGTGTGCTCTACATGATGATTTACAACAATTCCACCAAATAAGTTTGTATGACTGCTGCTATCGCAAATTTTGCCTTGGCTGAGCCATCAAGTGACTACCGGGAGTTTAGTAGCTGTACTACTTAAACTCTCCTTAAATACACCGTGGTATTGCAGATAATATTTTTTTACTTCAAAGCCGTTGGTAAGTTTCATATACCCAAGTTCTAAATATTCATAGAGAAACTCTATAAATCTCCGCTTAAATACGCTATCCCGCAAGAATCACATTTCATAGTTTGCCATTATTTGTATAGCCTTCCCTTTTGAATATCCCAATATCTGTAATCCATTTTTGAATGGAAGGCTGACTATATATTTACCATCTTTGACTCAGCAAATCATGTTTTCTCAATTTCCCAAAATTTTCTGGATTATCTTCTTTACCACCTTCAGCATGAATTGGCATTCCTGCAATCACCCATTCTAAGTGGGTATTGCGCACTACTAATTTTATTCTCAGAATGTATTTTTTACCATCGCTTACTATACCATCGCTATACATTTATCAGTCTTTGCCAAGTCAACTGAACTCATCCAAAAATACAGCAATTTATTTCTGTAAATAAATCTGACAATGCTAAAAAATTAGAAAAGACAGAGATGTCTCTGATGTTCCCTATTAATTCATAATCCTTTATTTATTTGGTTCACGAATCCAAGGAAGATGACCACCCATCTAAAGTAGATTCACAAGGACCAATGATTTATCAAAATTATAGTAATTTAAGGAGACTGACCATACTAAAGTTTCCGGGACTGGAAGTTCCAACACATTAATTTTCTTAGTGTTATGATATTTGGAGTCCCACTAGTCCCAGATTGAATATACAAGACGACATTATGGCTGTGGAAACTATTTGTGGGCAAAGTTCATAATAACTCTATTCAAATAAACGAGTTACTCTAAAAATAGTTTTTGGGATTTTAAGATCGGCCGATTTTACGGTTTGCGTATCACCATATACGATTTATACCGCTTCACGTTTACTAGCCTTTTTAGGTCGCCGTATTTGTATTCTGGATCGTTGTAAGAATTTTGGTCATACAACCCTTTAAGTATGCACATTGTGCTAATGCAATTAATTTTTGGTCTGAAGTAGAGGCAGTATCTGAATGTCAAATTTTAACTGAAGAAGAAGCCTTCTGTTAAATTCAGTTCGATTTTCTTCCATAATTTTGTTATTGTAAAGATTAAGAAATTTTTATATTACTTAACTATAACTTAATCCTATTACAATAATAATATATTATATTGAGTCTATTTCGTCGGATTTACAAGTTGTAAACTAAAATCGTACAAATCGACAAAGTTTATAAATCCACTTAGATTTGTTAAGTCATCGTTATTAAATTGTAAAGCGTTTGTTTTTGTGTTACAATACTCTACTTAGACTTTGTAACAAATTTATTAGCTACTTGTATTAAATTCTTCGCACATTCAATTTATGATACGACTTTTTATAATTTTATTTATTTAAAAAAAAACAAAAAAAAAAACAAATCTATAGTTTTATATGCGCGAGATTAAATTAGAATTCGTTTTGATATTTTTTTTTGTTTGTGCGAGCTCTCAAGTTCGATCGAGTTTTTTATGTATTTTTTTTCCTTCCAGAAACACAAAGGTGGTCTTAACGATTCTTATATATGTATATATATATATATATATATATATATATATATATATATATATATATATATATATATATATATATATATATATATATATCCACATACTTAATATTGATTTCGGAATCAATCCAATCTTGTTACAAAGAATAAAATAAGTAAAATAAATTTATTATTATTGATTTTATTTGTATTAAGTTTTATTTTATTTATTTCTTATTTTATTGTTAAACATTTCCTTTTCACGTATTTTGTCTTATTTATATTATTGTTGGTGTAGTCTTAAATAAGCAACAACGTCTATGTAGATCGATTCTTAATTGAAAAATTATCGAATAACCTGAATTAGTAATTATTCTAATTGAGTTATAGCAATGTAACATTTTATAGTCGCAAAAATCAAAACAAATCGGTAAAGTCTATTTAGGATTATGTATGCACATATATTTTTTTACGAATTCCGTTATTTACATATACTATAAACAATCGAAGCTTAAAGCAACATTTTTATAAGTGAGTTACGTGTAGAATTAATTGTTATTTCCAACTTTTCCTATGATTCCAAAATAAAATTTAATTTAATTTTAATTATATAAAATATTCAATTTCTGCATCGGCGTATCTCGAGTGGCTGTTCCTTTAGTGTTTGCATCGTTCAATTTAAAGCAGAAATTCCCTAACATTATCTCGCTTCGTTTAACCGCAGTCACACTGACGTGATTTACTGTCATAGAGAACAAGAAATTATCTTTACCCAAACTTAATTTTTTTTTAAGTTAATTGATTGACGCAAAGACATAAGCTAAGCTTAAATTAGGCAGGCTGAATAATTTTAATCCTGTTGGTGATAAATAGTAAACAAAAAATAACATGGCGGACCTCAGTTGAAGTTGATAGACAATTATTAATTGAGAGCAGCCATCTTTCATCTTCACAACAGGACAACAGGACAGTGTTTAATAATTTCAAACGCTTTTTGCCTCAATCTTTTTCATGGCTCTTTAACTGACTTTAAACCAAAAACATATAGTCGCAAACACTTCTGTATACCAAAAAAGAAAAGTCGCTTAAGTGACCTTAAGCAAAAACAATTTTATCAATTTTTGATCAAATTACCGTTAAAATTGAGAAAGATAATAGGTTAAAAACAAATATAGCTTAAGTGCAAATAAAAATGATAAAAAAAAAATATTTTACATTTGGTTACACTTAAGTTATAATAATTTATATGTTAAATAGTTTTTGCTTAATATTTGAAAATTAAAAGTCGCCAAAAGGTACTTAAGCGATTTTTTCATTTTTATTTTTATTAAATTTCTAATGTTAAATATTTGAAAAGTAGTACCGTTCCTTAAAAATTCAGTAAAAATTTTATTTTACAAATTATCTGTTTAAAATTAACTACTTTGGCTGCATAAAAGTTTGTGTGTGTGTGTGTGTGTGTGTGTGTGTGTGTGTGTGTGTGTGTGTGTAACCAGTTAATGCTAAACATAAATAAACCAAAAATTTGATAAAAATGACGTTTCGTTCAAAGAAAGCTCATATATATACACCGTTGGCAGTAGTGGGAGCTTGATTTAATCAACTTAAAAGCCGTATATGCCTTGAAAATTAAACTGTGCATTTTCGATGTCGCAAAATGTTCTCCAAATATCATAAGCGCCTGTTCATTTTGCTATAAATGTTTTGTTATAAGTAGCGCCAGAGTGAGCAAATCGTGGAGGGAATAAAGTTGCTTCTTGCCATCTTCAACATTTGCTAATGGCACCATCAAGACAGAGCAAATAGTATTTAACAGTTAAAATGTCTAATATAGTGTTAATACTAATATAAAAACAATTGATCACAAATTTGTATTATTAGGTCACACTCTTGCGGTAACGCACCTTCAAATTGATTGAATTTTCAATCAATCGTATGTGCGATGAAAAAACAACTTTCATTAAAAAATAACATTTGTTTTTTCCAAGTTAGTTAGTCGGTCCTAATCAGTCAAACAAAAAAAGTTTTTGCCAACTAAAATATATTTTGCTATTTAAAAAAAATTATTTCTTACATATATATTAGTTCTATACTCTCTCACGTATAATGTGATTGATTAAAGAATAGCTTAAATCACATAAGTCAAATGAAAAAAAGGGAAAATCACTTAAGTGACAAAAATTTGGATTTCCTATAATTTTAAGATATTTTTATCAATATTTTGATTTCCAATTCTAACAAATAGCTCAAACCGCTCATATGAGCAAATTAAACCAAAATATGACTAAAATGTTGTCCCGCAGTCAATTGAAACTTTTTTTTTTAATTTCTGAACATTTAGCAAACGTATCATAAGCGACTTTTCTTTTTTGATAAAGATTTGACTCTAAAAACTTCGGAATATAAGTTGGGACAACATGTGACGATATCAAGGCAGCAGAAAATAAATCGAGAGATTAAACCAAATTTATAAAAATTTGTTTCCAAATGTTTTGAGAAAGAGTGCGGAGAAAACCATACGGACCACGTTCTTCGGTAAACAAATGAATGCCATAACAATAATGTGAAAATAAGTGATATGTCGCAAATAAAAAAGTATTATTATAGAAGATAATTTGTCAACAGCATAATTGGATCATTTCCATCTGTGTGAGAGAGACGAAGAAGAATGAACATAATATGGTTTATCCGACTGGATCGCCATCTCATTTTGCTTATTTAATCCATATGCAATGTACTAGTAATTTTACTGTTATTTTATGATTCTCTCCAAATGTATATTAATTAGATTTTGTTCTAATTACAATGACGTATTTTGTCTGTATAATGGTTATTTCATTTAATTTTCGTGGTAAATATTTACTTTTTTTAGTTTGTCATTTTTATACATTTTAAAATTTTGGGTGCGTATAGGCAGTGAGGTTGGATTTCGTTCGTGTATTGTATCTGTAGCCATTTGTAAGTACCTTTTAATATTATTATATTATTATATTATTGTATTATTATATTATTATATTATTATATTATTATATTATTATATTATTATATTATTATATTATTATATTATTATATTATTATATTATTATATTATTATATTATTATATTATTATATTATTATATTATTATATTATTATATTATTATATTATTATATTATTATATTATTATATTATTATATTATTATATTATTATATTATTATATTATTATATTATTATATTATTATATTATTATATTATTATATTATTATATTATTATATTATTATATTATTATATTATTATATTATTATATTATTATATTATTATATTATTATATTATTATATTATTATATTATTATATTATTATATTATTATATTATTATATTATTATATTATTATATTATTATATTATTATATTATTATATTATTATATTATTATATTATTATATTATTATATTATTATATTATTATATTATTATATTATTATATTATTATATTATTATATTATTATATTATTATATTATTATATTATTATATTATTATATTATTATATTATTATATTATTATATTATTATATTATTATATTATTATATTATTATATTATTATATTATTATATTATTATATTATTATATTATTATATTATTATATTATTATATTATTATATTATTATATTATTATATTATTATATTATTATATTATTATATTATTATATTATTATATTATTATATTATTATATTATTATATTATTATATTATTATATTATTATATTATTATATTATTATATTATTATATTATTATATTATTATATTATTATATTATTATATTATTATATTATTATATTATTATATTATTATATTATTATATTATTATATTATTATATTATTATATTATTATATTATTATATTATTATATTATTATATTATTATATTATTATATTATTATATTATTATATTATTATATTATTATATTATTATATTATTATATTATTATATTATTATATTATTATATTATTATATTATTATATTATTATATTATTATATTATTATATTATTATATTATTATATTATTATATTATTATATTATTATATTATTATATTATTATATTATTATATTATTATATTATTATATTATTATATTATTATATTATTATATTATTATATTATTATATTATTATATTATTATATTATTATATTATTATATTATTATATTATTATATTATTATATTATTATATTATTATATTATTATATTATTATATTATTATATTATTATATTATTATATTATTATATTATTATATTATTATATTATTATATTATTATATTATTATATTATTATATTATTATATTATTATATTATTATATTATTATATTATTATATTATTATATTATTATATTATTATATTATTATATTATTATATTATTATATTATTATATTATTATATTATTATATTATTATATTATTATATTATTATATTATTATATTATTATATTATTATATTATTATATTATTATATTATTATATTATTATATTATTATATTATTATATTATTATATTATTATATTATTATATTATTATATTATTATATTATTATATTATTATATTATTATATTATTATATTATTATATTATTATATTATTATATTATTATATTATTATATTATTATATTATTATATTATTATATTATTATATTATTATATTATTATATTATTATATTATTATATTATTATATTATTATATTATTATATTATTATATTATTATATTATTATATTATTATATTATTATATTATTATATTATTATATTATTATATTATTATATTATTATATTATTATATTATTATATTATTATATTATTATATTATTATATTATTATATTATTATATTATTATATTATTATATTATTATATTATTATATTATTATATTATTATATTATTATATTATTATATTATTATATTATTATATTATTATATTATTATATTATTATATTATTATATTATTATATTATTATATTATTATATTATTATATTATTATATTATTATATTATTATATTATTATATTATTATATTATTATATTATTATATTATTATATTATTATATTATTATATTATTATATTATTATATTATTATATTATTATATTATTATATTATTATATTACTATCGATCGCTTAGGTGCCAGAAACCGGGTCGAGTCTGTCAAAATTAACATTCTTGTTCAATCTTTGAAATTTGTTGTATGTAAAATGGGTGAACGGTGGGGTTATAGCTTTGAAACAAGAAAAGCTTTACGGTTTCTTCAATGATTCAGAAGTCTATTAAAGATAATTCATTTAAGAAAATCAGAACCTTTCAAATTATTAACTATTCACAGTAACCCAAATCGACATGTACATACAAAAGATACATATACAACATAAGACATAACTAACAAATATACCGCAACAAATTTCATTTATATTATTCTGATGTAATCTAATATTACCAAATACTAATAATAATATGATTTGTATAGACAGACAAAACTAAAATTGTAATTACAAAATTTAATCGAAAGTGTATTATGTAAAAGTTCATGTTAATTGTTTTAATGATTTCGATTTAGAAAAAAAAAATCTTTCTACAATTTAAAATATCAAAATGTTATTGATTTTGATTTAAGATAGTGTTTTCTTGAAATACAATTTCATTTTGTAAATTTGTATTTTGTTTACAGGTTTAAATGGGTTTTGGGTGGTAAAATAGTGATCATTAGTGCAGTTATTAAAGCTGCGGTACTTGAATTGTGAAGTACCCGTATCTGCTTTACTCAAGAAGCACAAACCAGTCATGAACTTTCCTTAGCCCACAAGACTGTAACTAATTCAGAAATTTAATGCTTCGTAAAAATATCCTCGCCATAATGAATCTGTTCTATTCTGGGGGCCGTGTCACTAGAAAATATTGGCAAGGCTTTCCAACCAACTTTAGAGCTGGTAAGGCTCATTTTGCAAATAGTCAGTTACTAATAGTCAATTTTTGACCAATTTTTTGACATTTAATTTTGACAAACGTTAAGTTCGGGTTTACAATACGCAACTGTAAAGGCTTGCGTGACCCACACAGTTTCTTTTATATGTTACATATTATGTGCGTGAAATATGCCTCTTAGATTTGGTCTCCGTTTTACCAGTACTATTTCGACCAAATGTAATTGTTGCAAACGAACTTTGTTTTTTACCTTCAAAGCGAACCATAAATTTTGTACTCCCTCTTTATTGTGACCACTGTAATGTTTTGAGGTTACATGAACTAGATCACTGGAGTATTGTAAAGCTGGTACAATTAGCGTTTTAATAGTTCTGAAACACTTATCCCACTAAAGTGGTATGTTCCGCAACGATATTTACGAGTTGAATGCTTTAAGTATGTTCCAGCATCTACAAATTTGTAACCTACCAATTGTACTTATCTGTAGGTGATTAGGGAAACAAATAAATATATAAGCGTTTGAAGTGCTTGTCAATAATAAAATACGCCAGGTGTAATTCGAACAACGAGATGTACTTCTGAAAATGTATAATTTGCGCCCGTTATGCGAACCATGAAACAGCAAAATTAATGAGGAATTTATCCCAAGTCAGAAAGTAGTTCCCTCTAGAACTGGAATGTAGCTCAACACACAAACAGAAGGGACTCCTCGTAGATACTATTCTATACAAACTAGGTAGTAGGATATATAAGATGATATCCAGCGTAAAACCTAATTCTTGGGATGAGATCAGGTCACATCTTTCAAAATTTTATCATGTAACTGATACGTTTGACGATATTGAAAGGAAAATATCGTCACTCAAGTTCGAACCATTATGTGAAACTATTCCAGATTATTTCCTAAGAACGGAAAACCTAACAACTAGATACCAGAAATGAATGCTTACACATCTAGCAGACAATAAAAAGTCTAAAATGATAGATTTGTTATTGGTTTTCTGGAATCCCTAAGAAATTATGTATGAATGTATCAAAGCTAATCACTTATGAAATGCATGGAAGCAGCTATGGAGCAATTAAATTTTGTCAAAAATTTGTATGAAGATGAAAATCATACGAAAATGTTCAATATCAATCACACACAGGCAGAACCAATTGTTTCACGTGCAAAACCAATGTAGTTCCCCGAACACAGATTTACCAAAATAATGCATTCCCCAGGCATTCGAATAATGTAAACTCATATCAAAATTTCAATCCAAACAATTCCAATACTCACTACTCTTTCAATACCCAAAAACAATACCCACCACCACAATTTCACAATAGAAGTAAACCACCTTTTCCTATAAGATTCCCGTAAGATGCTGGAAATCCAAATAACTCGACAATAAATCCACAACAGTCACATTCAGAATCATGGAATAATCCTGAAGCAGTTTCAATGCCGATAAAAAGTCAAAACAATCGTTTCCAACCACAGAACTCTACTATAAGTAATTTAGATAATTTTATTTCTCAAAATCTTCAAAATATACATACGACACAAATCCACTGTTATGAGTGCTCACTGAGTGAGCAAACGTGTTCGGAAAACTCAAACGGACTCAACAACACACAAGAGAGAAGCGAGACTTGAGTCCACAGATTAATCAAGAAACACAACCAATAAACACAATAACTCCTAAAACCACATCCTTTAAAATGCCAGAAATTAATAACAACCATAAAACAATCGAAACTTTCGATGAATTTCCTATTCCCCAAATAACTTCAAGATAGACTTATTATATATATATATATATATATATATATATATATATATATATATATATATATATATATATATATATATATATATATATATATATATATATATAGCAAAAATCAATTTAAAATACCACGGATACCTCATCAGAATAGCCTTAGAAACAAAAGAAATACAATGATAATTCCACCTAGAAGAGAAATGTACATACAAGCTTGCACACCAATTAATGGAGAAATTATCTGCTTTTCTGAAGAAATTCAACCTGGTTTACCTATTTAAAATTGCATTACGATAGCCAAAAACAATAGAATAATGATACCGCTCACAAACTCAAAGATACCCCCTTTCTCTCCTAAAATTGAATTAGCTAAAAATTACAACATTCAATACATAAGTAACCCAGAAACTACTATCAATCACACCGACGTGAAAAAGTCATGCACATGATAAACGAGAAACTAGATGATGATTTAAACAGTGAAGAACGTAGTGCATCATTCCTTTCAATTATACACGGACACATCCCCTATTAATGTTAAACAGTATCGTCTTTACCAAATTCTAAAAGAAGATTTCTTCTTCAAACAAACAATTAGAAAAAATGTTCGAAGAAGGAAAAATTTACCATAGAACTAGTCCATTTAGCCCACCACTACTCGCGGTACCTAAAAAAGCCGACGAAAATGGTAAAAAACAGTGGAGAATAGTTGTAGACTTTCGGAAGTTAAATGATGCCACAATTGGTGACACATTTCCTCTACCAAATATAACAGATATATTCGACCAGTTAGGTCATTCTAGATATTTCTAAATGTTAGATTTAGCCAGTGGCTCCCATCAGATTAAAATGGACCCAAATGACCAACATAAAACAGCATTTTTTTTTTTATTATTTATTGAAACTATTCTTTTCAGACTAACCATCAATTTATATCTGAATTCTTAAAAACTAAACTATAATGAGGTCACTGTTGATCCAGCGATACTCCAATGCCTGTTCGTTAATAGGTAGCTGCTCACATGCTGACGAGCTCGAAGGGTTTGGTTCTCTTTAGTCTTCTAACCAAGTGTTCATTATCCAGTAGCCGAGAGGCTTCCGCATTAACATGTTGCAATAGCCTCGATTCATGCTTCGTTGCAAATCTTTTTATTTCGTGGTTTACAATCCGGATTGGTATCCCCAAATCTCGATGCAAATCCTTATTACGAATGTACCAGGCTGCATTGACTATACTCCGAAGTAACTTATTCTAGAAGTTTTGTATAGGTTTGATGTTAGCATATTTAGTACAGCCTCAAAGCTGAATATCATATAGCCAGACCGGCTTTAGGATTTGATGTAAATCAATATTTTGTTGCTTAATTTTGACCTTCGTCCAATTAGCCAGTACAATTGTCTATATTTAAGATCATGCTCCTTTCGTTTCGTCTTCACATGCTATTTCCATTTGAGCTTAACGTCCAGTGTCATACTCAAGTATTTGGCAGAGTTCTCGTATGGCAACATGATACCGTTTATGCTGATTGGCGGCGGATTAACCAATAGTTTGTTCGTAAAGTTGACATGCGCAGATTTTAATTAATTAAGTTTGATTTTCTGTCGCTTGGTCCACTGGTAAATTTCTTCACTTGCATATTGAAATTTATTCGCCGCCTCTTTGACAGTTTGCGCTGTTGCTAGTTTAGCGGTGTCGTTAGCAAACGTTGCTAGCTTGCATGAACGGACTGTGGTATATCACTTGTATAAAGTAGATATAGGAGTGGACCCAGAACACAGATGTTGACAGATGTCTTTCAGATAAGTATGACTCCAGAAGGTAAACATATGGTCCCGGAAGCATAACTTGTAGTTTATGTATTAATTCCTCATGCCATTCCTTATCGAAAGCTGCTGCCACGTCCAGAAATAAGGTAGAAAAAATTTGTTTGTCTTCTAACGCCTTTTCTATAATGTCTGTAATTCTGTAAACCTGGTCAATTATTGAATGTTTACATCTGAATCCAAATTGGTGATCCGATATTAGGTTTCTCCTTTCTATTATTGGTGCCATTCTTCTCAGAAGAAGTCTCCCCATTAGCTTTGGGATGATAGGAAGCAGGGAACAAAAACAGCATTTAGTACAGTTATGTATGGACATTACAAATTCAGCAGAAACATTTCAAAGAACAATGAACACATTCTTACTCGGTTCCAGGGTCTTAAATGCTTTGTTACTTAGATGATGTCATAATTTACGGTAAAAACTTAAACGACCACAATAAAAAACTTACGGATTTTTCGAAATCATAGTTTTAAGTTACAACCATCAAAGTGCAATTTTCTAAGAAAAGAAATCAATTATTTAGGACATATCATATCAGACAGAGGTATACAACCAAACCCAAAGAAAGTTGAGCACCTTATTAAATATCCAACACCCAGAAACAAACAAATGCGAAATCCAATCATTTTTGGGTCTTGCGAACTATTATAGAAAATTTATATGAAATTTTTCAGAAATCTCCGAACCAATAAACAGGCTAATACGAAAACATGTCATTTTCAATTGGACAGAAAACTGCGAAAACTCTATCGAAATTCTTAAACAAAAACTTACAACTTCACCAATTTTAACTTACCTTAATTTCGACAAAACCTTCATTCTTACAACTGACGCGAGTCTTATAAGTTAAATATAGATATAACAACGACTATTCGAATTTTTCTTGTAATGCTGACAGAAAATTAGTTTTGCAAATTATTCACCAAAGTGTCGTTATGTATGCCTAAGCGTATGCATTGATTGGTCATTTTATCCAAATTCATTTATATATTTCAAATGGGCTTAAAAAAAACATTTCGATTACATAATTAGTGTATATATGATAAATGTCCAAAATAGCAGCGTGAAGTATGCTCAAAGCTGAACAATTCACCTCTTCACAACTTTATTTATTTATCCATTAAAAAGATAAAAATTAAAACAAATAAAGATGATAAGAGGTTAAATAGGGTTATATCATCATAATATTATTATATATGTATATGAACTATTCCACTTTTCAGAATATTTTTTTTGCTGCTGCTATCATTATTAAATTGATTATTTATGCTTGTTTACCATATTTGTTGTTGGTTTTCGATGTCAATCATAATATATATAGAAATTTTATGATTGACTAAAAACGATATTAATTTGACTTATATTGGTCTGATGAAAACCAAAGTTAATTGGCATTATGGTTTTTGTGTTATGGGTATGAATTGTGAACATACATAATGGATAGTTACAAAGTTCGGTTAGGTTTTTGTGGGTGGTGAAAATTATTTTAGTTTGGCAAAAAAATACTACACATAAATCTATAAAATATAATGATAATAAAATGATTTTATCACTAGTAAACACGCGACATTTCGACATTTTATAGGTTTTGGTTCGTATATGGCTGCGATTTTTTTTTATGATCTGTGATATGACTTTGCTGTCAGGTTATTAAGATTATTTTTAACGAATATGGATGGCATCATCTAATAAATATTCAAACGAAATTGAAACCATTTCGGATTTATTTTTTATTTTAAATCGTGTACGATACCATAAATGAGAACGAAAGTACATAATAAAAGTCGCACACACCAGAAGAAGTTTAACAGAAACAAAAAAAGCAAAAAGTTGGAAACAAAACCAAAAGTTTTTTTTTTTTTGTATATCTGCAAATTTTATTTTTTTGCTTGCTTCACAAAAGTATTTTTCGATCATTTTGTGAATAATTTATACAAAAAAAAAAAAAAGCGCAAAAACTCGGAAATTAAATCAAAAATCACATATATTATACATACAGTGTATTCTCCATTTGTTATAAATCGTTTTGACCACTTTACTGCATACCACCGATATCGCTCTCACATCGATACAACATCCCAAATCAATACCATAAAGGGTTAAAACAAAGAAGGTATTAAGAGTAGGAAAAAAACGGACCAAAATTAAGAAATCGCGATTTTAAATTGGCTTTTGAATTAAATTTTATCGTGGATGGTTTTTTTTGGCCGCTATCTGCTGTTTCGATAAATCGATTTTTTTTTTGTTTTATGTTTTAATAATGTCATGATGAGATGTTCCTGAATTTGTATTATTTGGTTATGGTATTTTAGGGTATTTTAAGGTGATTTCGATGGAACAAAAAATTTTAAACATTGTACGTATTGAACAGAAACAAGAGTAAATCGAATGTTAAATGTTTTTCAATTAGTCAGTCGACGTTAAACTGAACGAAATGAAATTTGCGAATATTGGCAGGAAATCAGTATTCATCACTTCAATCTATAAATCAGGCCATATTAATAAATTTATTTTTTTTATTTAGAATCACACTTACAGGAGAACACACACACAACATTAATTAACTATTCTTGTTGCTGGACTTCTTTTTTTAGCTTCTTCGGCATCATTTAGTTTTTAATTCATTAGCGAGATATTTTAAAATATAAAACAGATACACATCTCGTAAAAAAACTGAAACTGGAACAATAAAAATTAATTTTTTATTTTGTCATAAAATTATTTTTAATTATCACACAAAAAAACAAACTTGTGATAAATCTTCTAAACATTTTCTACAAATTTTTTTTTTATATAAGTATTTTAGTTTTGAATTAATTAACTTTAACTTGTTAAGTAAAAATAGAACTGGAGGAATATAAAATTACAACTCTTTATAAAAATAAAATGGCTAATGTTGTAAATTCTATAATTATTGATTGATTGATACTAAGACAACGTCGGTCAAATAACGGAGGCACTTTTTTGCCAATGATACCTATTTTACCTCTATAGTCAAAATGCTTAATGATAATAATTTTCAGTAGCACCTGCATATGCCAAAACTCGTTTTTTGGAAATCTCCTCGTGTTGGACATAAACCCCAGACACAATCTTTATATCATTACATCTAATCTAATTTAACAGTACAAATTCAAATACTGTAAGAAGTGGCAGCAGTATATTATTCATAATGGATTTAGCATTTGATATTGAAAGTTTCACAGAGGAAATAAAAAAATTCCCGACATTAACTAAAATAAAATAAAGGCGCTCGTCCGAGCCATAGACACACATTTTAGCGAGGTCGAGCCGGGGCAAAACCATGTAATTGTTCTTAGTTACGTTATGTCAAGTCTCAGATGATCGCGATTTCAATGAAACGGGGAGACAAGAGCGGTGAAATTAAATTTGTTCAACATATGATACGACACGGATAATAGCAATGGTCCAGGATTTCTTATGCATGTACTTAAGAATCAACATTGCATTCTCTAAGCGACCTCCTACTCTAAGGTTGTGATGTTGATCGAAGAATTTTGATAACGAGGGCGATTTGAGAGGGAGATTGTTATTGACTTCGAGCGTTCATATCTCACCGGTGACCAAAGTTTACTAAATTTTCCTAATAATCGTCTTTTAATTTAAGCGTCTTTTAATTCCTTTGCACTTACCCATCTAGCCATCTTATTATTGACATGACGAGTGTTGCAAACAAATCGTAGAACTATGGAGAGTACACGTAGCAACTTGACCTATTGTGACGTTTTGTTTATTATTTGTTCAATAACATTGTCACCCGATGTACTTAACTGACATACCTTCGTTTATGGAAGTTACTCTTCTTTTGTGTCTTCGACATTATTGTTTTGGCCAAACCTTGTCGCGATTGTGTAACCGTTTTGGCCCCTTCCACCATAACTCATTCGATTGGAGCTTAGGTGATTTTATCTTTTTGGTGGCCAAGCCCGCTAGACTGTCCCCATTTATTACATGCTGCCATATATCATTTGGTACTAGTATTTGTATATCGGCCGTGTGGTTGGCAACATAAACCTTCCTTATTTTGGGTGGAGCAGATTTTAGCCAAGACCATATGACAGTTGAATCGGTAAATGGAAAAAGGTAAAAAGGTAAATGGAATCTGCTGACAGAGTGCTTCATATATGATAATGGTGAGCCTATAGTTAGTAAATGAGCACCATACACCTATAGACGCGGTAAGATTATTGGTTGGATTGATGCGAATTTTGATTTAGTAAACACATCTTGGAATTTTGATTAGCCTTATTGAATCGAATTGTAACTTGATATGTAACCACTGCCTTTGTAACTTATCGGGCAATCGTTCATCCCAAGTAATTTTGGCTAACCATAAATATTTGATAAGTAACTTAGTTTGAATTACAAATGGGAAGAGCCACCCTAATGGATCAAATAACTTCAAAATAATACATAAGATATTTCTTTTGGTGCATATATGCTTCCTCAGTTGGGAAATTGAATTGGATCCCTAAGTAGCTCTAGTAGTTGTAACCCTTCTTTTTTCAAAGAAATTGGCGTTGAGACTGGTTGGTTGTAATTTCCTAAACTTAGAACGTCCGATTTCCATTTCCTTAGTGGAAATCTATGTTGCTGTAATTCCATCGTCAGATCTTTCTCAGTTTAGTTGCTTCATTTTCCTTTTTGTTTCTTGTGAGTACATCATCTACAAAGAAATGTTCCCTAATTACTTGTGCGATCTTTGGGAATTCTTAATTATCCTCATGTTTTTGTATTGGTTCTGCCATTGAATTTCACCGAAGAATTCGCTGAAAGATTGTTTGGTGAGGTCCAATCAAAATTTGCCTGTAAATCTTTTCAATGTCAGCACTCCCAGAAATCGAGTCTGAATCGTACGAAGACTGTCCATAGTGTAGGTTGACCGGCGGTTCCAACTAACAGTTTATCGTTCAAAGACATACGATTGGAGGTTCGGCATGGCCTGTCGTATACAATCCGTAGCTTTATAGTGTCGCTACTATCTTTTGCATACACCATGATGTGGTAAGAAATACACTCATCGTGTACTTCGTCTAATTCCTTTGGCGATATCTTAACCATGTGTCCCAGTGCTTCTTATTATTCTAAAAATTTATGATCCATATGATTAAAAATTGTCTTAACGCCATTATGCGTTTTATGCCATATAACCTACGTTTTGCGGCTATATACATATATACTACAGTTAGGAAGCTTTTGGTTTAATTTCAACTGTATAATAAACCTACCTGATCTGTTGCATTTAGTTGTCATTTTAAAATTCTCTTCGCATTGATATTCTACTTTAGTCCACATTTTGGCTAAAGCAACCTCCTCTTGTTTCCAGAATCTTTTTAGAGTAACTTCTAAATTGTGTCGTCTTGAATTTTTATATTATTTGATCCTAGTTTTGAACTTCATGAAATTGACCGAAAATAACCAAACCCAGGATGGTTTCCTGTCGTATGAGTGAATTTGCAATTTGATTTGCAATTTGATTTGCTATAGTGGCGTCCTGTAATATAGACTGTGATGACTGCATCTACACTTTCTGCAGGATTTAAATTTATTCGCCTAGTGATAACCGTGAGATGTCGATACAGGCAATTAAAACTTGCATTCATCTTGATCACATTTTCCCTCTTGATCTTAGAGTCAAGCTGGATGAATTTATTACATTCGTATAATCGATGCTCACTACATAACGGGGTTAGTTTGATTTGTAAACTGGAAGGTTTTTCGTAAATAGGACCAATGTCCCTTTGTGTATTGCTTATACTCATGATTTTTAATAGATCCGCAGGGTTATAATCGATCACATCGATTATCGAAAAATTTAATGAAATCATTAAATCTTGGATAATTCTTGCCAACCATAGGAAAGTTCCCACGGCTGCTAAGTATTAAAAATTTGAAAAATTTTTGTGCAGAAGCCAAGGGTCACGTGATTTTACTTCTGGCCACAACACATTTAGTTAATGATTAACGTGAACCTAGATAAAAACTCTTTAAATTTAACCTTCAAGTTAATATACCTTGTATCTATGTCTATAATTTCTGAAGAACAGTCTAATCCCCTCAGTTTCGAATCAGCTTCTTTAAACTCGTTGAATGTACGTTCCAAAAGTTCTAATCGGGATGATACTTTGTTTAGCGCCAACAATTTCAAACTCGTCTACCGTGCTGGGCAAGATGTAGAAATGCAGACGGCCTACGTAGACTTCCAGTGCCAAATTCTACGGTTTTAGCTGAGAAAGAGGAAGTTTACCAATAAAAAACGTTCATAATAACTAAACATCCGGTGCTTTTATAAATTATTCATTGAACACTATGTAGATGGCCAGATCGGAAACCTATTGATGAATTCAAGCCCTATTGGATTCGTCTATGTACTAAGTACCAATCAAAAACTTCCTAAATCATTCAAAAATCCGTAATGGTTCGAAAATTCAATTTCGAAAATCAGTGATGACTAGCCTATCAAAACTGTGGGATTCATGACAAAAATTGTTAAAATTATGCCACAAATGATAAATTTCCAAAATCATGAAAATCCGTGATGGTTAGCCTATCAAAACTGTGAGATTTGTGCCACAACTTACGTCCGTAAGTAGCACGGACACCCCTACACCCGATGTGTGGCAATGATACAGAGTTTGATCCCATTGAATTTCGTCAGAGAAATTTGGTAAGCAGATCTTATGGTTTTAGGCGACTTCTACATCATCACCACCTACTGATGCACTAGATTCCTTCTACTACCACAGGTAGAACACATTTTCGATTATTTTTGTAATTCCAGATATTTCAATCGAGATGATTGTATCCACATATGAAATAATAGTCTACAGAGTGTCGCTAAAACACACAGATCGCATGATGCTTTTTGATACCCAATGGTCTTTTGGCAAGGAGAAGACATATAGTTTTAATGTAATGCGAACTTACCCATTTACATGTGTTGTGACAGCAGAAATAGTTCGCTGTTTTGATTTTTGACTATGCCACTGACATTAACCTGATTACGATGCCTTCGAGATCTGTATGGTTTAAGAGAAATATAATTAAGGTGAAGTGTTGCATCAGTATCGAGCAATAATCTTAAACATGTTTTCGATATACATTTCGATATACGTTGCCATAGCCCTCAACCAAGAATTATCGATATTTTGTTTGCATTTTTGAACATAAAGCTCCATCAAAATCATTTAGTGCTGATTATTCCGGCCAAGAGTTGCTATATTCGAACTGTCAAGTAGGTCCATTCCACTAGAACTTATATATCTTGGGTATATAGTTGCAGTGTTGCCCCTCTTAAATCTAAATCTAAATGGTACGTAATGCCAACAATTGCTACTGAAATTATCCAATATGAAAGCTGTTCTATTTTTTTATAAATGTTGGATATGTTGATATCTAGGACTATGGCCGAATCTATAAATTATGTGATTCAATGTTTTTCAACAGAAGGTAAACTATCCTTTACTAAAAGCTACAGTTTTCGAATAGTAAGTGACATTAACGATGCTACTTTAGATTTACTGATAAAAAGTGACACTTGGATTGGATCGTTAATGAACGTATGCTTCATATGCCTGCTCGCTAGTATCGCAGCAACCATAAATATCTAGTGGCTGATTCGTAACCTTCTGTCATGTTAGATTTACAATCTCTTTAAAGGTGTAAAATATTGCTGCATAATAACATCTATTGTTCTTTGATTTTTACCGCCAATTCATCATCCCAACATAACTAAAGTAGTATTTTGATTGATTGATAAGAAGTTGCTCGCAATTCGAAACTCATTTTCCAAGACACATTTTATGATTATTAAATATGGTTTGAACCTCAAATTTTTTGGATCTAGTCTCATTTATTAGACCATTCACGTATATGTTCTTATCGATATTTTGCCTTTCATGATACTGAATTAGGTGGTCCTCTGCAATTTTTTTATGCTTCTAGACGCCAAAAATAAACCAAATAATCACACCATACGTTACCGTTAATCGATTATAATTTATTTATTTTGTCAGCTAAGTTGTCTTCCCCTTGCGTTTAACCAAAAATTTCAAATGGAGAATTTTCTCTTTAACAATTTAAAACCTAATTTTACATAGCTTGAATAATAAAACAATTATTTAAATTTTCATTTAAAAAATTATGTTTTCAGCTTGACAACAAAAAAATATGAATTATGGCATAAAATATAAATTAAGACAAATTAATCCGGAAATAATAACATAGTCATGGTCTTATGGTTCTATCAAACAAATTTTAAAATTAGCATTTAAATTAAAAACGGAAATTAAATTTGGTCTAAGCTCTAGCCATACTTTATATGACGATAAGTGCTATCTGTTTCGAAAAAAATTAAATTGACAAGGATTATGTTTTTCAAATCTACATAACTCAAGCGAACACACTCTCATGGTGTCTATAAATTGAACAAAAACCGACAGATCGTGTTGTGCGGAAATGATGTAAAAAAATTAAAATAAAATAAAAACAAACCGTCAATTTTCCACGTATTATTTATAGTCACCGACGATAAAACCTGTCATCGACGATGAAGTCCAACATTTATATTGTGTGTTACCAAACAAGTGTTAATGTGCGAATATTTTGATTGCACAATTTAATGTGAATATAATAAATAAATAAAATTATACGAAACGCATTATAGAGCATTCGCCGTTCTTTATACATTACGATTTAATATCGAGAAAACCTAAATGACCGACCGGTTTAAATTATAATTCTTTAATTCAAATCAATATCAATTCAATAAATTTATTTTTACCATTGCATTTTACCTTTAAGTGCGGAGAGACTTTTAAGTAGGTGGATTTTTTCTTATATTCTTACTCCTCATTATCTATAATAGCTGTTACTTTTATGGAATAATCAATTTTTATTTTAATGTTTCTCGTTCGTCGTCGTGGTGGATTTTTTTTTGCAATATAAACACAAGAATACACATTTCAAGTTAAGATAAGGTAAGTGGAAATTTTATTATTATTTTTTGCAAGATTTTCAATATTTCATAAATTGAATGGAATTGACTTTAATTTTGTACAAATTGTTTTAATAATAGTTCGACTTCCAAAGAAGCATACGTACATTTTTTTTTGTCGGGCATATGATTTACGTGATAAAATAGCCAAGTATACTAAATGTGAGAAACTCCTCCACAATCTTAAGAAGATTCGTTTTTCAAATTAATTATAATTAGAGGTAATGATTTACTGGAATTACCGTATTTTACTTATTTGTATATTAATATTTAGTGGACGACCTTAAAAGCCCAGGAGTAACTAAAAACTTATATAGAAAAAAGTAACGGAAATGATGGTAAAATAAAATGACGAAACATAAGAAAATTACGAAAATCATATTCGAATTAAGCGATTACAAATTATATGAATGCAAGTAGTGTAAATATCGGTTCGAATTAAAGGAAATAAACAAAAATTCAAAGTATACTGTATGTATCAAAACAAAACCAACAACATATCTATACAAACAAATAAAAGCCGTGTGGAAAATTTAATTCATAGATGCACCAAAAACAAAATATACATTTCTAAATATGTATTAACAAAGCCTTCTATAATTAAAAATTCATCCAATGCATTTGCTGTACAGAATCAACTGTTTTTTAATTATTTATATGGCATAAAAACAAAACTGTATATATGTGTAGTGCGCGTTATTTATAAAAATTGTCATAGCAACGAAAAATCAAAAAAAAAAAATAAAAAATTATGTATGTTACTATAATATCACCAAAAAATTGCAAATTTTATTGGCCGCGTGTGCTACGCGATTAATTTGACTTTTATTATTAAAGGTTTTAGTATTAGACTTGAAAAGACATCGGTTGGTATTGGTATTGGTAAAATAAATAATCAATCAAATAATTTGGATCACTTTTATGTGTGTTATTGCATAAGGTTCAATCTCAATGACTCCGCACCGCTCCGTTTCATTAAAATGTCACAGTAAAAAATTGAATAGTCCCATATAATTTATATGACAAAGCTCAAAGGCAATCACAATGAGCGGTGTGGCGCGGATAAAAAAGATAGATCAACTTTTTACTTTTTTGGGCAACATAACCTTAAAATTCATTTGACAGCCAAATAAATTTTTTTTTCAGTTTTTCGCATCAAGCAAAATACTTTAAAACTAAAATTAATTCGATAAAAATAAAACCTAATTGATTTAAAAAAAATGGAATTTAAAACTTACTTTTTTTAACTTTTTTATTTAAAAATAAGTCTGCAAAAATAAAGAGTTCAGTTCAAAATGTGTTTATAAAAATCATTTAAGTGTAGAATCAAAACCAACACAAATGTATATACAAGCCATGAAGTTGCGATACTCATGCCAAAAAGTGACTACTATACCTAAGTATTAGTGTTGTGACGTAGTATAATTTGTATATACTTTTATTATATGCTTTGATGTAAATAAAAAATTAATACGAATGATGGAACAACAGTATGTTGCGCTCTTTAAGACAAAGCAAAAAACAAATTTATTATTTAACGAGAGAGAGAAGTATTGTTATTATTATTTACTTCATTATATACTATACTATATACTAATAATTTAGAGCAGAGTGGACAATCGCAAAATATAATTTTTGTTTCGTTTTTTTTGTAGAAATGTTATGTACTTTGAATTTAGAGGAGTATGGACAGTGCGAAATATAATGTTTTGTTTCGATTTTTACTGTAGACAAATTCACTAACACATACACCAAATAGTAGTCATAATATGTTTTACTTAGCCAAGCTTCATGGCTTGTATAATATACAATAGTGTTGGTTTTGGTAGAATACATAAAATATAGATCAAAGACGTCTATATATTACCAAGACCGATTATTCCAAATTTAAGGGACAAAGCGACTACTGATATTATAGTGTTAGTTATATTCATATACGGTCAAAGTTAAAAACAAACTACTTATATAGTTTGTTATGATTTTTTACTATGAAATGTGAATAAAAGAAAACAAAAAATACATAGCAAACAATACAATTTCAATCACGGCAACATGCTATTAAGAATACACAAAAATTAAATAACCCACACTAGGAAATTGTATTTGATTTTGTATAAAATGTAAATAGGTATTGGTATAAAATAAATCAAAATAAATAAAACAGCCATACAGCATTGCCATTTTCACATTGAAACCAATACTACAATCAGGAGTCGGATATGTAGAAATATATGTGATAGTCGTCGATTAATTTGTCTTGATAGACGTCTTTGTATAGATATATAATACAAAAATATACTTGTAGCACGGTTTCGAACCGAACCAAATAAGAACCTATTCTGTTTCAGTGATTTTTTCATAATTTTGTGACCGAACCTGAACCTTAACCAAATCAAAATTCGAGTTCGAATTCAAGTCCATTTTTTTTTTTCAAAAACAAAAACAACATATATAGATGATTCTAGAATATTCTCCTGTTAATCGAATGATAAAATGACCGCGACGTATTGGCATATATCTTGAAGACCAATGAAAATAGTTCGATCGCTGCTGAAGAAAGCGAATAAAATGATAACGCCAACTGAGTTGAATTTATTATAATAAAAGAGTTTGCTGTACATTTATAAAATTTCCTAGGGCACCAAAGGAAAACATTTTTTGGAGTTCAAGAAAAACCATAAATTGGAAACCTCATTATTATACGAAGTTATTCAGATTGTGCTTGCTGTTCCAGCAGCACAGGTCTGTGTAAAGCAGGCTTTTTCTGCCCTTAAATTTATTCTACCGTCACAACATGTCCAATAGCTGTAGCTGGTTGAAAAAAAAGTGAGGTTAAGAGACATCTATATTAATTTTTTTGAACGCGGCAATCTTTTTCTGGGGCCGAAGCTTTCCCAAATCTTTCGCGGTTAATTTTTAACTTTTAATTTTTAACCTATTTTACGCCGTCGACACCCAGGGTACGAGGACGTACAGGTTTGCTTTAAATCTATCTGCACATTGCATTGCTCCAGCCAGCCTGCACTGAAATGGAAGATGGTTTGGCCCATGGCTTCTGCACTCCAACAGGGGATCATAGTTGTGTTCATCGTCATCACCAATCGAAATCAAATAATGGCAAATCTTATTTTCAACTCTCCCTCGTTGAAATTCAAACCCGGTACCTCCCGACCCAAACACCGCAGCTTTAACCACTGCGCTAATTGCTCGGTGTTCAAAATAATATTAATGTGTTTCTCCAAGTATGCTTCTCTAGCAACAAATTAAGTTGCAGAAAGCATTTTATAAGAAATAAACGAAATGAACGAGGCACAAAATGGCTGTCTAAAAAATTTAATGAAAATGGAACAATTAGAGCTGCAAAGATTAGACTTCTACTTCATCAATTGTATTTCGCTCGATACGTTTCTCGGAACATGTTTCTATACATAAATTGTGAAGGAGACAATTGTGAAGGAGACAGCATACGTTCACAATTTGGGCTAAAGTTATTATGCTCGTATAAAATTACTTACGGGACATAAAGACCACAATGACGAATATTTAATTGATGTGGTTTCAAACGTCAAATTCTAACGCAAACTCTACTCAAATTATATATTTAAACAGTAGCCATCAAATCATTTTAAGCCACATCCCAATAAACTTTGGCATGCGATATATTCAAGCCCCTTGTGGGCAACACATCATAAAATTGAAATAAATTTCATCATTTTTCAGTCCCATTATGACCAGCGCGTTCTATACAAAATCGACATTGTGATATTACACAATGGCAACACTACTAAACTACTTATTTAACAAATTGTGTGGATAAAAACCAAAAACAAAATACATTACCACACGCTCTAGCCTCATAGGAAAAATCTAAACTGATAAAATTTTAATTAAGTTTGAAACAATGTTGCTTGACACAATATACAATGAAATGAAAATAAAAAAAAATTGAATAATTATTACAACAATGAAAATGAGGAAAATTGTTCGTTTCATTTAATTTCCCAAAAACAATGAAAAAAAAAATATAAAACACTGAAACCAAATACTACAATGTGCCGTTGTGTACGTGTACCGTATTTAGTATTTCGTTTAAAGATAAAACAAAAAAAAAAACAACTTAATTAAAATAAGTGCAAACACTTTTAACACTCGTGTCCTAATCATTTTGTTTATTCATTTTCATTATAATATGTTAACTTCTTCTGGTGCTTCGACCGTTGTCTCTCTTGTGGGTTTTCCCGTAAATACAGCATAACATATACATTTTAATTTTTTTATTTGCTGAAATGTGAAAATTTATAAATAAAAATTAATTTAAATAACGAATAAATGTTTTTCATTTTTTGTTTTGTTTTTGTAATTTTTAAATGCGGAAAAATCGTGTTTTTTTCTAATTAATTAAATTAAGTGCTTTCCGCGCATTTTCGTTGTGAAATTTTCTACTGTACACACAGAAACATACTTGATTTTCCACCAACATTTTATATTTTGGCCAACGTTTTGATTGAAATTGATATACGTTTATAAAGCAACGATGACACTGCCGTCATCATGTATTTACATTTTTTTCGGTATTATAAACGCCACGGAATTCGTTATAAATAATTTCAATGAAAAATTGCCATTTGATAGTTTATGTTAGATTAGAATAGAATATATTACTTGAAGTTAAGGTAGGGCTAGTTTTACCTACAAATAATTTTACTTTGAATTGTTCGAGTTTCTTATGCAGTAGATCTTAAGGCATATGAGTTTCGTTTTGTTCCCGTTTGTCTTTGCTAAATTATCTACTCACAACTGCTCTTGGTTATTTCCAAGAGAACTTAGAAGCAGTTACATAATATTTTATCGCTAGGAAGGAAAACCAATTTTAATAAACTTTACAGAAATATCGCCTTCCCCAACACCATTGGATTTTATTGCATACAGACTATTTATTGGAGCACTTTTTCTCAGAGCTCGCCAAAGGATACTAATCAAAACTCGGACTCTCTCAACCACAAGCCACATAATTCATGCATTATCGTCAAAGTCATCGCCTATTGGAAAATATGACATGCAGCTTTGGTTCAACACGTTTAAAGCACAATTCGCCAACTCTAGATTTTTTTAATTGTTTGACGTTTTAGTTAGTTTGATGATGAAGTTTTCACACTTTTCGAATTGGTCATTAGATTTAAAGAATTTACAAATATATTCTTAGCTCGAGTTCTGGTTAATGGGCTTCTCCAAATCGATCTATATTTTCCAATTCAATTATATTTTTTAGGATTTTTATCTCATCACCTCTTTCAGGTTCGGTTTCCGACAGGTGACAAAATCACTAAGTTTTTCGTTTTCTTCTTCATTAGAGTCTTATTCTGCCAGAATGAACCGTAAGCCTTTCGTTTTTCAATAATTATTCACATCTTTGACTCATAATCTGTAAGATCTTTTTACTGATCATCTTAGATATGAATCGGAAGAGATAAGCAGTTACACAAAGTTGTTTTGATTAATCTGATTATGGTGTTGCCAAATGCAGCGTCCTTAGTAAGAACGTGAAGAATAGATGTGGTCCTTTTTAGATAAATTTTCGAGTCGAACATCCCCATGGTTTCAACTGTTACAGGTTTCTTCATTACTCTGTTTCATCATTTTTCCCATTTAACATTCACCATTGTTCCAGAGAACTTAATTTTGATAGTCAAATCCCACAGGATGCATCTTCCGCTGGATTATGTATTAAGACTATTTGTTTCCATCCCTCGATTCCATTGGTGTTTTGAATTTCTGATAACCGATTAGAGCCAACAAAAACCAGATTGGTAGAATCTGTCCATGTGCAAATATCCACAGGTTGCACTTCTAGTATTTTGACCACTTAGTTCATCAAACGTGATAAAAGAAGAAACCCGCATAGTTCTAGACTTGGTAACCGTGTGACTACTGTTCCATCTGACAATTCTATTCAGCTGTAGATAATTACTGCATAAACCTTTTCTGATGCATCGCATCAAAACTATCAATTGATCAATTTTAAACTATCAATCTAATTAACAGCAAAGCTCCATTTAACTTCAGACGAGGAAGTGAAACAATTTTTAAGGAAGCAACCTCAGTCTTGGCCGATATCAAGGTGATACATTGCTCTTTATAAAATGTTGGAAGGTGAACTGATCCTGCAAAGACAATTACACTAGCCGCACAAAACCCATGCAATTGGCATTCTGCATCGTTAATGAAGAACCATTGAGATATCTTGAAGGTGGATCTCTCTCCTATTTCCTATTATAAATCATCATCCCATCCCACATCTAACAACCACAATCTTTGAAAAAGTGTTTTTATTTTGGCGACGAAAGGAGCTAGCACCCCGAGTGGATCAAAAATCCACTTCAGCTTCGAATATAATCGCTCTTTTGGTATGGTTGATGTTGCCAGTTTGATGGTTGCGTCATAGATACAAAGATTGGTAGTTAGTTGCCATTATAGTCCCAGCACATTAACTTCTTGTGATCCACCGGATAGCAATTTAGCCATGGATCAATATCACTTTAAGAAAGAAAATTAGAAAACCATTTGCGGAGTTTAAATTCATATCGGATCATTAATTTGGAAATTTGCTCGGTAAATTTAATTGCTATAAATAAATTATTCGCTCCTGTTAACAAATCATCGCTGTACATATCATTCAATATTGCTTGTGATGCTGCTGGTGACCAACTTTTGATAATCAAGGCCCTGGCTGATGATTTTTCCAGTTTTACGTTGTAGTCCCATTTTTTGCACGAAATAAGGGAACTTTGACATCCAGAATCGAGAAGAATTCGACATAGGTAATGTTGGCCATTTCTAATATGTACTTTAATGATAATGTTTGGAGTTTATCGTTGCACTTCACCATTCGTCTCTCTAACCAAATTTATTTTATCGATGAAATGCTTCGGTGGTTGTTTATTTACTTGTATTTCTTTTAAAGCCAGCTCCTCAGCGTTTACATATTCACTGATTATGTTTTTGTCTTTCACCCAAATCAAATGAAACTTCGCTGCCTTTCGTATTTGATGTACCACAACAAACAACTCGACTGACTACTACTTTCTTTGTAAAATGATTTTAGCAACGGTAAATTTCAAATTTTCGTCATGTCCCAGGAAAATCATTTCAGCTGCCACATGGTCCAATTTTTCAGATGATACATGAACAAAGCATTTAGAACAAAATTTGTGAAAATTCCCTGTTCCTGGGTTTATGCCATTCCACCGTTCATATGGTGTCATGTTTGTTGTTCTTGTTATCACGCGATTCTGAATAAAATTGGCCATTGCAATGGCCTCACCCCAAAAACTGTTTGGTAATTTTGCCTCAACAAAAAAAAAATGTATTGCTAACTACATGTTTCGTTGCGCATGATTCAAAGATCCATCCCTTATTTTGTTTGTTGCCAATCAAAAAAAAAGTCGGAATTTTGAATCTTATTCAGCTTATCAGTCGATTTGTTATCAGCACTATTCTTTTTGTTGGTTATTTCACTATTTATGGCATCCGGTTTCTCCACAAGGTGAGAAATCGGCCACAAGCCCATAATCTGTAGAATATATTGAGGATATTTAGTTGCCTAAGATCTAATAGTTTCGAGCTACCAACAATGTGGAAAAACTTTATGAAAGAAAAAAAAATAACACTAGAAAATATAATATAATAAAATGAAACTTTAATTTTATGCCAGACAACGTAAGACTGTCAAAAAGATGAGAAAAATATTGATGGAGGATAAACGTATCGTTACGTCTAAAGTATCGTTCATATATTCAACCCAGCCAAAGGTACCATGAAAGATAAAAACAAATTCCAGAATGTTTAGAACGTTTACACAAATCAATACAACTTGCAACTGTTGTACAGTTAAAAGTCTTAAGAAAGGTATGTTGATGATCAGGAGTAATTCGGAATCTGTCCAGATATTAAGTAAAATTGCATTGAAAAACCGAAAGAATTAACAATTATCGAAATGCTTTTGTCTGTAATAATGCCAAAAATGGAAAAACTAAAGGGGCAAAATTCTACTAAATGCTAGGAAATCCCAACAGAGCTTTCGAGTTAATAACAGGTTAGGTTAAGCGATACAATCAATTTTAGTCAAATTAATTTGTCTTTAATATCTGGTGTTCAATTTTTGTGGAGATATAACCCACCGGTTAGTCCCGAATTAGTTTATTTTATTCTGGCTAACCTAGTTTTAGAGGTCTTGTTCTTAGTACACGTCTAACTAAGTTGGTTTTATCCATCATACGATGAATCTCGACATTTTCATGTAGATAAGGACAACGTATGTGTTACCCCGCGTGCTTCCTAATTTCTCCGTAGGTCCATATTGGTTTTAGAATTTGCCTATATAGCAGCAGTTTATTATGTAGTGATAGCTCGGAATTTCTACCTATAAGCAAGTACATTTTTCTGTATTTGATGTTAAGTTCTTCTTTTTTCCTTTTGACATGCCCTTTCCACTTAAGATTCACGTCAAGTGTCATTCCAAGGTATTTGGCTGTATTTGCATGTGAGTTGATTTCCACTGGTATCCTATTAACTTTTCTGTTGGTGAAGTTAACATTGGTTTGGTTTAATTTAACTGGATTTGCCATCTCTTTGTCCAGTTAATATGTTAGTGGCTCTTTGCACTTTTTTGGTCTGTTCTTCTACATTTTTACCAATTGCTAAGATTGCAGTGTCATCAACAATTGTTGCTTTGTGAGTTTCATCTGTATTTGGCAAATCTCTTGTGTATAGGATATACAGAATTGGACCTAACACACTACCATGTGGTACTTCTGCTAATATTTTCGTCAATGAGGAGTTTTAATCTTCATATTTTAGAATCTGATAAAACTGCTTTGATAGATCTCGATGCAATTTAAATTCTAGTCGTCTGTGCCATACTTTATCGGAGGGTTGTTCTAAATCCAAGAAAATATTTGAATATTTGCTTTCCAGCGCATCTTCAATTATTTCTGTGATTCTGGGAACCTGTTCTATATATAGTCGAATATTTTTCTCTGAAACCGAATTGGTGGGGAGGAATAAGATCACAAGCAGACTCTTAAGCAGAAATTTTAAATAATTTGGAAATAGTTGGAAGCAAGGAAATCGGCCTGTACGATTTTTGTCGTTAGGTACCACTTTCCATTGGTGTAGAACATAGTTAAATCTGAATGCTGCATTAATTATTTGAAGCAGCTTTCGTAATCCTAATTCAGGCAGAGCTTTTTTTGGAGATTTTTTGAGCTCTTAAGCTTATCACTAGTGTTATATTTTCATCTGCAGTTTGCCTTTTTAAATTTTTTGTTGCTTTCCAGAGGGAATAATCGGTATCTTTTTGACCAGTAAGGCCAGAAAAATAATTACTGGGGCCCGATTTTTCTGGAATGTTTTTCGTGCTTTATGTTTTGTTCTAATCAATTCTCGAACTTCCAAAGAGAAGTTAATATGTGTTCGAGTTTCTTTTTGACTATTAAGCGTACTATTCCAAGCTGCTTGTTGTATAATATTATTAAGTCGTTCTAATTGATTCTCCAATTGTGCCGAAGTTTTAACTGGCACTTGAAGATTGATATTATCACTAACTAGTTTGTGGAACAGTTTCCAATTTGTTCTATTGTTTATTAATTTGGGCAACGAATCTTTCTTATCAATTGTTGTACTGAGAGTCATGATTACAGGAAAATGATCTGACGATCATTATCATGACAACATTATACTGCCCTCCGCGGCATAATAATGACAACATTATCATTATCATGCCGCGGAGGGCAATAGATTGAAAAAACATTGTATTCTTTTCCTCCAGTTAGTTGAACATTGATAGTTGTTACTTGCATAATTTCTTCTTCAACTTTAATTCCTTCGTGGTATTTGATGGTTTCATTACAAATATAGTTGATCCTCCTCTCGCTTTTCCTGCTGGATGGATGGCGTGATAACAACAATACCCACGTATTTTAGCAAATGAAGATTTAGTAAAATGGATTTCAGGTATTAGGCATATATTTATTTTTTCTGTATTTAAAATACTTCTAGTTCTAAAATTCATTTGCATTCCAGATGACTATTCTAAGTGTTTGGTTCATTCCCATATTTCAATAAATCTTTAAAGTGATTTCATTTACTGCACCTTGAATATTAAAGCGCATATTTAGAGCTTTTATGCTTTTTCCTGTTTCACAAGCCGAATGTTTAAAGTTTCTATGCATTTTAGAATCTTTTCAAGAATTGGGGTATTGTTACCATCATTATTTCCCACCGAACCGCCTTGTTGTACGATCTGTAATGATTATCATGTTTGTATGAGATTCACTTTTCTCTAAATTTATAGTAGGCTTCCTTGCAACAGGTATCGTATGGTTTTGTTGTATCGCTTTGTTTCTTATTTTTTGTAGTTCTTTAGCTATTTCAGATCATAGGCTCTCGTTAACAATATCTTTGAGGGAGGTTATAGCTTTGTCATTTTTTACATTGAGGAATTTTTCCAGCTGAATTAACTTAGATTCAATTGTAAATTATTACAAATTAAGATAAATGCCTACCTAAAATTTCGAAGTACATCTACGTAGATCACCTGGTATTAAAAACTCATTGACAATAAACCTAAATTTATATAAGTTAAGTAATAAAAGTTAGCTTTTAAAATTAAATGGCTGGTTGATTGCAATATAGGGTACTAATGATTTAGAATATCAGGAAATCCATTTTTATTGCGAAAAGTTATCGTTCTCTTATTTAGTGGGAGATTGTTGTAAATCATAAACTATAACGATTGCAACCATACAAATGTTGCTTTTAATTTTAGCACAAAATGCGATTATACAACATATCGTAACGAACATTTATAAAATATAAAAAGCAATCAACAGATTGTATTATTGAATGATACGATACGGAATCGATGTTTTTGAAACGAGAATACATTATTTAAAATATGAACTGAAAAATGTACGTCTTAAATACAGACACACATAATATAAAGGGTCTTCCAATAAGGATGGTCGATTTTTAAATATAAATAAAGCAAGTTGTGTTTGAAATATACACTCAATTATATAAGTATGGAATATGTATCGAAATTTCGTGGCATGTACTTATTGTTCATCGCTATATAACCTTCTATGGTAAAAATATGGCTGCTGTAAACTAACGAAATTTCGTACGCCCCTATTGAAAAACCCTGCGTATACACATTTTTTGCACTAAAATCAAAACATTTTATTTATGTTGAGAGAGGTAAAGTATTTTCACAAAATGTGTGGTCTTGTTTTTCTACCATCTCAATATAGAAATTCTTCTGACGAATTCTTTAATGGATTGTTGATTTTATTTAACATTTTTTTTAGCTGATTACACACAATTTTCTTGTGATTTTGTCGCGAGGGTACACATTGAAAATAAAATAATAAAATTCATCTCATATCTCATAATAAAATTGTTTTTAATCAAATTACATATACAAGATGTTATATTATGTATTTCATTAGTATTCGAAAAAAAAAAATATTACCGTGTAATGCGATCTAATCGCAACAGTGATAATTCAGTAGCACCCACAAAACCTAAAGCATCGCCGTAATATGGAATGACGGCATTTAATGAAACGATGACTTTGACATAGTTTCCATTTTGTTATCAATTAAGAAAAACATTTTCTTTTTTGTTTAGTATTCTCGACATGTAATCCAATCTAATTATGTTGCAAGATATAAAAAAAAAAAAAAAAACTTAAATTGTTTTATTATCCAGAATCACTAGAAAAAAAAAACGAAATCTTATTTAATTTATTAAATACGTAAATGTAATTCAAGAATTGACGATAATAAGAATAAAAAACAACAAAACCACCAGCTGTTGCATATAAATCTTTCAATTATCATCAAAAAATACGAATATGTACAGAATCATCAATATTAATCTGGAAATCTCTGTAACAATAAAAATGTACATGCATATCGTATTCATCTGATGTATCGTAGAATTTACATAATTTTTGTTTTGTTTCATCTTAGATAAAATTACTTATCGACATGATATATATTGATTTTAATTGTCGTACCATAATATCAAAATTACAGTACATGACGTATTATGTGTCACGTCGTAACATGTTTGCGACTAATTAATACGAAATCATTTTAAATATCACTTTCAGTTGTAGAAGAATCATGATGTAACACGTTTTAGGGACCTTATTCGTGAGGACCTCTATGAGGTCCCTTTTTCTTGTAAAAAAAAGACAGGAAAGGCTTCCCAATTTTGATGCAATATGAAAAAGTATAGATTGTGCAATGAAACACGGAATAGTGGTCCGATTTTGATGAGTAATACTTTAATCAAAAGCTCTAAACATCAGCATCAATACTGCTTTATAATATTCTCACATTTTCATAATTTATTTTCTTGCAACGAAATCGGGAAAGGCTAACCCCTTTCCTAATTTTGATGATTGTGCAATAAAACTCGAAATATTGGTCCGATTTTGATGAGTGATACTTTAATCAAAAGCTCTAAGCATCAGCATTAATACTGCTTTAAAATATTCTCACATTTCCATAATTCATTTTTTTGCAAGAAAATCAGGAAAGGCTAACCCCTTTCCTAATTTTGATGCAATATGAATAAGTATAGATTGTGCTATAAAACTCTAAATAGTGGTCCGATTTTGATGAGTGATACTTTAATCAAAAGCTCTAAACATCAGCATCAATACTGTTCCAAAATATTCTCACGTTTTCATAATTCATTTTCTTGCAAGAAAATCAGGAAAGGCTAACCCCTTTCCTAATTTTGATGATTGTGCAATAAAACTCGAAATAGTGGTCCGATTTTGATGAGTGATACTTTAATCAAAAGCTCTAAACATCAGCATCAATACTGTTTCAAAATATTCTCACGTTTTCATAATTCATTTTCTTGCAAGAAAATCAGGAAAGGCTAACTCCTTTCCTAATTATGATGATTGTGCAATAAAACTCGAAATAGTGGTCCGATTTTGATGAGTGATACTTTAATCAAAAGCTCTAAGCATCAGCATTAATACTGCTTTAAAATATTCTCACATTTCCATAATTCATTTTTTTGCAAGAAAATCAGGAAAGGCTAACCCCTTTCCTAATTTTGATGCAATATGAATAAGTATAGATTGTGCTATAAAACTCTAAATAGTGGTCCGATTTTGATGAGTGATACTTTAATCAAAAGCTCTAAACATCAGCATCAATACTGTTCCAAAATATTCTCACGTTTTCATAATTCATTTTCTTGCAAGAAAATCAGGAAAGGCTAACCCCTTTCCTAATTTTGATGATTGTGCAATAAAACTCGAAATAGTGGTCCGATTTTGATGAGTGATACTTTAATCAAAAGCTCTAAACATCAGCATCAATACTGTTTCAAAATATTCTCACGTTTTCATAATTCATTTTCTTGCAAGAAAATCAGGAAAGGCTAACTCCTTTCCTAATTATGATGATTGTGCAATAAAACTCGAAATAGTGGTCCGATTTTGATGAGTGATACTTTAATCAAAAGCTCTAAGCATCAGCATTAATACTGCTTTAAAATATTCTCACATTTCCATAATTCATTTTTTTGCAAGAAAATCAGGAAAGGCTAACCCCTTTCCTAATTTTGATGCAATATGAATAAGTATAGATTGTGCTATAAAACTCTAAATAGTGGTCCGATTTTGATGAGTGATACTTTAATCAAAAGCTCTAAACATCAGCATCAATACTGTTCCAAAATATTCTCACGTTTTCATAATTCATTTTCTTGCAAGAAAATCAGGAAAGGCTAACCCCTTTCCTAATTTTGATGATTGTGCAATAAAACTCGAAATAGTGGTCCGATTTTGATGAGTGATACTTTAATCAAAAGCTCTACACATCAGCATCAATACTGTTCCAAAATATTCTCACGTTTTCATAATTCATTTTCTTGCAAGAAAATCAGGAAAGGCTAACTCCTTTCCTAATTATGATGATTGTGCAATAAAACTCGAAATAGTGGTCCGATTTTGATGAGTGATACTTTAATCAAAAGCTCTAAGCATCAGCATTAATACTGCTTTAAAATATTCTCACATTTCCATAATTCATTTTTTTGCAAGAAAATCAGGAAAGGCTAACCCCTTTCCTAATTTTGATGCAATATGAATAAGTATAGATTGTGCTATAAAACTCTAAATAGTGGTCCGATTTTGATGAGTGATACTTTAATCAAAAGCTCTAAACATCAGCATCAATACTGTTCCAAAATATTCTCACGTTTTCATAATTCATTTTCTTGCAAGAAAATCAGGAAAGGCTAACCCCTTTCCTAATTTTGATGATTGTGCAATAAAACTCGAAATAGTGGTCCGATTTTGATGAGTGATACTTTAATCAAAAGCTCTACACATCAGCATCAATACTGTTCCAAAATATTCTCACGTTTTCATAATTCATTTTCTTGCAAGAAAATCAGGAAAGGCTAACTCCTTTCCTAATTATGATGATTGTGCAATAAAACTCGAAATAGTGGTCCGATTTTGATGAGTGATACTTTAATCAAAAGCTCTAAGCATCAGCATTAATACTGCTTTAAAATATTCTCACATTTCCATAATTCATTTTTTTGCAAGAAAATCAGGAAAGGCTAACCCCTTTCCTAATTTTGATGCAATATGAATAAGTATAGATTGTGCTATAAAACTCTAAATAGTGGTCCGATTTTGATGAGTGATACTTTAATCAAAAGCTCTAAACATCAGCATCAATACTGTTCCAAAATATTCTCACGTTTTCATAATTCATTTTCTTGCAAGAAAATCAGGAAAGGCTAACCCCTTTCCTAATTTTGATGATTGTGCAATAAAACTCGAAATAGTGGTCCGATTTTGATGAGTGATACTTTAATCAAAAGCTCTACACATCAGCATCAATACTGTTCCAAAATATTCTCACGTTTTCATAATTCATTTTCTTGCAAGAAAATCAGGAAAGGCTAACTCCTTTCCTAATTATGATGATTGTGCAATAAAACTCGAAATAGTGGTCCGATTTTGATGAGTGATACTTTAATCAAAAGCTCTAAGCATCAGCATTAATACTGCTTTAAAATATTCTCACATTTCCATAATTCATTTTTTTGCAAGAAAATCAGGAAAGGCTAACCCCTTTCCTAATTTTGATGCAATATGAATAAGTATAGATTGTGCTATAAAACTCTAAATAGTGGTCCGATTTTGATGAGTGATACTTTAATCAAAAGCTCTAAACATCAGCATCAATACTGTTCCAAAATATTCTCACGTTTTCATAATTCATTTTCTTGCAAGAAAATCAGGAAAGGCTAACCCCTTTCCTAATTTTGATGATTGTGCAATAAAACTCGAAATAGTGGTCCGATTTTGATGAGTGATACTTTAATCAAAAGCTCTACACATCAGCATCAATACTGTTCCAAAATATTCTCACGTTTTCATAATTCATTTTCTTGCAAGAAAATCAGGAAAGGCTAACTCCTTTCCTAATTATGATGATTGTGCAATAAAACTCGAAATAGTGGTCCGATTTTGATGAGTGATACTTTAATCAAAAGCTCTAAGCATCAGCATTAATACTGCTTTAAAATATTCTCACATTTCCATAATTCATTTTTTTGCAAGAAAATCAGGAAAGGCTAACCCCTTTCCTAATTTTGATGCAATATGAATAAGTATAGATTGTGCTATAAAACTCTAAATAGTGGTCCGATTTTGATGAGTGATACTTTAATCAAAAGCTCTAAACATCAGCATCAATACTGTTCCAAAATATTCTCACGTTTTCATAATTCATTTTCTTGCAAGAAAATCAGGAAAGGCTAACCCCTTTCCTAATTTTGATGATTGTGCAATAAAACTCGAAATAGTGGTCCGATTTTGATGAGTGATACTTTAATCAAAAGCTCTAAACATCAGCATCAATACTGTTTCAAAATATTCTCATATTTACAAAATTAATTTTCTTGCAAGAAAATCAGGAAAGGCTAACCCCTTTTCTAATTTTGATGCAATATGAATAATTATAGATTGTGCAATAAAACTCGAAATAGTGGTCCGATTTCGATGAGTGATACTTTTGCAGTTTTGTACCTTCTGAGCGGTGATCTGGAAAGTATTTTTCTATGGACAAGAATAGTTCAGTGTTGATAAATCCAATTAAAATTTAACCATTACTGCTATTAAGAAATATTTCAAATATTATCGCCTTCTTTTCGACAGTTAAAAATTTGGGGCGCATAATGAATACTTAGGTTCCTTGGACCATTTGACTTCTCTGGGTCTGCAAGTTAATTATAGTTTGTATTCGTTTAGACTAACCAAACATTTTGCCCTGTTCACTTACGAAATTACTTGGCTAAAAGCTAGATTCCATCCTTCTTCACTTATTGTGACGTAGTTAATATTTGTACGCGACATGCTTAAGTTCTCAGAAAGTTTTTACAAAATTTATGCCAAATACATCTCAAATACAATAAAATGTCCTTTTTCTACACAAAACTGATAACCATGCTGAATATAAAACCGAGGCTCTATAGCTAGCTTAATTGAATGTGGTATAAAAAAGGAGATAACAACATTGAACTTAAATTTGTTCTAATACGAATTCTGAGACATCCAGTAAGGTTTTGTTACCATTGATAAATGTATTTCTTTAATGTTTAGTTCTGGGAAGTATTTTCAAACAGCCATCGGCCATTTAATATCACGATCATCAAAACAAGTTAATAAAACTGCACCTCAAATAAAATAAAAATAATTTAATTAAAAAAAAAAATTTATAAATGGCAATAATAGTTTCCACTCGTACAACCAGAATACATGATAGACCTCAGCTGAGGTACTCATTTTACCTACCTCGTATATTTCTTTAATGTACATTTAAGGTACATTTTATTACGGTTAAATAAACATTTGTTGATGAATTTCTCTAGTATTAATTGCATAAACCTCAATCGTAAAATTAATTATTTAACCGGCGGTAGCTGGTAATTAAATTCGTTATTTCCCCCACATGTGAACGTAAAAGCAATAACGCGTCTATAAAGTTGATTGAAAATAATAATGATATAATTTTATTAGGGCCTCGTGACCACATATTAGTTTTCCATTCATAAACTCCAATTATACGTTTAAAATGTTTGTTATGTTATGGCATCGAAAATCATTTCATTGAAATGTCACGATATCTGTCAACTTTTGTTTATGTTTCCATTTCAGAATAGCACACACACACATCCATTAGAGACGACAAAAATATATATTTTCTTTTCATTTCAAAAATATGAAAGTTCCAGGTTTTTTGTAAGCCTCAAATGTGCATGTTGTGAAGTCAAAAAAAAAAGTAAACTAAGGACCACAGTATAAAAGGAAATCAATTGACATAATAACGAGTTGGAAATAAGAAATAAAAATTTCGTTGGTGGATACAATCGATTATGTATTTTGGGATGGAAGACATGTGGCGATTTTATAATTTCGATGAAATTTCCGAGAAATAGAAATTGGAAATATATGTCTTTAAAGTAGGACGGTCCGTCGCTAACACATTTAACAAAAATTATATCACAGCGATTTAAGAGTTATCATCCGACCAACCTACCAGATTGTGTGTGTGATTTTTTATCTGCTGCATTTTCAGCGATATTATTTTATTGAACTATAAATTTTCTGTTTGTATCATTGTCGGTCTGATTATGTTGGTTTGTGTATGATTTGGTTTCAGCCCAAAAAGATAAAAAGGTAAAATGTTTATATTTGATTCATGTTCCCTCGGTTTGTATATATGTATGTACGAGAGTATCTGTATCTATATAGAGGAACGAGAAATATGAGATGAATTGAAAATTATGTTCAGTGTAAATGAATTTCGACACGCAGGGCAAATTGTAAAATAAAAGAGTTAAATATACCGTGTGGATACATGTACGTATAGATAAATTCACAACGTGTCATCACATTAACAATTTAGGTAGATTGAGGTTATTCGGATTTTTTTTTAAACAAACATTCGTACGATCAATTTATAATGTTTGATTTGCTTGCCATACGAAACAACTATAATCATTCTATATACATATATTCCAACATACAGAGCAGCAAACATTAATTTTGCGATACATGTAACTAAACACTTTAACATGCATAATTAACAATCATAAATTTATTAAAAGAATTTTTTTTTTCGATGTTGGTGGTTTTGTCTATTAAGCAAATAACCGGAAAATTCATTTAAAAGATGATAGAATGCAACAGGAAATATAAGTTTCAAATGAACGGTCGTCTATGTTAATCTTGAATATAAAAAATTAGAAAAAATCCAGTTGGATGACAAAAAAAAAAAATCGATTTAAAATTAACTTGCTTAAGATGTCGTTATTTGTGTGGTAGAAGGTACAATTTAATTAATTTATGTGTGCAGATTCATCGTTGCACAACTTTGTGAGTAATTAAAAAGCTGCAAAGCATTAAAGAATAATGTTAGTGTTGACCACAACCTTTAGAACATTTTTTTAAGGACCTTTACCTCAAACCAAAACCAGAGAGTCAGAGATGAAAGCACTGATATGATGACAGAAAGAGTATCACTCATCGGAATCGGACCACTATTATTGCACAATTTAAACTTATTCATATTGCATCAAAATTAGGGAAGAGGTTGTTAGCGTTTCTTAATGTTTTAATCAAAAGCTTTTGATATCAGCATCAATACCACCACGCCAATTCTCAGGTTTTGTCATATTCAACTACTTAGGTGCCATAGTTTTCAGTTAGTTACAACCTTCTGATATATTCACGATAGGTTACCGTTAAAATTGCAAGACATGATATTCCCATATGCTAAATTCTTTCATCAAAAACTCATACATTACATTTGACTTACCGTTAATTTAAATTTTGTATAATTTCGTTAATCACCATGAATCCTTGACGTTTTGTATTCCCATCTTGTGTATATGAATACCGATACATTAAACGGTATCGACAATTGATTCGACAATATTTAAATTATTCACATGCACGTATTTTTTTTTCTAGAAACATAAAATTTGTGGCGTGTGTGTGTAACAATATTCCGTTTGTTCAACGAATTACATTATTGCTCTCCTCCGTTTTGTTTATTTTCTGTATCTTTACGATTAAACAAAATACAGTCATTTTTATGATGGTTTTTATAAGAATGGTAGACTAACATCTTTCTGTCTCTAAACAAAATAATGTAATAATGTTTATCTTGGGTTTGTTCGCAAAATTTTATTGTTAGGCCACTTAAAAAACCTTGACTTTCATATTTAAAACGTGTACTCGTACATACATTTTCAGTTATCTTTAATTTTATTTTTAATAGATACGTGTTTCTCTTAAAGTTGTCGTAAATTTATGTTATGATTATCAGAGATGACATTTTTTTTTGTGGGTTATATTACATGTACTTATTATGATATGACTTTTAGTGCTCTACATAACCTAATAAAGTTGAATTTTATGTTTACGTATAAAAGTACTTGGGGAGTTATATAATTAAATTGGTATCCGGTAATTAGGAAGAATAATATATTTGTAATCTCGGTTATTGAAATTGAATTTTTATTTTAATCTTACTCTATTTGGGGCTACTGCTTTTATATTCATCCATAATCACCCATAATTTGGCAAGTTCTTTAACTTTGCTAACACAGTCTTAATATCTTACTGCTTCGTTAGTGTGCGCACCTCAATATTTGTTACAGTGTTTGGCCAGAATCACTTCAAAAGGCACAAATTTACTAGCACTAGAAGTTTCTGTACGAATTTTTTCGTATGTTTCCATGCCTCAACCCCAAACAGTGTCTATTATTCACTAAATATTTTAGAGTTGTGGAAAGGCTCTTTTGGTCTCTATACCATAGTTTAGTTACAGCCTATTCTCCTTACTTGGTACTTGATATAATTGGGATTTGAAAATTTCATGCTGAATCAAGTAAAATTTCGTTATAATTTTATAAGTTATAGTTATAGTTATAGTTATAGTTATAGTTATAGTTATAGTTATAGTTATAGTTATAGTTATAGTTATAGTTATAGTTATAGTTATAGTTATAGTTATAGTTATAGTTATAGTTATAGTTATAGTTATAGTTATAGTTATAGTTATAGTTATAGTTATAGTTATAGTTATAGTTATAGTTATAGTTATAGTTATAGTTATAGTTATAGTTATAGTTATAGTTATAGTTATAGTTATAGTTATAGTTATAGTTATAGTTATAGTTATAGTTATAGTTATAGTTATAGTTATAGTTATAGTTATAGTTATAGTTATAGTTATAGTTATAGTTATAGTTATAGTTATAGTTATAGTTATAGTTATAGTTATAGTTATAGTTATAGTTATAGTTATAGTTATAGTTATAGTTATAGTTATAGTTATAGTTATAGTTATAGTTATAGTTATAGTTATAGTTATAGTTATAGTTATAGTTATAGTTATAGTTATAGTTATAGTTATAGTTATAGTTATAGTTATAGTTATAGTTATAGTTATAGTTATAATTATAGTTATAGTTATAGTTATAGTTATAGTTATAGTTATAGTTATAGTTATAGTTATAGTTATAGTTATAGTTATAGTTATAGTTATAGTTATAGTTATAGTTATAGTTATAGTTATAGTTATAGTTATAGTTATAGTTATAGTTATAGTTATAGTTATAGTTATAGTTATAGTTATAGTTATAGTTATAGTTATAGTTATAGTTATAGTTATAGTTATAGTTATAGTTATAGTTATAGTTATAGTTATAGTTATAGTTATAGTTATAGTTATAGTTATAGTTATAGTTATAGTTATAGTTATAGTTATAGTTATAGTTATAGTTATAGTTATAGTTATAGTTATAGTTATAGTTATAGTTATAGTTACGTCGAACGTCCACGATTCAAAATAGGACTATAATGTGCTAAGGGTGTCAAATTAACTCTGTTTTGACATCGAACAATGGGCCTGCTGAATTTTTTGGCTTAGTGAAGCAAATTGGTCAGGTACCTCAATCGGTCAAATCGCTTGTCTTCAAACTGTATCTTTTCCTCGTGTATCTGTTCCTCGTGTTGGAAAACCCAAGGTGGCTCTGAAGGAGAATTTTGATTAAAAACAGTAGCTGTATGCTGGTTTGTTAAGGGAATAAAGGCGGACTCAGAACGTACTGCTCAATGAGAAAAAATATTCATATTCGCCAAACTACGAATAGAGATATTTCGCTAGAGTTAGAAAACATTGGAATCCAACCGCAAACAGCTGTTTTCCAATCCCAATTGGAGAAAAGTATCGGTCAGGAAGTTGTTGTTATAGCCTTGACACAAAAAGCCCTTATAGAAATATGGGACATTGATGTAGTGACTACACAGAACAAAGTACTTAAGGCTCTTGAATTGTTGGTAGAAGAAACGAAAGATATCGTCTCCAAAAAAACGCTGAAAGTTTCGTATCGGGAGACATAAATAGCAATGGTTAGCCTTCGTAGCCAAATTAGCAGAGGTTATCATAACCAAAGGAAAAATAATGATGGGTTGGGTTACTTGAAGACTTCTTTAAATTAACGAGCCCTATGAAAGCTTCCACGAGAAAAAATGTAAATGTCATGAATATGGTCACCAAGCACAACAATGTAGTAGTTTTAAGGATAGGTCTGGGATATGCAGAAAGTATTGAGAAGAGGATCATATTGCAAAGGGATGCAGCAATGTTTCAAAATGCATGATTTGTGGTGACAAAGTCATTGGAGGGAAAAGACATTCCCTTGGTAGTTTGAAATGCCCAATATATCAGAAGCCTCTGCACAGAAACGGAGAAGATGATGTTTATAAAGGAAATTGGTTAGTCAACTAGAGCAGAAGTTTTCTCAATTCACACTGCTATTTGGGGCTGAGGGAAATTACCCTATCAAGAAAATGCTGCTAAAGTAACAATAATCTGAATAGAGCACATGTTTTTTAAGGCCTGCACTTTGGCCATGAAAGATCTGACTGATTTAGGTCTGTGGGAGTTCCATCTAACTTGCTTAAGTCCAAGGGACCGTAGAGAATGGTTTTTAAATTATAAAAAAACTGCAACATTTGGAAAGGATTAGGTAGAAACGCTTGAAGTAATACTTATCGAGAATTCCATGAGACCAAATGGGAAAGAAAATTGGGGGTTAGAGTTTATTCAGCACGAATCCAACACTCTTGTAGGAAATGATGATCTGGGTTCCCTTCGTCGATGAAATATAATAACTCCCTCTGGAATATGTAATCTGTTTACATATTTTTTTACTTTGGTTTACGATCCAGCATCCCCATCTTTTGTGAAACAACGAGGTAAAATAAACACAAAAACAGATTTGGTCGGATGTGAAAGTACAGTTCGTTATATATTAATGGATCAAAAGGCAAATAAGTCAGCCATTTTATATTTTGGAATTTTGTTTTTTTTGTCAAAAAACGGTAATTTTACCGGTATATTTTTTGAATGCACAATTTGAATGCAAAATAAAAGAGAACAGAAAAAATATAACGGAATTTTTGTTGTTTTAAGATGCCGTATGAAGTGTTATCGGAGACAGTTGAATGGTCAGTATTTGGTGTCAATAACGTCGAAATGGACGAAGTTTATGATTTATGTGCTTAACGAGGGAGATTTAAATTCTGACGCAGAAGTGAGAGAGTTTGAAGTAGAAACGTTCTGATTTTACCTTTTTCACCATGTAAGACGGTTTAAAATGGTATACACAGCCACCATCTTTGAATATCCAGCTCGCAACATAATCCGAGAATCAGCTTTTATAGGACCAAATACGATAGCAAGAAGTCAGTCCAAAGTTTATGCATTCAATTACATCATGAGTTTGGCTATTAGAGGTTGCCATTCTGAACCACCCCCCGATGTAAAAAAGAACTAAAAGTGTGAATATTACTGGGAGATTTCATATCAGGACAGCAATATGAAATGCATTTTAGGTAGGTTTATTTATTATTTTAGAGCGAGGATATTTCAATTTTTAATACAAGGACTTTATGACGATTGGCGCACTATATTCCTGAGCGGGACGTCGCTGGTTTCATAAAAAATAAAAGGAAGTGTTATATGCGAATTTTGAAGACCAAGAGAAGAAATATCTGCCAAGCTTGCATCAGATGTAAGAATCTTGTTTGCGCGGAGCACAGCATTACCCAAACCAAGTGTGAAAATTGTTATTTTTGGGCCACCTACTTCAGACCTTTTTTTCATTTTTTGCCTAATTACATAAAATAGCGTTCACTCCGTCGATCGATCTTAGAACAAACAGCTAAAAGAATATCTTCAAGGTGAACAATCGTAGCTTACCATACGACAGTTTGACACTGAGCGGAAATTAGGTACACACACGATAGTGTAGCCACGTTTTCTCTACTATAGTAAATGTACTATAATAACTAGCAACAACTGCCTTTAACTACGACGCAAAAAACAAATAAATTCCCTGAGGGAAATGTGAATTAATTACATATAAAATTATAATTAATATATTCACAAATAAACAAAAACAATAATTTGTGATCACCCGCACTCAAAATTAGATGAATTGTTGCAATATACAATTCTACCCTCTTTAAATTTTCTTAAGATGTAGACTTTATCCGTGACAATCGAAATACACAAGTAATTTAATAATAATTGAAAAAAATCCAAAAAAAAAAAAAAAAAACTAATTTGAATATTTTTGTGTACATTTTGTAGAGTACCGCGCCAACGAAATGGAAATATGCAAAATTAGATGCACCCTTAAGACGATAACAAAAAATCACGTCAGATTGGGTGCATTAATTAAGATTTATGGGGAAATAATTCTGTTATTTGCAAATATATAATTTAAATAAGGGTTTGCTTCAGAAATGTCTTAAGATTAATATAATAATGGCAATATATTGCTTGCTTGCCTCACAACAATAAATATGTCCGCAACTATAAAAATGAGATCCCTCGATTATTCTTTGTGTAAACGGATACTATTTGATATTTAAGCATTTTTATGCAAACATTTTTTATTTTTTATTTATTTTATGTATTTTATACTAATCAACCATTTTTTTTTTTGTAATATTATAACAAAAAATGCTTTGCGTTTCCTTTTTTGTATGCATAAATTTTGTTATATGTTCTCGTCTCGTAAGAATTGTGAATAATTTTTAAATAATGATGAGGCAACAATCCGCTTTTAAGGTCGTTTTAATTTTAGTGTAGATCATAAACAAAATTCCATTGGAACGCAATACCTTGCGTTGTTGGAGTAGTTGAAGGCTTACTGGCGGTTTTAGTTAAATGAACCCATCTTTTGGTTTTCTCTTTTTACCGCACCTGAACTTTCTATTTCTCTTATCAAAATCCGACTACAGTTGCGTATTTTTTTGCACAATTTATGAATATTCTTAATTTTGAGGGCCTGCCTGATTTTTGGGCTTTTAAATAATTTATGAAAATGTAAGTATATTTCCCTGCTTTAAGAGCTTTAAATAAAAGTATCACTTATCATAATCGTTTTATTGCATAATTATTTATGCATATAAATTGATGTCACGATTTGATGATAGTTCCAGGGTGTTTATGGAAACCTAGTTGCTGAACTGAGGTTAACTCTAAAGTTCGTGACTCTCCCAACAAAGGATAAATGGTAGCATTCATCGTTCTGCAGTTCCAAGTGAGAATTCAGCAGGGAATTTAACTGTCTAAAGCTTGCTGATTTTTTCGCAGATCTCAGGAAAAGTTATCTTTACATTTGGTAAATGTTCAGCATACAATTGGGCTCGACAAAACAATGGGCGATTAATTTTGGTAATCTCACAGATTTTGTCATTTATGAAGCCTTTGGTGCTTGAACCGAAGCATCAACAGTTTGCCGGAATGGTTAAGTCAATTTTGTCAAGTAACATGTTGACTTGTTGATCCACCTTTATTTGCTGCAAACTGAAATTAAAATGTTCGATCATCTTATATGGAAACATGAAAAAATCATCGAAGTATGCAACTCGATGTTCTGCCATTGCAGTCGCATCTTTCGGTGACATTTGGAAGTTTCAATTGCTTTCAATCGTGTGGTCAGGAATTAGTTTAGCTGCGACACTGGTAAACTTATTAACCTGGTCCTCAGTCGAATTTATAGTGAATGTTTTGCCAGTGATGTCCATTCTTAAGCATCCCGATGATCTGGCCGGATGCTTCTCAATGTTTTACATGATGAGGTTGAAGAGATTTGTCTTATTAACATTTATCGTCGCTCCTTAGCTTCTTGTTCTTAATCGTCGTTTCATCGGCAGCCATTACCAAAGGATCAACCAACTGAACAAAAGTGTTAGCCTAATTGGTCACATTTTTCAGCAGATGGTTCGTGTCGGGTGAATTGCTAATTGCACGCTTGAAGGGTTAAGATGATCGTCTTTTACCAATGAAATGTTCTTAAGTAACTCTCCAATATTTCGTTTTCATCGCGGAGCGTCAAATATTTGGCAAGAAGACTGTAGAAATAGTTCTTGGTGTCGTCAATTACTCTAAGGAATGACGCTCGAACAGTACGATGGCTTTTAATTTTTCATTTTGTGCCGTCTAATGAGAATTTTGAAGAGCATCAGGGCCAGAGATCACCATTGTATTAGTCAACAATCCTTTTGGTGATGTTCCTGCAAAAAACCAACTGCGTCATCATTTATCTTTATGAATATCTTTAAAAGCTTCACTGAGTCATTGCGAACTTTATGTTGATTCTTCCGAATGGCTTGTTTCGAGAATCGAATAAATGTTGCCTCGAATTATGAAGTGACGACTCACGACGACCGGATACTTCTCAACCAGTTTCTGCACATATATTATGATATCACATTATTCGAATATTTATTAGCATCTCCGTCGGCTATCATCATTTAACAAATAAGGTGTTCACTGGTAAGATCATTACAACTAAATTTAATAAATTAGTGAAGCGGTCCTTAGCATTTTACCTCACAATTTTTAACATCGAGATGAACGTTTTTCATCATCTCGTTGTTACGCTGGATCTTCTTGCAGCGAATCATAATTCTCGCTTTGTATCACGTTACCCGTGAAGAGAAGACACTTTTGTCATGAGGGTGCGTGTAGGCTGTTAAAAAGTTACTACTTTTAAGTCGTTGAAAACGACATTGAATTGGTTCACAAGAAAATAGCTGATCCGTCATGTAAAGTCGATCAAGTTACCACTGCTAGTGTTGGGCTCCCACTGTGAATGTGGTGTTAGACTTGTTGATCGACTTGTCTTCATATATCGCATTTTCTTTGATTCCATTGAGCTATATGTATGGTTGAAATTCAATTTGGAAGAAATGCTAAAGCTTTTAAAGTCGGCGATATCAAACTGAGTCTTTGATGTTACTTTTTGCATGTTGTGATACTTATAACGGATGATTTGTTTAACCCCAAGTGAGGCAGTATAGAATTAATGTAGAAGACTTGAAACAGCAAATGCTTATATAATAAATTCAAAATAAATTTAAAATTCGGCAAATTAATATTAGGTAAATTTATTTTAACCACACCTAGAGTTTGGTTAACCGTGGAATTAACATTTTTATACATTATCAATTTATTTCTGCACCACTTTTCCATTAAAACCGAATTGAACATAATGCGTATTAACAGGTAAAAGGCCAAATCATTAGTAAAATTCAAATTTGGAAGATCGATTTTATATTTTACTATATACATTTGATTTTGGTAATTTTAAAATGTAGTTAGCAAAAAATATTATCGATACAAAAATAATTATAACGATAAAATCACGTACTGCGGACGGATTTAAATTGAACAAATATAAATTTTATTGCTCGATTGTTTCATTGCAGGTGTCAAATTGTATAGTCGAAACTAAAAATAAATAAAAATAAAATTTAATAAGTTTGATTTGTATAAAATCAAGCTTCATATAATTTGAACCGTGAGTCGTAATCAATTTAATTATAATTGATAATTAAATTAAATTTAAAATGAATGTAACCATAAATAATACAAATAAATTGGTACACTAAATTAGTTTTAAATATATTTTAATATTTTTTTACTCAATTGTAATTTATGTACTATTATTTTTTTATTTTATTTAAACTATATATTGTTTAATAAATACGAGTATATAATTGAGAAAAAAAAATTATTGCAAGCAAATTTGTTGACGATTTATTTAAAACTTTTTGATATAGTTGGTAAAAAATGTATTTCAAACGATAATATGGAACGGACGTAAACTTGTATATCGACTGTATAATTTATTGTATTTTATTATTATTTAAATAAATTTACAATTTTATATCCAACTAATTGGTAGTATAATGAACAGAAAATGATCATAAATCAATAAATTGTATTTGCCCTTTTTATACTTTTATTTATTTATTTATTGTTGCATTTCATCATTTTTGTAGTTGCATCATTAATAAACATAAAAAAAAATGAAACTGCCTACCTTTTAGTTCAAACCTCAGTTTTGGAATAAATCAATCATGTATAGATGGGACACTGAAAGGAGATGTTGAAACGACGGCGAGAACGTCAATTTAGTAACATTTGCAAACTCTTCCAAAAAACAAAACTTGATTGCGAGTGTTATAAATAAAAAGATTCGACGTGCAAAATCAAACGTGGTTTCTATATCTAAATTGAATCATCAGCTAAGTAGTCCTTATATTATATCCTCCTTATAAGCTTTCTGCGAAATGCCTCAGATCTGATCAAAATATTGATTCATGTTTAAACATCGAATACTGTCGAAAATGTTCTGAAAAGCATCACATATATTGGATTATGAGTCACAAATTACGTTTATAACGGAGTTTCAGCACAATGTATCAAATCATACCTCCTATTGAATAGATGAAATGCCAAAAATATACTAAGACTGTGTCCGAAACCCATGTAAAATATTTGTGTACACAAATTTTTGACATTTGATAATTTCGAATACACCCAAATTAACACGGTCAATTGCTATCATAATTTCTGACAAATACAGAAATATGTTATAATAAAAGCTAAACGCGTAGCACACTCGGATATATACAATGATGAAACATAAAATTCAAAACTTGGTTTTGAACCATTTAAGGTTTTTTTTGGTCAAGAACCATTTAAGGAAAATTTGAATTTTTTCGTTGCTATGACAATTTCAATAAATAATGCACGCAAATATAATTGTAATTTTTTCCTTTGTTTGTATACATCAAAGATACGTCAGAAAAAGTGAATTTGAAAACATATAAGGAGGGGAAATATTTCAAACAAACATCATACTTTTCGATCAGCGTTGGTATAATAAAAAAATTGGGAATGTAGGGGAATATTTTTCAAATAAATGTCAAAATTTGTATTCACAAATATTTATTATTAGTTTCGGACACAGAAAAACGAAAATAATTTAATTTATTATTTAAGATTGAACTTACCATCTAAATAATTATGTATGTGTAAACAAAACATTAAATGTCAAAATTCAGTACTTCTTATAATGATTGTTCATTGTACATAAAAAAAAGTAGACTCTAACGTACAATCTACATCAATATTATAGGACATTGAATTATAGAAATATGGCACATAGAAAACATTAACAAAAATTATGTAAAATCTTCACATATTTGTTATCTCAAAGTATTAAGTTTCAAAAATAAAATTTTAATCAAACCAACCAAAGCTTAATTTACTAATTTAACCAACTTAAAGTTGAGAAAAGATTTTAGCCAAGAACACAACCAATCAACGATCAGCCATTCTACGATTAAATCCCAACATTTGGTCGTTGTCGAGCCGGAAAGATCCTGGCTCATCTATATTTTGATGCAGAAGTTAGATGAAAAGGAAATGACATTTTGGACAGGACACTCGGCAAGTAAAGTTAATCCAAAGTTTTCTGAATTTTAAAGTTCCTGGGTCAACGGATAGACGCACTCGATTCAATGTTTCTCATGCCCAAGCAAACCAATCTAAAAAATTTATTTCAAGCGTCTTGTCGCTCCTGAATTTTGAATTCTCCATCGAAGCACTTGTAACGTCAAAATAAATTTTAATTCAAGGTCAGAAATCTAATTAGCTGACCCGCTATTCAAAATCAAGCGCACCATGGATATCTTATTGGAGCGGTCAAATAAAAGCCACGCCAAATCCATCGATTCTGTAAAATACAGCGTTTGGTTGGATCGTTTCGGAAACAACCAGTCCGTTACAGAAGAACGAAGTAATTTCAATGTTATCACTCACCAGCCAAGGTGAAATAGTTGACATTGACAGAAGTTTACGCAGATTTTGGTAATTAGGGTTAATTAATGATCAGGAATTCGAGAAGAAACATTTTTCGAGAATCAATTTAAACAGGATCTGAAAAAAGAAGAAACTGCCATTAAAAACCTCTCCACTTACCTTAGAGAAATCACCTGGCGGTGCAATTCAAAGACGCAGAGGAATTGCACACCGTTTCATTTGTAATCCAGACTTTTCACGACAGTATCACGATTGAGATTACTACTTACCGCATCACGAAGTCGCATCATGAGTATTCGACGGTGCAGACATGTCCAGTACTGGGGCCTAGCTTAATCAGTGTTTATCAGTGGGACTCACCGTTCAATTGAGCTTGTTTCCTATCTTTTTGCAATTTTGAAAATACAATATTGTCTTTTCTGCTAATGAATATCTCTTCAGATGATACCAAGTACCAAAAATTAGTTTGTAGATCAGACCCTTCTAAACCTATTCGTCATTTTTGGCTCTCAACGGTGACATACGGTTCGGCATCTGCTCCATATTTAGCAACACGAGCGATTAAGAAATGATACGTTATGTCATATCCAAGAATATTTACGTAGATGACCTAATGACAGGAGCTGATGACAAAGACCATGCATCTCATATCAAAAAAAAATCACTGAAGAATTTGAAGTTCCCCAGGATGCAGAGAACTAAAACATGCAATCATTGGTCAAGAACACACCAATCAGCTGATATGATTAATGCGTTGGCAGTGAATTGGAATCCTCGAATTGATTTGTTTACATTCACATGATCGCAGATCTGATATAGGTTGACCTACACAAAACGAACTGTTCTATCTGAAGTAAGTCGTCATCATTTTAAAACAGTCCTATAACAACTTTTGACGGAAAACTTGAGTTGATCCAAGTATATTTACTTGAGCAGCAATGAGCATTATTTCTAAAAGGTGAGGTTAGCACGACCAGCAGTCTCAAATCATTAAACCCGTTTTTGGATGTAGCTGCGGTCTACTACGCATTGATGGAAGGCTGCAGTACAGTTTAGCTCCATATTCAACAAAATCCCCGACAATTATTCATCCCAAATCCAGAATCTTTCTACTAATCCTCTATGACAAACAGCATAACATCAAACATGCTGGTCCATCTCTACTGGTGGGTCTGACACGGCAAGAGTATCGAATTCTAAATGGCAAATACGAGGTCAAAGAAATCATTTGTAAATTCATCATCTGCAACAAGTTTAAGGAGCTTTTTGAAAAACTGGCGTGGATTACGCTGGCCCCATTTCAATTCATTTAACGAAGGAATGATAGCAACATAAGGACGAGGAACGACTAGTTTGCTCTTTTGTTCTTTCGTGTAGCAAAACACATTAGAATCCTGATGTGTCCCAAAAGTGGTTGGAGCCAGACAAACTACGCTATTATCGACCCATTTTGTTAGACGAACTCCACTTGCATATATTATTGCTGATTTGCAATGGCCGCGTTTCTCCTTCGTCTGTTTTTTTCAATGGAAGTGGACATGATTCAGGTATATGGTTTTCCTGGATTGTTCCACTGCCACTATATCCGCGTGACTTCAAATGTTCTAAAAAAGAGGCAAGCCAGTAAATTGGAGGTCAAAGTAAAATGCAAATGGTAAGTTTATGGTAGCCTGACGTAATTCGTCGACCATGCAAACGAGAATTTCTTCCTTGATACAATTCGAAATTCACCATATATCCAGACGGGGTGCATAATGACCAGACTTTATAGCTAAACCGCAACGACTTTCTTTTAATAAATTGCTTACATCCGTGTCTTCCAAAGTAGCCTATCATACCTTAATCATTTGACAAATTTGGATGAAAATGTAACAACCTTTTGGATTTTAAACGGTCTGTAATTGAACGAAGCTTCCACATTGCTTTTTCATCGGGAACCCCGTATAGCTCATCTTCGCCATCGTCCTGCCTTCTTGTGAATCTATCATTTCCCGGAGGCTCAATAAAAACAGTACAAACCTCGTCCGTATCGCTATTATCTAAACCTTTGAGTTCTTCGAGGTAATCAAGAGCCTCTTTCAACGTAACTTTTCTTGAAAAATACATAAAAAATTGTAATAATTGTAAAACGGATAATAAAATTTAATAAAAAATTACCAAACAACAGAACACAATGAAACAAAAAACTAAAGCCGCAATGACTATGCACATTTTGAGTAAACGGGAAAAAATGTCCTCGCATGTCTCCGTGTTACCGTATGGCAACAGGCACAAAAACTGGTGAAAAACAGTTAAAATAATTATGTATTGATATTATAACACGTTTCAGGGTTGATGATAAAGAAACCTTGATTATTTTCTCCAAATATTTTGCGGAAAAATAACGGAACTTAAAAATAAAATCTAACTTACTTTTTCATATAGTCCATTTTAACTTTTTTCACATTTTTTTTTTGCTTAATTTTACAACCTTCTTCCAGTAAGAGCCAAAGCACAACTGAAATAATTTTTCTAGCCAAGTAACTGTTGTCCCTTTAGAAAACAAAAATAACGGCAAAACGTTTTTGACTTTTTTTGATTCTCTTTCTATATCGACACAATATACTATAATAATAATAATAGTAATAATTAATTTGGGTCAAAAACGTACCAGAGAGGTCACTCGCCCAAAAAAGTTGAAACTTTACAGGAAACCATACCTATAGCGATAAGTCCCTAATTTCTTTCGAATAAATTCAACCGTAATTTTTTTTTTGTTCTTCCCTGAAAATATTGCAGAACTTTGCTGAGCAGTAAAACCACGTGTGCCATCGATATATATTACATAAAATATTTATGAGACATACCGTTTTACGAATATAGCTATTCTACGTTATATTTTTGCTCAAAAGTGGATTATCGATTAGGAAATAAAAACAATTTTCCACCCACTCGCTGTTAATACAGCAGATAAACGGTACGTACAGATAAATACTCACCTGTGATCACAAAATAATCACGTTCATGAAATAAATATACATTTTTGAAAAAATAAAAAAAAAAATAAAAATTTGTAGCAACAACAACAGCAGCAACAAACTCGAAGAAATTGAATAAAAATAGAAAATCTTATATCGGAAAGATATCTTGTTCAATCGACCATTAAAGATTTTTATTGGGAATAAAATAATGTAAGAACACACACACACACAAACAAGCATACTGTATATACATATGATGATGAGGATACGTTTTAGGTACATACCATTACATAGTACATATTTGAGATTTAATTTATGGATACAATTAAATTTTATTATCTAAATTGAATGTTAGAAAATTAAATATTCGTACATTTTAAGATTTTGATTTTATTTAATTAATTTAAGTGCTTTTTAACATGCAACTAATAAATTTTTCTTTTATTTATTTATTTATTTTAAATACATGTTACAGAATTAAGGATCGATAGTAAATATATTGACTGGATGACACTTAAACTGATTTGCTAGTGTCATGTAATTATATATGTATGTATGTATGTATGTATGCACTTTCTATAAATTTATGTGCATCATTTTGTGTGAAACACCCAATGAGAAATGTTAAAACAGAAAAATTGTTATTTTGCTTATAAAGTCAATTGACACTTTATGGGGCTATAAATTTATCGTGACATTAAACTAAAGTAACGGTAGATTTAAAGGGTTTTTAAAGCCAATGAAATGTTTATTTAATAGAACGATGGGGTTTCGTAGTCGCTGCGATTACATGATATTTCAAGGAGTGGTGTGATTTGATGCCTACAATAAATGCCACTGAAAAGCCACTGAGATATCGACCCCCTACTCATATTTGTGTTTATTTATGTTTGAAAATATTTTATTCATTTTTTGACCCATCAAAAACCATAATACAGCCCCAAAAAAACAGCAAGGTAGCATTAATCTCATTTTTCTGTATTTAAAAATTTTATCCACGACGTATTTGGTTTCTTGGTTTTGGCCAATGCTATGTTAGAAAAAACAGGCAAGAAAATAGTAAATTAAGTGTTTGCAAATCCCTTACCCTTTAGTGCAAATTGGCCTATTCTAAATTTTTCCCTATAAAAATTGTTCTAGTAAAAACGAAAATTGGAGTGCTAAAGGGTAGTGGATTTCAAATTTGACCGAGAACATTTCTTCACTCAATCAGCTGCACTCAGAAAGCAATCATCAGCAATATGTGGCTACAACCTATGAAATTATTGTATCACCCACATCAGGTCCTCATTCCAGTAAAAAAATCAGCAATTACTTTTATCTACCGCACTCATCTATGAGAGATGCTTCTGGAGCTATACAAACCTGCCGAGTGTTATTGGATGCCGGTTCATAATCGTATTTTGTAATCGAAGATTGTGTTAGGCGCGCCTCATTACGAAATTAACGGCCAATGTTAAAAATATTGGAATTGGTTCTTCAACAAGCGGGATTTTAAACGGCATATCTAATCTGAATATTTGTTCTTGATGCAGTCCAAATTCATAAATTGTAGTCAGCACTTTCATATTACCAATAAGGTGGCTATGCCATTACCAAACTGGCTACCCAAATTAGCCAACTGGCAGATCCGCATTACAATGAGATCAGCGTCGTTGATATTTTAATTGACGTTGATCACTTTTTTTTTTGATATAATCAAAGGAGGCAAAGTATATAGACGGACAGAAATCCCAATAGCACGAAATAGTATTACTATACCTTGGGCTGAAATGTGTGGCGCAAAACTCCTCTAGCACCAATAAACCACTATAAACTTCTGACCTTTTATCATAACTAGCAACCAAAATGTTGATTTCCTTAGCCAAAGAATAACACAAGTAATATTCCAAACCGCATCCAAAACCATTCGAAAACATTTTTACATCAACGACTTAATGGCAGCACGCAGAAAATCCAGCTGATTACGCCAGGTGTGGCACATCAACTTCCATTTCGATTAATTTTGAACTATGGTTGAATGGAGCTACCTGGTTTCATCAACTGAATGAACTATGGCCAGATCAAATGTTGTTCCAGAGCACATTGTCATTAGTAAGAATACTCCACCGAAGTCTCTCGGCTTCATTCAGAAACATTTTTATACAACAGTGCATGTGCCTGACGAATTAATCAATATCGACCACTTTAAAAAAAACTGAGAACTCGATACCATCAATGAACAAAAAACCATTTTGACTCCAGAAGTCAATTTTTATGAAAGGCATTTTCTAAAGCACAGCAAGCTTGAGTGAAATTAAGAGGAGTAGAGCGTTTAATTGTCAACGGGATTCACATTTTCCAAAATTTTACCACGACTTTCTTACTTTCTTATCGAGTACAAGTACTTGAAGCCGCCAGAATTAAATTTTCCCCGAAAAAGTAACAACTGATGGATTTTATTTGCCTCATCATTTTGTTATCAAGTCATCAATGTCAAATTAAGAGTAGTCTTCAATGATTTTGCGACGTCAAAGTCAGGCGTATCTCTCAACCAATTATTGGCTGTCGGTCCGATTATACAGCCCTGCTTATTTGCAGTCATTCTATGAGTTAGAGAGTATAAATTGCTTCTATCCACGGATGTCCAAAAAATGTATCGACAAGTTGTCATTTCGGCAAAAGATGTAACTTACAAGCAGATTTATATAGTAACTTTTCCACGTATAGTCAAGATCGAAATCCACGGGACCTATTTGGGAACTCGATTCGATTACAAAAGTATAAGATTCGTGATATCATCGAGTTCCCAAATAGGGCCCTGAATCAACTATCGCCACAAAATTTTTAGGTATAAGGTTTAATACCCAAAGTTTTTGACCCTTTAGGGTGAATGACTCCTGTGGTCATAAAGATATTTATGCAGATACTTGAGGTTGATAAACGAGATTAGGATGATCCGCTTCCTTCTAAGAGAAGGATTACATGAGAGAATTAACTCCGGAGCGACTTGTTACAGATTACAGTTTTTTCGATCTTACGGGGAAACGTTTGTAAATATGGTCTTATCTAAGGACCAAGCTTGCATCAATTCAGCAACAAACGTTTCCTTTGCTAGAATTATGCGCTTCTATTCTTTTATCCAACCTGATGAAAGTAGTTAATCGGTAATTTCAATCAAATATAAATACCATACATACTTGGATGGACTAGATAGTGGTAGATTGGTTGAACAGTCACTCTAGGCATTGTGGTAACAACACGGTGGATATCTTAACATTTCTATCTCGCAAACACTGGAGTCACGTGCGTGAAAATTCTGCTGATAGTGCTACACGCGACTTATATCCACGTAAATTCGAATAATTCAATCTGTAGTGACATGGGCCCAGGTCACTGCATAATACTGCCAAACAATGCCCAACTCAATCAGTGACCCGTACTTATCTCGAACAGAGAAAAAAGAAGCTGTCTTCTTTACTGAATAGTATGAGTATTTCCAAGTTCTGCTCCTTCAGAAAAGGATAAATGCTTTGTTGTGTTCCTTTTCGTTGAAAATAGCACTAAATCAAAGGAATCCCAAATCAGCGGCATTTACATGCGACGAGAAGAACACTTTTGCATTTTACACCATTATTCTTACAGCGAACAGGGAAAGTACCACTACGAGGTCATAAAGTCAAAATTTAAAAAGGGTAGCCTCCTAAAATGGTTGGTAGTAAACTGTAGAGCAGCTTTGATCAACACCCCATTATTATCCACTCCCAGTTTCCATTCACATCATTAATTCTGCATCACATATATGGTAATAAGCATGCTGGGTCATTTTTACTGTTATCGCTCCTAAGGCAAGAGTTCTGGATACCTACCGGAAAGACCAATGACGTGAATGTCGTCGGCGTATGATTCAAAACTAAAGAAAGAATTAGCAAAAATAATCGAACTTTCGAATAATGTGTCTAATTGTTTTTTCCAGAAATCGCATAACGTGGCACTTTATTTCGCCCAGCTCGTATTATTTGGAGGCGCCTGAGAAGCAGACTTAAAAACAATTAAGTTTCACCTTAGAAGAGTGATCGGTAAAAGCATCCAGACACTTGAAGAAATGAATACAGTCTTAACAGAAATCGAGAATATTCTTAATTCCCGTTATTTATGTAGCCTAAATGACACGGGCATTGATGCTATCATTGCTTCTTATTTTAACTAGGTCATTCCACCTGCAGATATCTAATATATCTAGATGGCAAATCATACAACATATGAGTAAAAATATCATGAACGTCGATAGTAAATCAATAGTATTTTCCCTCGAATGTACATGCCCCCATTTTCAACGATATTTTGCCAAAATTTCACTTATTCGATTTCTTACAAACAATGATCATTTCCTTTGATGATCGGAATCGGAGAGATCGAATTAAGCACATGCGCATTACAAGCCAAATTGTTTCTTTATTTCGGGCTGCACGTGGCTCGAGACCCAAGTTCACTTTCAAATGTTGCTAGTACCCTGAATTGCTAGCTTAGCCTGCAATTGCCTACGAGCTAGACTTACAGCAATATTAATGTCATTATGCGCTACACAAAAATTACCTCAAAGTATTCCATAAAACTGTCTGCCGAATATTTAAAATGATCCTCAACAATTATATGATTGAATTCATTGCGTTTCAAATTGACGAAACAAAAAAAAAATTTTTTTGTCTCATCTGTTCATCAAAGAAATCAGAGCAAAAGCCACATTCTCACATTTCATAAATAATTCAGTGGAAATTTAATATTCGCGAAAAACCAAACGCTTCAAATGCGTAATCAGACGACGTATACATAAAGATCATCATCGACGACCATATGTATACGCGGGCATATAACATATACAGTAAAATCGCAACATAAATCTACTTAGTGTCAATCGCATTTTAATTGGTTTTGCGAAACGAAATATACTCGCATAAACGGCAGCTAAGAAATTGCATTTTTTGTTGTTGTTGTATTATTGGATGTTTCGTCTTTTTTAGCAAAATTTTGAGATAAAAAGATTTTGATAACAGAAACGGAGGTGAAATATAATAAAAATCGAGAAGAAATAAATGCGCGGTGGGTTTCAAAAATATATGCGATCTTCTCTTGTTTTTTTTTTACGATAAAAATTAAAAAAAAAATCAAGAGAGTTATTTTTCGGTGGTTTGATCTCAAAGATCGCATCATTTCCTTACGTTTCATATATACATATATTGAATCAGTAAAATAGTCGATTTGTGTGCGAATTAAACAAAAAAAAAAAAAAAAATGTAAACGCTAACAGCACACAATTCGATTTCGATAAATTTATCTTAAAAATTTCTATGCGAAGTTCAAGATGAAATGCAACATGGTAGCTGTATCACGGATATATTACTATTTAACATGGAATTGAAATTAAAATCACTTTATAAATTTTATAAACGAGAAGATTAAGATTAGTAAGGCCAGCAACATCACATTTCACCATTTATACATTATACGATATATACGAGAATATAAGAAATTAATTAACCGAATGACTTCTACTAAAAGGTGAAGATAAGTAAAACGTTTTATTAGTATTATTTTTTTCTGCACAAATTTGTGTGAGATTTCGTTTCGAATTCCGTGTGCATGTGTGTGCTATGTACAAGAACCGCAACAAAAAATCTTTAACATTTTGTTGTTTTTATCTTATATAACGAAATTATTTAATAAAAGCATGAAAAGCATCACTTAATGCACGGAAACCGACAAACTACCACGCAATGTTTAAGTTATAATAGGTTCATGCAGCTCTTGATTATATATATATATATATATATATATATATATATATATATATATATATATATATATATATATAATCCAGAGGGTTCTTCGAAACCTTTTATGCGCCGTTTTGCACTTTATGTGAGGTTACATTCACGAAGGTGTTTGATTGCACAAAACATTTGGTGTATAATTCAAGCCGTCATAGCGCGATCTTCCAAAATGATCGAATCTGAATTATAATACATTTGATGATTTTGCGATTCATATCGGTGGTCTCCTTAGTGGTTAGTAAAAGAATCACTCTTTTTGCAAGCGATTTGGTGCAAGTTCTGGCCGTAATTTATACAGATCGTAGCATCGTACACTATCATTTGAGAAGGAATTTATTGAAATTCAGTGGCAGTTTAGAAATACCCGGCAACGTTTCTAACCCAACACTCAATAACCAATTGTTGTATTTATTTTGATACTCATTTCACATGTTGTCAAAATTCTGCCAAAGTAAATATAATTGAATGCAGCATCCTTGATTTTGTAAGGCGACGAACTGTAGTTTATTGACATTCAACTATGCCATCTGGATTCAATTGTAATGGATACGACATTGGCTCCAAATTTGAACTTACAATATTCATATTAATGAAAGGATTTTGCGAGTTGCCTGGATAAACACGAATGTCACTTTCGAAGGACGGCTCTCCATCATTGTTTATGAATATTATTGCGAGTCAATTGGGTGCATTCTACAGTCACTAAAATGGCAATCTCGGCGAAACATGATATTCAAAACCGGAATAGCATTACTGGAAAGTGAGTTTCACGAATTGCATCAGCTTTTCCTTCATGATGCATGCAGGGCAGATTGTGCGAGCAGATTGTGCGAGCAGATTGTGGTTTCTGAAAAAGCACTCGATTTCGTCGAGAATCCGCCAAGAAGGTGCAAAAATGTTGCATGCGAATTTTCGTAGCCTGTATGTTGCTGGTAACGGAAAGTTGAGCGTATTACCGAGACTGACCGAGCAGACCATATTCGGACAATTACATTATTCGAACCTTCCAATAGTCTTTCCTCCTTCTGGTTGTTTCAAACGTAATGGTGTATACAAAATCCAAATATGTGAATTGGTGGGGCTCTACTTCCTCACTGCTTTTTGCAAAGGCCGTATTTAAATTTTGTAAGTGTTTGTGTTGCATCATTTCGGAAATATTCCTCTTGCTGCTGCAAATAAGATCAGGTCGATTATTTGGACATTAGCCTGGTAATAGTTCATTTTAATTTCATCCCAGTTAGGATTTCCTGTAAATATTATGAAGAAAGGTGGTTTGCCAAATTTCCTAACGATAGAACAAGGATCTTGAAACACATGGTGCATATGACGGATTCTGTCAGTTAAAGAGGCCGGAAATTATTATTTTTAAATAATAGTCACAGCATCACCATCTCCTTTATTAAAGTCATCTTGAATTCATTGAAAACTTCTGACTAAAACTCCTTTTTTTACCTATACTGACCATACAAAATTGTATCAATCATGAGGATGGTAAATGGAGACCGTTGTTTTTTTATCGCAATCAATGCATCGGAGTCACATTCCATGTGCGTGTGTCCCGAAACGAAATATTTGTTGTCAATTATCTCTAGATTTGGCACAATTGAATAAAATGTTGGAACATTCCTACAAAAATTTTTATTTTGACCCGCAAAGCGCAGTCACTATAAAAAATGAGATGTGTTATGGTATGAGACAAATTTAATTAATGTTCAAAGGCATGAAGCAATGTTATTCCCACTTTCAATTAGCGATTGCTTCATGCCACATCATATGCAATAAGCTTGATTGTCAATTGTGAATGGTTAGGTTAAAAGTCCAAAGAGGCCGCTTGTAAAGCGATACCGACGATTGTAGATCTGGTGAACCAGCATATACAAAAAGGGGAATGCTTTCCGAAAGTAGCAAGATTTTCGACACTTTAGGTTGTCTGACTCTAGTGACATTACACATAAAAGGGTTGTTTCAAAGTATATGATCAATGGAGAACATAAGTGTATGTTGGTGACTGCGAAGTCAAAGGTTTCCCCAATCAGACTTGTCACTATCGCCAGGTTGGACCTATGTGGGCGCTGTTGCTAGCAAGGTTACTTACTCAAACAGCAGCAGTTACGAGTAAATAAAAGGAAAATAACAGCTTGGACCGATTCGACAATTGTCTTAGACTAAATGATCATCCTGCACGGTGGGTAACATTTATCGGAGACGGAACTTCCTAAATTTTAGAACATATTGGGCGAGATCAATGGCATCATGTATCACGGTCTATGAATCCAGCGAATCCAGCATCTAGAGGGATTGTTCCACTAGAATTTAAAAAATTGGTGGAACGGACCCGTTTTTCTGGAAAGGTCACCTAAAGAATGGCCAATACAGAAAAACAATTATCGAGACAGCAAAAGTGTAAAAGGTCAAATGGATGGCTTCAATGATAGTAGAAATAAATACTTCAATGTATGAGGAATTATTGACCAGATATTCAATTTGGAATCGATTAATAATGGTGGCTGTAGTAGTTATAAATAATTCGAAATTAAGCCAGAAGAACAATCGAAAATCAAGCCCGATTGACGTTGAAGACATTGAAAATTCATTAAAATGGTGATGAAGCAAGATCAGAGAACTCTACTAAAGACAGAGTTAATCACAGTACAAACTGTGCCTGTGTATATTCATATGTTTCAGTACAAAGGCGGTACGCATAGAGGTGGTTCAGGACATGTCGACCGACTCATTTCTTGCTGCCTTAAACCGTTTCGTATCGAGAAGAGGCTTATGTAGATATATATTTAGTGACTGTGGCACAAATTTTATTGAAGCTAATAATCAGCTCAAGGATTTACATAAATTTATTGAAACTAACTCTACTATGCTTTATTACAGCCTGTTAAAAGATCGAATTTTGTGGCATTGTAATCCATCAAATGCTCCTCAATGTGGAGGGTAATGGAAGGCGGCAGTGAAGTCTTTCAAAACGCAGTTAAAACGAGTAATTGGACAAACCATTCTGACAGTAGATGGATTGCATACATTATTGGTTGAGATTGAGGCCATTTTAAATTCGAGACACGCATCCTACATATGGGGTAGGAAACATTAATGCAAATCAAAAGTATATACTTTGTCGGCTCGCTTGCTTGATTTCCTGAACTTTTAATTTTCATGTTTAGTATTTCACACTTATGTCTAATTTCGACCGTTTAAATTTAATATTAAGTGATTTAAAGATGTCCGTGAAACCAGTTGTTGAAATTTTTCGCAGTATCATAAAGACATATCCAAATCTGATTGTCAGTATTTCAGTTAGGTATATGATTCGAATACTTTTTAAAGTTTTTCATCTGCAATCTTATTTCCTGAAGTATGGCAGCCGCAACTACGGTTTCAAGCGACTCTTTTTTTATTATTTTTGTAAAATAATATTCTTACCTTTTTGCGAAGGAACCAATTTTGTTATCTATATTTTGTAATGTTTTTTCGCTCTAGTTCCGTTCAATTTGATTCACTTGTTGATGTTCTGGTCAATACCATAGCAACGAAAACTCCTAAAATACATGACTAATAATATGAAATACTTTCTGCAATTTATCTTAAGTATAATTAAATTAAGGAAAACAAAAACGGTTAACTTCAATTTAGTTAAGCATATTGTCTTAATATTAGTTAAGAAAACGTTTTTTAAGGCAGCATACTAGGTAAAATACTTTAACTGTACATACCTTTACAATTTTATTTTTACCTTTGTAATTTTTGCTATAAAGTAAATTTTTAGTGAAATAAGTTATTATTATTATTAATCTCAATTTTGATTTAAATTGACAGTCGCAAAACATTTTGGCTTAGAAAATGTAATAGCAGGTTCAGATTTAAGTGTTAAACACACTTTTAATGTTCATGATATTAATATCGAAATTATGGAAAAATCTTTAATGTTCTGGATTGAAGGCAAAGTGCAGAAAAGATTACCCATCGACAGCAATTTAATAAAGCAGAAAGCAATAAAAATTGATGTAATAATTCAAAAAAAACCGTCATCTTCCGAACAGATGAACTTTACGGCGAGCAAGGGTGAGTTCGAAAATTTAAGAAGCGGCAAAATTTACATAATTTGAAACTCATAGGAGAAAGTACATCGGCCGGTGAAGTAGCTCCTCGGGAATACCTCCGTAACCTGCTCAAAGTTATTGAAGATGATGGTTACACGGCGGATTAAGTATTTAATACTTGGTTTTAAGGCGGCAAAAGATCGGATAACTTTGCTGTTTTGATGATGAAGCCAATGATGGTTTATCGGTCTCTAAGTCCACGTGCTCTTAAAACAATCAAAAAAAACATTAACTGTGTATTGGAGGGCTAACCAAAAAGCTTGGGTAACACAATCGCTATTTAAAGATTGGTTTTATAAATGTTTCGTGCCGAAGCTTACATGGCAAAGAAATTTGACATTTAAAGTTCTATTAAAAATAGACTCCGGAACATTCTAATAATCTTAATCACGCGAACATCAAAGTGGAAGTTTACCTCCTAACACTACGCCATTAATGCAACCGTTAGATCAAGGCATAATTGCCACTTTTAAAGCGTAATATTTAAAGAGAATATTTGCAAAATTTTTAGACAACATCGCACAGAATGACGAATTAAGTGTTATTCGTGTTTGGAAAAATGTTACTGTTTTAGATTGTATAAAAATTTTGAAAGCTCAACTCTAAATGCTTGTTGGAAGAACATTTGGCTTGGCGTAGTTTCGAATCAAAAAAATCTGCATACAGTGAGCAATGTTTACACGGAGATAATAGGTGTACTCCATCTTGTTAACCACTCGTTGACAATTCCAGCATTAACAAACACTAAAATTGATCAAGGTCTAAAATTGGCTAATCATTTAGTATCGTTCTTTAAGAATCAAGATCCGAACTTAGAAAGCATTGCAATTTGAGCAACTGTGCAGCTTCCTACTTAGAGCTACGAAAATCAATGGAATCATTTTGATATATCTATAGGTCGTGATTAACACGCTTTTGAGTAACATGGTAATTTGGCGGGGAACGTAACTACCTTGTTAATCGAGGGACAAGTGTAAATATATATTATATATATATATATATATATATATATATATATATATATATATATATATATAAACTTCACCAGTTCACGATCATAGTATTGCATTGTTTTGGTTTTTTTTTATAATTCTCTTCAAATATTATAAATCATTCCACATTAACTAAAAAATAATATCATTTATTTGATCTTTTTATCTTTTCGGAACTTTGCTGTTCCTCGAAGAGTTTAAAATGAAATCGAAATTTCTATTGTCTTTAAATTCACAAAAAATATAAATATATAAGGACCGCCAGAATCTTATTAAACCAAAAAGTAAGATGAAAAACTTTTTTACAATAATCGACTTGGAAGATCATCTAGATATACGATTTTTTGTATATATAATATTTTATATATATGTATATATATATATATATATATATATATATATATATATATATATATATATATATATATATATATATATATATATAATATATATATATATATATATATATATATATATATATATATATATATATATATATATATATATATATATATATATATATATATATATATATATATATCGTCTTGGTATATTCACTGTATTTCCTTAAGTATTTTATAGATCAAATGAATCAAAGTATCGATTATAATCAATTTTTTTTTGCTTCGTACATTCGATAACACAAAAAACAACAGAACATTGGATATATAAAGTAAATTCACTGCGGGAGATAAATATTTATAGCAAACATTTAATTCATGAATTACGAGAAGAAACCGAGAAATACAATACGAAAAGATCAATTTGAGAGTTAGATATTGATGATCACCATTAACTGTTTTGATATTATTGCAAGTGATTATCGTAAATTTTGTCATTGTGCCTGGCTGCGCGCGTATACAGTATAATTTAATAAAATTAAAGCAAAAAAAAAAAATCTTTATTCTGGTCATTAAGGTATTAAGTGTTATAATTTTGCATCGAATAAAAGTCAAATGAATATATCGTTAGTTATGGAGATTTATATACTTATGTACATGGGGAGAAGATATTCATGTGAACACAACATACAATGAATAACTCATCCAGATTCATACATATATATGTGTATCAAATTTTTATTTTTGCCATCTAAATTTACATGATAATGGAATGAATTTGAATAACATCCTGTATGCAATAGGAGAGGTATATTACATAAAAAAAAAAATATGTTGACAACCTGAATTGTTTAACCTTTTGTCCTAGTTTTATTTACCGTACCGGCTATTTCTAAGCAACACTGTATTGGTGCACAGTATATAGAAATCTAAAATATTCATTTATTCAAATGAACTTTTGTAATTTTTTGCGTTCATAAAATGTGTCAACCTAACCTAAAATCCCCAAAAAAAGGTATTTTCAATAGAAATTTTCATTTGTTTCCCCATGTCGTAAATGAACATGATGTATTCCTACCTAGTGATTCGAGTTAAGTATTCATAGCAATGGACGATTCATTATATATATATATATATATATATATATATATATATATATATATATATATATATATATATATATATATATATATATATATATATATGAATATATATTCATTATATATATATATATATATATATATATATATATATATATATATATATATATAATGAATATATATTCATATATATAATGAATATATATATATTCAATGGCAACACTATTTTTAGTTTATATTTAACATGACTATCTTTAATTTAATCGATCTATCAAAGAATAAGCTAATCAAAAAAGGAAAAAGCTAACCAATATATATGAACAAAAATCAGAATCTACAATCCACATTTTACAGCAAAAGTGGTTTACATTGGCTAAAGATCCTTCACATGATATTGTAGGACATATCTCAAAAATGGAAGTTATATGTAATAGACTACAGGCAATGCGAGAGAAAATTGAAGATAAGGGAGTAATGACCAAAATTTTCCTAACTTTACCACAAAATTTTGACCATTTTATCAGTGCCTGGGAATCAACGGCTACCACTAATAGAACGTTAGCCAACCTAACCTCAAGATTAATAATTGAAAAGATGAGACAAAGTCAAAAAGAAGTAGACGTTAATTGCTTCTAATGTAATAGTAAGCAGTAAGAATCATTTTTCCAAGAATAATATTGGTAACAAAAAACTCAGTATATGCCATAAAACCGTGACCAAAAAAATACAAGAAGAAAATCTGGACATTGGGCAGCAGAATGTTGGAATAATCCAGAAAATAAACAATATAAATATAAAAATCCCAAAGTTTCAGGAGAAGAGAGAGGTGAAGCTCTTATAAGCGAAGCATTTGCCTCAGTAGAAAAAACAGCGAAAACCACAGTTGAGGCCTGGTATATGGACACTGGAGCGAGCGATACATGACTCATAAACTAGAAGGGTTCATAAACTACACACCAATGAAAGATGGTATCAAAAGGGGTTCATAAACTACACACTAATGAAAGACGGAGAAACCATTTCAGGCAAAGGTTGAGGTAGCATAAACGTTTCAACATTTAATGGAAAAAATGGACAGAATGTCACCTTTCAAATCTACTCTACGTGTCTAAGCTGAAATACAATCTCTTTTCTGGCGGTGTGGCCTAGGATAAAAATTTAACTCTAGAAGCTGATAAAAGAATATGTAAATTCGTTAAAGAAGGCAAAACCATAGCTGTAAGTGAGAGACAAAACAAATTATTTGTAATGAAAATTAAGATAATGCCAACATTGCCCCGGAACTGTTGTTGAAGCTGCTCGTACAATGTTACATGCTGCAAAATTTGAACTTAAATTCTGGGCAGAAGCAGTAAACACTGCCGTTTATATTTTGAACTGCTCAGGAACCAATAGCATTAGAATCAATCACCATATGAAATTTGGTTCAACAAGTGACCAGATATTCAGGAATTTCATATATTTGGAGAGAAAGTTTACGAGAAATTGCCTAACAATAAAGTAAAGAAGCTTGACCTAAAAGGAGAAATAGGTGACTTTGTAGGCAACGGCGATACTGTAAAAGGTAACAGAGTTTGGATTCCAGAGGAAGACGATGTTTTTGTCAGAAAACATATTAACTATACAGGAAAAAGAATGGAATCTACTAAAAAAAATCAAGCACTATTGTAGCTCCCTAAAGAAATAAATACACAATTCAAAAATAGTGTTGCCATCCAGGGAATAAACGGCAAGTTATATCCATAAAACACTATTTAAAAAACAACAATTCTGACATATTTATATATATATATATATATATATATATATATATATATATATATATATATATATATATATATATATAATATGTATATATATATATATATATAATATGTATATATATATATATATATATATATATATATATATATATATATATATATATATATATATATATATATATATATATATATATATATACATATGTAGGATTTTATAACTTTTCATTAAAAATCCACTAAAACGTGTAAATGAAACAAAAATTATTTTTTAAAAAAATATGACGAATAAACAATTGACTACCGACTGATTCATGTCTACTACCATACATTCTCGTTTTATGCGAATTCAGTTTTTTCATACCTCAATTATAGCGAGAGCCGCCGTTGATGTTGTTATAGTAACGTTTAATGTGCTCTGAAATAGTAGATGTTAATATTAAAATAAAGTTAACTGACCCTTTTTACATTAAACCGGTTATTTCCACTTACCTTGATTTACCTCTCAATTACCTTGATGGCCTCTGTAACTTACATGTTTTGTTGAATGTTATTGCCCCTTTAAACTTTATCCATGTAGTCATTGGTATTGGTTTGATTTTCTTCGATTGCTTCGTTATATCTTCCAACACGACAATATTTTAAGTTTAGTCGGATCATCTAACTAACGCAAAAGACTCTTTTAGTGCAAAGATCTTAAAATTTACTGGCTTTAATAGTTTCTCTAATCTTTATACAAATATCGTCCTTACGGGATCGTAATACGGGATGACTTTAATCCTATTCTGAAAACTTGCTTGAAATAAACAATTCATGTTCTCTTACACGACCAGTGAGGCAACATTCAGAGAGGCTTCTGGCGCATAAACCTTGGGATTGGCCGTCAGTAATTAAATTATACAACTTATATTAAAGTTTTTCAAATATAAAAATATTATTTGAAATTTAGGTATGCAACAACAACAATAACAACATAGAAATTGGTTCATTTTAAGAAAGATAACAGTAATTAGTTAAAAATAAAATAATGTCTGCGTCAAAGAAAGTGACAACAATAAATTCCAGTTTATTAAGCCGTACATTTGCGGCAACATCAAAGAAGAGACTGCTGAACAAGTTAAATAAAAATCGTGAGGATTAAAATTGTATAACTCTTGAATGTTATAAACCGGGTTTTATAAAATATACTTGTATTTGATTTGGATTCAACCTTTAAACGGTTCTTCTACTTTTATAAAAAGTTAAATTCGTATAATAAAAACTTTTTTTGCAAAAAGCGTGATTAACACCATGTTACAATGATTAAAATCCAGTGAACGTTTTTTTCCGAACCAAAAGGCATGGAAGATGATATAAATGATCCAGGTTACACAATTCACGAAGCGATTATCGAATATCATCTATTTTACTTGTTTACCACCTCAAGAACATATATAACAATTTTTTCCCAAGTATCTTATCCAAAAGATTGATTTAATTTGTATTCATTCAATTTTAGTTCAAAATAAATTCTTTGAATCTAATTTATATACATTTTAAAGTTTTGTTCTATTGAGATCATTCATTTTACAGTTATTTTATTGATTGACTCACCAAATGTATATCAATTGGATTTTTTTGTGGTAACAATGACGTGTTTTCTCAGTTTAACGGTTATTTCATTTAATTTTCGTGCTAAATAATTTTTTATAATAAATTCATAATTTAAAAATTTGGTGTGTATTTTAACCGAGCGTCTGCATACGAATGAATGTATTTAAATAATACCTGTCCTTTTAATACCTATTGTTTAATGTAAAACTGATGTAAGAATAGGTCCGGTGTTATCCGGGATATGGGCGTAAATCTTGGTCCTACAGTAAAATCAATCAACAAGTTAACTTATTATGTTCGTCTTTTACAATGACGTTTACCAAACCCAAATAGACAAACCTTCCCTCTCATGCTAGCTGGCACATATAATATCTATGAAATTGAAATTTTTCATCACCACATTCGTGTCGCTTACAAAATCACATGTATGCGAAACTCCCATATTTACTTATCGCATAATTTTAATAATGATAGTTTTTCTATATATACACGTATTAATATATGGACATAGATTAGAAATAGTTTTATAATTATTTACATTTTAAAATGCATTTGGGAACTGAATTTATTGTAAAAATTTAAAAGGTAATCATTAAAAAGCGTTACAATAATTCGTGCAACCATTTGATGTGTGTGTCAAATGACAAACATTGTTATTGTTTAGATAACGTACGTACACATCAGACTTATAATTATTCGTAATTTAATATTGAATTTTTTTTTGTCTTGCTATATTATATGCTATTATAATGGCAAGTATCGTCTGGAATCTATTAATGAATTGGTAACATAACTACTTATAGCTACTAATCAATATAAATAGTTGAGTTTGAGTGAAATAATTTTTGTCAGCACTTTTTGAAATCGACCTCACCATCGTGTTGCCGCAGTACTGTTAGACCAATCTTTGCAGTTTATGAAAAAAAATTAAGAAACCTTTCAAAATTATGTCAAAATTACATAATAGAAGGAGCCTCTGTTTTATTATTCGTTTGCCATTTGCATTACGAACCGTAACAAAATGATTGGCTTCAGGTTTCTGCCAACTGATATCTATGGATTTATAAAATTCAAAAACTAAGGTGGTCGCTTTAGAAAAACATTCCTCGTTTTGTATCTGGAAAAATCAATATTAAATTTGTCAATATTAAATTGCAGTTTCAAAATAGTGGAGATATTTTGTGAAATGGGGAAAAGTTTCATAGTTTAATGTTGTTATACCAGTTTTCAAAACGTTGGAATTATTTTTGTGAATATTAATTTGTTTAATATGAACGAAGTTTTGTATAAAGGTACTCGTAAACATGTATGTGTATATGTATATATATATATATATATATATATATATATATATATATATATATATATATATATATATATATATATATATATATATATATATATATATATATATATATATATATATATATATATATATATATAATAATACTAATTTCAGTTTTTCTGGAAAAGGTTTGAAACCTTTTTAAATTTAATTAAAATCTGGCTATTATCCAGAATAACTGAAATTATTTTAAAAATAAATTTCTTGTAACGCACTACAATAATCGAAAATGCGTGATTTTAATTTTTGTAGAATTTTTATATAATTCACTATCTCAATATGTCAATAAGGAGTATGAAAGTGCAAAGTATTTGACAAAATTTTTGAGATATATTTATTATCTTAAATAACTTATTTTAAGCCAAAAAATATATATCAAATACTTAAGAAATTTATAAAACAATAGATGTAATACTTAAATACTTATTAATAATAGATGATAAAGTTTATGCTAAGAATCTTAACTAAGAAAATTTATGTAAATATTAACCATTTAAATATTTTTAGGTATAAAAAATAATACAATTTTTGTGTTTTGCGAAATTACAGGCGCAAGTTGAGAAAAAATAACAGATCCTGATAACAGGAACAGATAAAATTGCCATGTTTTACATGCAATCATCATAAAAAATATTAAATTATTATGATTAAAAAAGTGTAAAGTGCCTTTTATGGAACCCCTGTTCCATAATTCCTAAAAAAAGTAGAGTTCGAAAATTGTATCTAAGTCTATCAACCAAGAGTAATTATTCTCGCGGAAACATGGCTTGGACAGGATAAAAACTTTACTCTGTCCAGCTACAATACCCACAGGTATGATAGATCACTTGTTAATCCAAATACTAATAATATAACAAATCGTGGCGGAGTAGCTATTCTAATCCATAAATCACTTAAATATAAATTAATAAAACTCTCTTTTCAGCTCGGAATCTAATAATGAACGAATCTATTCATAATTTATTAACTAACTTAACAAATTAATCAAAGCTAAACTATTAAAAAATTCTAACATTGCATGGGATAAGAAGCTTAGATATGAACCCTAATCTCAATACGGTATGGAAGCAAGATAGAAACTTAAAAAACCAAGGTAATAAAATGCCACCATTAAAATCGAATGATCAAGTAGCGTATATAAATTTCGATAAAGCCAACCTTCTTGTCAAACAACTTCTTCTCGCACACCAAACCTCTCTATTCAACAGATTCCAAAATCGAGTCACAAGCTTAAAAATCAGTCCAAGAAATAAAATCATCTGCAATTAAACTTACTTCTGGTGATATTTATTCATTCACCAGAACTGAGACAAATTCTCAAAAATAGTCGTCCAAATAAGGCCTTTGACCATGATAATTTGTCACCTCTAGTATTCAAAAATCTCCCAAAAAAGGCATCATGTATCTATTAGCAATATTAAATGCATGCATTCGCTTGTCATATTTTCCTTTAGTTTAGAAACATGCCAAAGTTATCCGATTTCACAAACCTAATAAGCGAGCTTCAAATGTCTCCAAGTATAGATGTCTTCAGGTATGAACACACCATTCTCACTAGAATACTTTCCCATGTAGAAAGTTTTACCTTCTAAAATTCTAGCTGACCACGAGTTTAGTTTCTGATCGGGTCATTTTTCACTAACTCGTCCGACTTGGTGAGCATGTTTAATGGCTTGATAAGCATGTTGCGCTTAATGTCAAACTATAATAAATCTACTGGATTTATCATGCTTGATCTTTAGAAAGCATTTGATTTAGTCTGGCAAGATGGACTTCTTGGCAAAGTCCAGCGGATGAACCTTCCAATCTTCATACTAAAAACAATCGATGGCAGAGCAACGACAAATACCTTGGCTGCACTTTGGATTCTCGTCTGGCATTCGAACTCTATATAAATTTTAAAGTTAGCATAGCCACAAAGCCTTATACACCATTTAAGCAGTTTTGCATTCGGAATTAAAACTTAACCAAACTAACAAATCATTACTTTACAAAGTAGCCATTAAACCTATACTAACCTATTCATGCGTAATTTGGGCTAACGCAACCCAAACCCACATTAACAAAATGCAAGTAGTACAAAATAACTGCATCAGATTAGCTTTATCATTACCAAAATCCCTTTCGTCAAAATCCATACCAAATCCTTGTCCTCGAATATTTTTAATACGTAAAAGCCTATTCTTTCAGGTTCTCTGTACATTAGTTGTTGATAGAAATACTCCTGTAGAAACCCGAGAAAATGTTTCTCCACTTTATTTTTATCATCCTGATGAACAAATCTAAAGATGACTGTCATGTTTTTCCCTAGATAATAAACAGATTTTCTTTTATCTGCTATTTTGCTGACGTGGTTCATTAACACATCAAATTTTATTCATAAGTCTACTAGCTTAAGAAAATTGCCGTTTATAACTAAATTAATAACATCTGAAGAGCCGTGCAGTCCTAAATATTTCACAGCAAAAATTTGATAATTTCAATTATTCTTTCTAAAGTCGCTCGCCTATTTCGTTTCTCCAAGTCGTACATTTTTTAAACAGCACTGTCAAACGTAGTACAAAGCAGTTCAAATATGATGCCACTATTTCATGACTGGTGAGCATATTTGTCAAATTTTGCCTATTAGAATACCTGTCCATAGTTATTTTTGACTTTTTTCATTACCGAATAGTTTACAGCAAAAACAAAATATGTCCGCTATGTCTAGATTTGAAATAAACCAACCATTCTCTAACAATGATATCACCATTTGATAGTTTTTGCAGATGATTTTGAATGTGGACCTACTTCAACGATAAGTTTGCGGAATTTAATATTAACAAACCTAGGCCACGGACCTCGATCACTTAAACTATATCTGCTATGTCACTCGTAGGCCTGATGCCCTTACGCCAGGCATAATCTGCTTAGTGGGTTAAGCCAGTTAAGTTTATATAATTTTTTATATAAACTTATATATATATATATATATATATATATATATATATATATATATATATATATATATATATATATATCATATTGAACATAATACCGGTCGCTTAATCAAATTACACCGTTCCATCATTTATTACCGCAGCAGACACATTTTGAAAAGGACCGACACACCAAAATACTTTAAATGAGCCATTTAAGAAACAATTAATAAAATCCATGTCATATTATTTATGACACCACGAGAACAGGTGAATTTCCTTTATCTATTCTTTTATTTTGTCCACCGTGTAGACGATATCTTTAAGGTCCATTAAACAAAAATACTGTCAACCCGTGAATATACAAAAAAAAAATTGTCTGAAATCTAAATTTATCTTTCTTTTGTCACACCACAGTCACACATACACACACAAAAATACAAAATCGTGTAACATTAAAAAATTCCATCACATTTTTTTTTTCTTGTGACTTAAGTCTGGTCAGCTTAAATTTTGTTTTATTCTGTTCCCCATTAAAAAGGAATATAATATTATGTGTGTAAGACAAAAATTATGTTATTTACTTATATAAATATTAATAGCGGTCTGCTTTATATATATTTTTTTTATATCATTTTTAAAATATAAATAATAAGGAATAAGGATTAAATATATTTTCTTCTTTGGTTAGATTTATGGGAATTTAAGAAATTCATGTAAAACATATTGTGTGTTCGTTCAACACCTTCTTTTGTATCCAAAATGGATAACAAATCGAGTTATTTGATTTTAAGTCTTTATATATGATGTACAGACATTTTGAAAATATAAGATGAATGTTCTTTTTAAACAACATGTCTCTCAATTCACATTTAATGTACATTTTTGAAATATCTAAGAAATATTTCTGCAACTGTATGTGCGTTTTTCTAAACAGACCTGCTGAAACTCGTAGTATTATATAAATTGAGTTCATTGTTCAAAATGGTGTTTGTGGGATATACCACGGTAGTTCCCGACAGTTTGCTTTTTATTGTAGCGGGCATATTAATAATATTTTCTAATCTTGAAAAAGCTCTTTTTGATCACAGATTGCGATAATTATAAAATATAGCTGAATTACAAGTGTGTTTCCTCCGTTTTTAATGAGCTCTGCGGAGATTACATCGGGACCTTGGGCTTTGCCATTCTTTAACTTATCGATAGCTGCCTCTTCTACTGTGAGTTGTTGCACTGAATTTCAATGTCATGCTTTTTTAGTATGTTTTAAAATAGTACTGCCATACCGAACGAAAATCAGTGTCTCAGTGTACTATTCCCACCTCTGATGGCGTTGGATCTAGTATGGAAGTATTAACCTAGATTCTTGGAGTCGGCGAAGCAATTTCTCTTTTTCTGTTTAGCGCCTAAAAGTTGATGTTTTTTATGCAACTCCCGACTTTCTTTTTTTGTCTATAAATTTACTGATTTCGTTTCTTCCATTAAGGTATTTAAATCGGCTGTTACAGCGGTTTAGCGCTACTCCACTTTTTACCCAGTTTCAGCTTACCTGTAGCTCTGTGATTGTACTGATCATCGTACTGTTTTTTGTGAGGTTTTCGTGGTCGTTTTCCATATTATAAATCATGGAAAAAATTTGTAACAATCGATAATGAAATTAAACGAGCAATGTCAACTACAACTGTGGAAAGAAGTACTAAATCATAATATATGTAAAATTTTTAGGATCATAGTCGCTGGCATTTAAGTTTAAACTAGTATATAATTCAAATAACGGAAGTTTCTTAATTATTGTGGTCAATACTCTAATTCGTTTAAACCACTGGATTTACAAATTCATAACACCAAAATATTTGTAACAAATTTGGTCGCTAAACCTTTAAATAACAGTTTTACTGATTATCACTTTAAATCACTATTAATACCTGCTCACTGGTTGAATAAGAAAAATGATGAATTGGGTAAAGGATGACAAACATGGGATCCTGAAAGTGAAAAAAGTATTACTTGTGCCAATGCATTTGCTGGATTTATGAAAATAATAACAAATAACCATAGGATAGCTTAGCTCCAAACAATGAAGTTCCAGAAAAATAGTATTGAGCTTTTTGAATGCGTAAATTTTATTGTACAAACTAGAGGAACTAAAGAAGTCAAGAAAAAAAACTTTTTTTGCGGTTTACAATCAACAAGTGTAAGTGTCAAAAACTGTCATTAAAAAGAAAGAATGTAGAACTAAAGGGAAAGAACCTGTTCAAGATTTAATGATAAATTAGCCCAAAAGTTTCTGCTCATACATAAAACATAAAGAAAGAGGAAAATTGAACAGAAGAGCAATCGCATCAGCCAACATTTTTCTTCGGTTTTTATCCTAAATTGTAAAAGAATTCCACTTAATAGCAAAAAAAATAGAAGGAAGCTCAAAATCACTAAGAGGTGATGAAAAGAACCAGAAAATCATAATGTAATTAAAAATATGTATCATGATCGATTTATTTATTCTTGAAGTAGAGTCAAGGAACAGAAGATGCAGCAAAATGGAATGAATGCCTAAACCCACTAATGTTTGCACTGGGACACGATACAAGTATCTAAGGTATATGAGAATAGGATTCCTACTGAAGAGAATAGGATTCCTACCGAAGGGCGAAGAAGAAGAAGTATCACCTGCCCGCATACACGCCGACTGTGTCTATTTCAGTATCATCTGGAAAAATAAGCCTTCTCCATTTGAGGAGCACTATATCTCAAGAAAGATTAAATGGTCTATTATGTCAAACGAAGGAGGTTTGTTCGAAAAATAGATAACAGTAATTCGATTAAAAAAATTTCGAAAATTAAATCTAGATATTTAAATTTTTTAGAATAGATGTAACATTCGTGAAATTGTAGATGTTCCTATCAATTAAAGTTTGGATTATTAATGTAATTTTTTCGTTTCTAATTTTTATAATCATTAATGGGCAGGGAGTATCTTTTTTAAGATACTTTGGAATTGCAGAACCATTGGTACCCCTGTTATTTGTACGGAGTCCGAAACAAAAAACTTCGATTGGGTGTCAATAAAATCGATCAAGGGAAGCTTTATAGCTCATAAAGTCCACTATTGGATGAAATAATTTATAATCCCGAAACGGTTTCTGGAATTGTGATGACGATGGGCCCATTGGGAAATTTATATCATTTCCTCAAACAAGGTGCCAAGTACAGACAAAAAATATAGAGATGCATTATTGGATCAGCTTGCGCATTTACCTGGAATAAAGTCCATGCTAACAACAATGGAGAATAAAGGGCTTGCCCAAAATGTGCCAGTGTTTACTGCACTTGGAAAATTGTTAAAATTAGTAGGCAGTCGCCAAAGCCTAAGTTTTGCTATACCAATAGAAATGTTAATAATTCATAGTCTCATAAAAGCAGGGAATCAGTTATGGATGTTGATGAAGTTGACCCCACTGCAAGTGCCTTAGGGAAACCCAAAGAAAAAACTGTTTTTATCCATCATTTCACTTTAAGGGGCCATCAATATAAAAGAGGCTATTATTATTTCATCAATTATAAAAGAGACCATTATTATTCCTTCAAGTATGACGCCTCTGGCAAATTTGGTGTTGCTATTTTAGATGCTATGGACGGAATTAAATTTCATATTCGACATCAAGGGATACTTGAAGAGAGTCAACAAGTCATATTTCAGTGCATCTATGGAACTCAGCATTGCTTCTTTGACACCTTAAAAGAAATAACAGGTGCAGGAGTTTGGTACACAAGAAGCCAAATGGACCAGAAAAAGGCGATTTTCCATTTGCTGGGTTCATAAGAATAAAATTTACAGAAGAGATCTTGGCAAAGTGTGCGCCATATTCATTTTCATGAATAAAATCAATCAATCATTTAAATGGAGGAATTCCTTGTGAACCGCCATTGCATGTGCAGGCTGGCGATAAGGTCACATCTTCACGATTCCAGAAGATCTGTACGTATTTATTTGGCGTGCCGTTTGATCCAAGACAGCCGCCCTTAAGCTGGAAAAAATCCTAATAGTTTGGTAATCGTTAAATAATGGCATTATTTACTCGCCGTGTTGCTTGGAAATCATCGACAATCACAATTAAGGCAACCATTTGATATCACATGCAGTTTTAGCTTACATAAATACAATTGTATAGTATTAATATTCTTGAAGACGGCAACAAGGACGGAAAGCATTCGGTAGATTATGAATTAAAGCGTGCTGAAATTCGAACCTGTTAAAGTTAATTTGCGGGGACAGAAATCTTTACCAAATCAACCAGAACCAATTGAATCACAATTTTAAGCCACAATTTTGCCTAATGGGCTAATATATTGCTCATTTAAGTTTTGTTGTGAATTCGGATTCTGATAGGTGTGTAAAAATTTATTTAGTGTGCTAAATTTTATTATTTTTAGAAGAATATACAATTTAATCTGAAAATTTACAGTAAGAATAAATATTTCATAATTTTACTCGTAAAATATATATTGTATGTATATTACAAATGTACAAAAAAAAACAGAAAAACATTTGAAACGATTTTATTTAAATAATATTTTTGTTTTTAGGCAATTACTCGTAAACTCGATTTGAAATTAATTGATGAATTAGAAAAGTGTTTCGAGAATTTGTTTACGACCAAAATAGCTGCGATTATAAAACTGGCTGTTTGCGCTAGAGTAAGGATCAATAGATAAAGATGTTAAATTATGTAAGCGTTGGAAGTAGCTAACGGTAAAGCCACGAAGCTACCGAAAATCGGCAGTGCGATCCAATGACATATATTCTTGGATTATTAGGGCATTAGATTTAGTTTTAAATGCCACATATCATATGAGTAAGTAATGCGTATTTTAAAATTAATCATGTATTTATTACTATTCCAGAAAATAATGACAGTTGAAAATTGACAACATATTTTCCGCCACAAAAAAACGGATACAGTATAGGTCGTTTCAGCCGATGCTACGCGGTAATGGAAACACCACCAATAATTATTTTTTGAACCAACCGGTTCGGCTTTTTTTTGAAAATTTTTGAAATAGCGTCGGACGATTTTAACAAATGGTTATTAAAAAACAGACATATTTCATTATTGTAATTACAGCCCAAATGAACCTTAAATGGTTCAAATTATTTCTGAATGGAGGGTTAAGCTAAAACTAAGACTTCAACACGTTAAAACGCAACACACATACAATTATTAACATTGGAATATATATCAAACTTCAAAAGAAAATTAAATAATTTAAGTTAAAAATTCAAGTGCACATCATTGAGATTTTTCAAAATAATACTTAAAAGAGCAGAATTATAGTTCCGATTAACAACTTCAATAATTAACGATAACGATCAATGTGTAGGTACAAAATAAGGAAAAAAAATTTAAGAATCATAAAATACGAGTACTTAGCATTTATATAAATTACCCCAACTAATATTTTCTTTCTTTATCGTTTTAACTTCTTAACTTGATTACAATTCAATCAACCGAAAAGTAAATTTTATTTATTTTTTCATCAAAAGAAAATCATTCGAAGTTTAAATGGTTTTCCAGTGAAGATTATAATCCGATTAATATTTTTTGCTGTTGTTGTATGGCAAGTAACGAACACATACACTGAGTATTACAAATAATATGCGTATGTATAGAACATATATAATTTTGTGCACTGTGTCGTGGATAAATTACCAACAATAAATCCGTTTTGTCCCGAAAAAAAATGTAATATTCAAGTGAGATTAAATGTGATTCATCATCAATTTCATTTAAAATAAAAAAAAATCCAAAGTTAAAATAATTTTCATCAATAATCCGATCAAACAATCCCCAGCACACAAAATAAATAGTAGTAGTACTCGAGAGTATAATGATAAAAGCAAAACGTTAAAATGTAATTAAAGTTTTCATATATGTGGATGTGTCCATATGATGGAAAATTTATTTTATTTCTATGAAACGCTAATTAAATTTTTTTTTTGTTTTTGTTGTGTATCCTGAATCTGATTCGGTCTCTTAATTTTTTTATTTGTAAATCACGAATTTTCAGATAACACGAGAAAAAAAATTCTGACTTTTCTAGTCTCGTTTGAACGTTCATACATATATACAACTCAATTAACTACAAAGATTTTAAGTGTGGACAATGTCTTTCTATATAGCTCTAGCAATACACTTTGTAGATAAGAATTTATATATTTTATTGTCACCATAAGTGTTTTGCTTTGACTTTATATATAATCGTCATCGTCGTCTTGTTATGTTCGTTTAAAAACAAAAAAAAAAAAAACATGAAATTGGAATTGAAATTCCTTTTTTTTTAAGTCGGTTATCTTTTCCAAAAAAAAAACTAAAATAAAATAAAAATATAAATTGATAAGAGCTTATGCACAGAATGATTATTATGAGTATTCTATGTATAATGGATTGGTAATAACGAGCACTGTATAATGTCTGTAGTCTCGTCGGTATGCGGTGTTTGGATCTTCAAACGAATCGAATAACTAGATCGTATTTTATAGTTATCGTTTTTTTTTGTTTTTATAAATAAGGAAGCTATCAATTTAAATAGATTTTAATTTTTTGATGGCTCGTCTTTTGTAATTTATTTTATATTTTTAGAGACACCTTAATACTATCGTGATAGAAGGATTATTTAGGTATGGCTATACGGTGAAAGATATGCGAGGTTTATGTTCTGTATTCGGAATAATTGTATAAAAAAATATAAAATTCAATATTGTAAATGGTTTGGCCTTTGTTTCTTTAGTATTATGCTTTGAAATTCAGAATCCTGTAAAGATTTTTGTTATTATACATATAGACAAAATAAAAACGCCTGCTCTGATATATAGTTGCTAATGAGTCATTTGTTATTTTTGTTTTACACGTTTTTATCGAGACATTTTTTTATGTTAGTTAATTCTAAGCAGATTTTTCTATAATCGAATTTAATCCTAATTCAAGTTACTTGTGATTACAAAAGTGATTTTATTGTAATAATGATTAGATTTCCAGCACGTGGTTTTCTGTGTTTATTCGGTAAAACATTTCTGTCGATAAACAGCGGTGTTTGCGGGATTAAATTTAGAGATAGCTAAAACCGAGAAATCGAACACAATATGGAAAATACTGAAAAATCGGCATTTGAAAAACAAAACTGGTTTAGCAACTAACAAATTAAACATGAATTGTCACGTTATAAATTAGAAAAAAATAAAAATAAATTGGTAATATTACAAAAAAAGCATCACCAAACGAAAATAAGCGACAATCGCTAGAACGATAAATCAAACTTCAGCTACGCAAAATTAGAAAAATAGCATTACAAATCTTCCTCGATCTACCAATATTTAAGAAACAATTCAGATAACTTTTGACGATCCACCGCACGGTCTTTAAAAGTTAGCCAGAAATGGGTTCTTTAATAATATTATTACGGATAAAGAATTAGGAATTTACAATAACATCATCATTCGAACTATTTATGAATAAGAAGAGCATACTAATGTTAGATTAATGCCTAAACTAAGGAAATCCGATATATGTCCCAATAACTTTCAGAAAATGAACGTGAAACTACTAAGCAAAGATTAAAAAATAAAAGCAAAGTGAATAAAAAATTTGATGTGAAGTTGAAGATCGCCTTGACTTCATTGAGAAAATGCAAATAATTGGGAGATAACAGGAGTCAATAATAATTAATCAATAAACACAGGTCAACATGTCACCGATTATTATATAATTTCGCAATAGGGATGGTAAAATGAGTATCTTTAATTCGTATATAAAATTTAAAAACTTTATTGTATAAACAAAACGAGGCCAAGTTTGCTTACAATTGTGGCGTCTTTTTAAATTCGTTTTAATTAAATTTAGTTAAAATTTACTTTGTACTTAGAAGAATAGTTGGGTACAAAAATGAACTCATTCATTTGAAATTATTTTTAAAAATTATATAATCCAAGGCGGTAAAAAAACAAAATGATTTTTGGCCAGAAAAATATTTTTAATTATAAAAAAAATGGAGAGCCTAAAAAAGCACACAGCAAATAAATAACATCTTGAATTATTTCTAGTAAAATAAATTTAAATTAGCATATTGTCTTTATATTTAAACTAGTTAAACTATTGTAATTAAGTATTAATAAAACTACTATTTAAAGAATCCAAGAAATATAGCATTAAGTTATTGCAATTATTTATCATACTCAATTTAACATTAAGTTATTACAACCATTAAATAACATTGGTGACCCCGACGTGATGAACACGTAATCTTCATAATTATTGGTAGTACATCGCCGCCACTACAATCACCTTACGGCAACAACAGCAGCATCACCGAAAGCAGCAAGAAACCCGCAACAGGCACGCAGTTTCAACGGAACAGGTCAAGATCAAGAAGTACTAATACTTTTCTTTTCTTAATGGGCCTTAGAATTTCCAACTCACCACTTTCGAAAACTCAAAATTTGTAAGTACTCAGCTATTTTGTTTTTGTGCAAGATCTAGAAATCCATTTTATTATTTGGTTTAAATTTTTCCTAACTTTATTATGTCTTTCAGTTTGCTTTTCAGTTTTGTTTTTGATTTTTTGTTACTTATTTCGGCGTGTCGTACAGTGTGTTGGAGACCCACTGCCTCCTCCTTTCTTAGCGGCTGATGTTGAGGAAAGAACGTCGATTCAATCGAGTAATTTATTGGATAATGAACGACAAATTACATTGACACCTGAGCAACTAGTAGCTATGATCAATGAAGCTGTCACCAGAGCTGCGACACTCATAATTCCACAATATAATTCCAGTCACAATATAATTCCAGTAAATCTAGAAGAATCTCACTAAACTATCAAAATTCTTCTGATCTAATAATTTTACTTGTTTCACAGCCATTAATTAACACAACTAGTCCTTTAAGTCAGAAAGGGCTCACAAAAACATAAAAAACGTTTACAAGAAGTCGAGGTAAAGGCCTATCATGCACCAACAAGTTGTATATTTCAAAACAAAATAAAATAAAACGGCTGTTGTTCGTAAAGCAAGTTGCATATAAACAAGCCGCTAGCATTTTAGAGAAACGTCCTGTTTATTTACTAATCTTCAATATGTTTCACAAACCTTGGGGTCGAAAAATTTTACTATGTGGAGCTAGAAAAGTTAAAAAATCATGTTTATGCAGCTTCAAGGCAGTACACGAAATCTTATGATTTAAGGTTACATAACTAACTTCGGAGTAGGAAGAATAGCAATGGAGTCTGGTAAACTCAAAGAAATGTGTTATTTGGAACTCCTGGATTTAAACATAACAGAAAATGAATGGACTTATTTCAAATGTAATTTGCCATATAGATTTGGATGAAGCAAGAAAGAGTTATGGGATGAGATTGTTGATGTGTGAAGTAATACCCATACAATTTATTTGACTGCACCCCAGAAGGCTAAATGAGGTCACATTAAATACAGCTGGGCAGACTTATATTAAATTTTATTAAAATAAACAAAATTTATTAACACGGTACTTTCCAACAGTAATTTGTAACACAAATACTTTTGCAGCAGAGTAAATTAATTTTTATACGTAAATTCTGAGAATTTTTTTATAAATTGTATACCTGATAAACGGTATTTAATAATTGATTTAATTTAAAAAAAAGTTAAAAAGTGTGCTTGATCGGACGAAATTTAAAACAGAATATATCCAGTGAACTCTCACTGGATATATGAAATCAGGATGAGAATTACGACCATTTAATAGAGGTCGTTTTTAAAAATCTTAAATGCAATGCAATTACATATTGTGCAGGATATTGTTAAAACAAAAAAGCAACATACCAACAATGTAAAATTTTAAGACAGAAACAAGCATTTTAGTTAAATTTGCGAAATATTATTATTAGTAAAACCAATCCAGAGAAAGGAATTTTAACTATTTTTGTTTGATGGTTCTTAGAAAACAAACAGTTTGTCAAGTTCTCTCTTAGCCTATTAACTGATTTTAGCCTATTTAAACAGATTTGTTGTCTAAGACTTTATTCAGTTTTAGTCATAAAAGTATTTTTAAAATTGTGAATAAGACTACAAATTCCAGCGAAGTACCGTTATATTCAACTGAAAGACCACCGATATCCAATTTTAACTTCCCGTCAATTACAGTCACGCTTGTGGATTGCAATTATAGTCATCTTTATGACTTACCATGGCCAGCGCAATCTAAATTCGATTAAAGTCTCATGGGATCCACTTCCACTAATTAAATGAATTTAAAAAAATCTGAATTTTGCCCAATTCGTAATTTTGTGTTCTCTTCCATTATAATAATACAATAACCGTTTTTACCGTTGTCGCTGAAATTCAGAATTCAAAAATCATTCGGTGTTCGAAGCGAGCAATTACAAAAAGTTATTAAATGGAATAAACAAAATCGCAATAAGATAAAAAAAATGAAAGTATTCATTTTTTTTACCACGATAACTAGATATAAAAATGTGTAGTTTATATTTTATAATACAATTTTGTTTTTTTCTAAAATCTTAATTTAATAATAAAACAAAATGGAGTCGCCGAATTTATTTATATTTTCGATTTTGTCGAATATTTCATAACACATATTTCCGATGTTGTCGAAAAAAACGAGCGTCGAAAATATCATAATAGTACCTTGTATTCAAAGGGCTGAAACTTCGCTAGCAATCGGTTTCGGATAGGTTTTATTGTTTCATATTGCAGCTTAGACAATATCAAGTAATATTATTTAGCATAAATTCATAATTTACACATGTATTTCAACTATACTGTCACAAGTACATATCTAAAAGGAATACAAGAAGGTTTTAACGGGATTCAAAGAGATTTTCGGAAGTAGATTCGTTAACATTTTTTAACTGTCTCGGTGATTCATGGGTTATATTTAAACTAATTTTAAATTAAAAAAACATTGAAAACTGAAAAAGGTACAAACAGTCGATATATGACTATCAAGATAGTCGATAGCTATAGCGATGTTATAATCGCTTAATTTGATAGAATAGGAGTCTATATAAAGTTGATATGACTGCAAGTGGTGAGAATAAATTGTTGGTGGATATTTTATTTAACAACCAGAATACCATTGCACATTGTACCAGGTTTAAATCAAACTCTTTATCTTGGGAAAGACGTTTGGATCCGTTTTAATTTTATAAACTCTAAATAGTACAACCCCAGACATTAAGAAGTCGAAGCATATCGCATTATCACCTGAATAAAAATCTAAAATTAAGGAAATTGTTTAATGGTTTCTTTTTTCCTTAAATTTTAGCACATACCATCAAAACCCGAAGTCGAACCGATTAAACAGCGTTTCCATGCGATTTTGAACAAGGATACGATGAAAGATACATATCTGCTGCCTCTTTTCTCGGGTTTACTAGGTCGGTTGGAGCAAAATCGAAACGCATTTTTACCAGCCTTTTTCATGTGGCGTTTTACAGAACTAAAAATCAAAAAGAGTCGTGTTAATTGAAGCAAAATAAGGCTCATGAAATTAAACGGTGAGACGTTAAAATTCAAAAGGAAATCTATCTTACAGTCAAGATTTAGTATCCAATGATTTTTTTCTGTTTGAAAAGTTAAAGACAACAATTCTTACCGTCTGAAAATGGTAGAAGGATTTAAAATTCATGTTTCGGCAGATCTTTGGACTAGGCAAGTGTTTCGCTATGTTAGGCGCATAGATCAATAATGCCATTATTGACGAGACACCTTTGCTTACGCTAACCAATTCGAAAAACTTAAATAGCAGCGTTCATACAACATGACATTTTTTTCAAAACTCTACGAATTGTATTTCAAAAGTATTATACAAACTAATTATCCACACGACCTTATTATGTTCTTTCTTCTCATAATCCAACCAACCATTATTATTTCAAATAACAAAAAAATGATGGACAGATAGTATTTATTATTGTTACTAATAATATTTTTTTTTTGGTGGATGTATTTCGTTTATCGAGTTGTTAAAATAATAATATAAAATATTTTAAGATAATTTAAAAAAGATAAAGTCAAAATAGAAATATTGTAATAACATAATAATATTAAATTGTACAAATGTACAACATAAAACTAAAATAATGTTTAGGATTAGGTCAAGGGTGATTTGTATTTATAACACTAAACACCATTAATACTCGTATTTCTACCCAAAACATGTACATATATACCGGACTGTGTTATGGTGTATTCGAATTAATGTCGGTGTAATAACGAAAATACGACAGACGGTTTCAGTCAATCGTATATATTTTAAAATCTATCTACCATAACAATAGACGTGTATACATTTTTTTTCAATCAAATTGAATATTGTAAAAAATAAAATTTATCTTTTTAACTATTATATATGTGGTAACATGTGGATTGGATCTCACGATGATCTGTGCGCTACAACGAAACCATATATAGAGGTAACTTGCATCTTATCTGAGATTAAACCATCTTTTATCATTCTTGTTCGATGTTCTTTAATTTATTAAAAAGTTTTACCTCGGATTGGTTGAATATTTACTTTTTGACTTAAGCTTTTTTGAGGATTATCTAAGTGCTTAGCAATCATTTCATGTCCACAATAATTGTAGATCTGGTTTTCGTAATTTACAAACATTTATATTAGCACAGGATTTGTTTCGGCTGCAAAATGATGGTTTTAGTAATTTATAGCAGCCATTCTTTGACACAGCTTAAAGGAATCAGTTCGGTGGCAAAAATACAGTTCTAGAGACAACTCCAAAAACCCTATCGTAGACAACAATTATAAATACAAACTCCATACATAGTATGTTTGGAACTTTAATTTTAAATGAGGCACATTTATTTCAACATGTAAGATACAGGGCCAGGTCTATCACAAAAATAGGTCTTTACTTCCTCTACCCATGGAAACTCCAAAACTTTTAATGAAGAAGAGCAATCCCTCATCCGTTGCAAGTATAAGCACATTCAATTAATAAAGGAACATGCTATCGTAGCCGATTAAGAAAATTTCGCACAGGCTTATGATTCGGACAAATAAAGACAATCACATATTAAAATGCAGACATTTATACAACCATTTAATTTTCGATATGTTTGCTAAATTTGCAGAGGTTCAGCGATATATTCGATTCAACCAGGCAAAATTAAGATCCGAATTGACACATCCATTTGCGCGATGTCATAAGCAATAATATGGATGGCAATGTAAACCCTAATAAAATTGGTCATATACTGGAAGTTCTCGGCATATGCAGGAATATAATCAAGATGCAATGGCCTATACGTACGAGCATACGGAATAACAGATTTATTCATCACATTTACATGTACCCGCAAGAAACCCTCAGTAGGACGAAATGAAAACATATTTATTGCCAATCATCTAATGATCGACATGAAATAACGGAACGTATTTTCAAATAAAAACTAAAATATAAATAGATTTAAATCTATAAATATGTGCACAAAGGCAGCGTAATGTCCTTTTTTGCTGTCCTAAATGTTAAATAACGAAGTTGCGCGTTTCCAAATGGGCAGATAAATAAGCAGCAATGATGCAGTCTGGAAAGTCATATCCTTTCTTATTCTTTCGATTTTGGTGTTAATAAAAACCATACTTTATTCAGATGTATCAACTAATTTTACAAGGTATACGTTTAAAAAACTTGGGAATACCGTAAAAGAGGTAAAACTTTCACCGAATATGCAGACATTTTTTCTACGAATATATTAGGCAGGCTATACCCTGTGCATCCAAGACAACGTGAATTGACAACGATTGTTATTAATTAAAGTTCCAGGACCAACATCCTTTGAATACCTCTTTATTGAATGGTATATTTGATTGGATTGTGGAATAACTGCTCATCCTGCACTTAATTTTCCGTTAAATATACAGACAAATAAAAATGTCTCGGTAATAGTTTCGGTAGCCTTCAGACTCGGTACTAGTCTCAGTATGAAACCAGGTTCGACCCAATTTCAAATAATTAAAAACAGACATCATAAAAATCGTCAAAAACATGCAACTATAATTATGTAAGTCATAAAGCCATAATTAACAAAATGAAAATGATGGCTAGACGAATTTTATTGTACCTTATAAAATAATAAGACCTTCGCAGTTAATTTTTTATTTGTAGTTTGTTGTAAATTTTATCATGATAATCATTATTAAATCATGAAACTATAACATAATTTTTATAAAAAAAGAAAACAAAATTATTAACTCTATACAATATGTACATAAGTAAGTATATATAAAACAAAAGAAACATAAAATTATAAGACATTTTATTAAAGCTTATCTTTCCAATAAATCAATTGAATCGGAAGTATTTTACTTGAAAACAATACACTTATTAGCGTCTTATCTTAAATAAATTATCAATTTTTTTAAGTACATAAGACGAGAGAGTTTTGATTAAACTAAATAAATAAAATCGACGAAATGGGCAACAAAAAATGTTTAATTTTTTTTTGTTCAAAGAAAAGGATTTTATTATTTGCCATGTCACGGATTGGCAATCAAATTGAATGGTTCATTTAATTTTTTGCTGTTGTTCTTGTAACTCTTCTTCGTGCAATTTAAATATTATATTCTTTCTTATCTCTTTACAATTAAATATTAATGAGATTTCCTTTAAATTATTTTTGTTGTTGTTTTATTTATTTTATCTTTTTACAACATACATAATGACTATGTTTATGTAGCCTCTGGTTTCGAAGACAATATTGTTTTTATTTAAATACCATAATCGAATTATGCATCGGAATGACAATATAATTTGCCAAAAACGAAATAATATTTTCATTATTTCTAATTAAATCCCTAATCTAATTCTTATCTAATTTCATATGTCACATGTGGGCTTGATTAGAATCATCTCATTATTGAAAAATCATTAATACAATGTGACTTCTAATTTTCTAATTCTGATCAAAGATAAAATATAATTATTTTGTTTTTGTGATAAGCTTTTTTGCTTATATTATAACGAACATGTATAAGAAAACGGATTAAGTGGGAGACATAAGTTTGTACGAAAATATCATTTCGATGGAAAAATCGAAATTAAATATATTTGTATGTTTTCGATAGAAGAATACTTACATACGATGATCGAATGATAAGTTGCTGTTCTTCGCAAAAGATGGCGTCACTATCATTCAGTGAATATTTGATTTGATGAGATCCTATATAATGATGAGGCTTTGGGCATCTCAAACAATTAAGTGAATTTTATTTTAAATCCGGTGAGGGGTATTAACCCCACACGAACTTAACTCTACATGGGAATCTACTCCATCTATGTGTAAGAATTAACTCCATAAAATTGAGGTGGACCTAATTCCCACTACAGTGAGTTATAATACCACATGTCAGTGGGAATTTACTTCACTTTTCAAACAGATAGATGCGAAGTAATTCCACTTATACAATCAATTAATATTCAATTGTGTCTTTTTTAACAAAAGAGTTTGATACTACATCAAAGTACAGTTATTTTAATCCTGTTATTAAATAAAAATAAATGACAACCAAATATAATCTAGTCTTGAATTATTATCGTAACAGTCAAGTATGTCCCGAGTGGCTCTATCAAATAAGTTAATTAAAATTTCAAAATTTGATAATTATAATGGAGAATTTAAGTGAACATTTTTTCAAATTCATCACGGGTTTACGGTAAAATCTTGAGTTGTTGTACATACCTATAGAAAAACAAATTTATGTGATGAAGTACACCCGCAAAAATATAAGTCAATACACGTGCTACCAACATACAAAAATAAAAGACATGAAATGATGGTTATTATAATAATCAAGAAATAATGATGAAAAAAATGAGAATGATAGATGGTTGAAAGAAGACTGCACTAACAAGTCATTATGTCATCGAAATACTGCGAAATGATTATTGAGAATTAACTCCACTTATTTTACGGTTCAATGGGAATTAACTCCACTAATTTCCACTAAATTTTGAGTGGAGGTATTTCTCAGAGGTAGCGGGAGTTAAGTCTATCTCAATTTTGTGGAGTTAATTCTCACATAGGTGGAATAAATTCCCATGTGGAGTTAAGTACGTGTGGAGCTAATACCTCTCACCATGCGAAAACAATGTAATCTCGAATAATGGGTAATATTTATTTGAATACCTGTGACGACTCATCTGTCGGTCTTTTGATGAATTTTGTTCATAATTTTAAGGTCTGGAAGATATGCATCGCAAGAACCTCATATTCTATACAGGATCAAACCATATCTAAACAATGGCGGAATATTCATTATCGATAAGTTTCTTTCTTCATTGCCGTTGGTAGAACAGCTCATGCGAAATTAGCCGTTGTAGATATAGTCTGGAAAATTAAACCTTACACTACCAACCCAGTGTTTCTGTTACGTACCAAAAAAGTTAAGCTGTGCTTTTATTATCCGCACTCCATTACTTTAAAAAAAGTTGCGTAAATAATAAACCGGAGATTATACTTGAGTAGTCTAAATCAAATATTTTAAAAATAAATTTATAAAATTTTTTTAAAAAATGAAAACTGTCAGACCCTAGTAGGTCGAGCTTATGAGAGGTAGACATTAATAGCATTAATTCATTTCTGTACAAGCGGATATTATTAGAAATTATTAAATCGTTTTACTGACGTTTTAAAGGGAAAAAGAGCCCATTTGGCAATGTAACCGTTATATGTCTTTAAAACGATGAAGATACGAATCACAAATCTCCTCCAACTAGTTCCTTTCCAAAAACTTACAGAAATTTAATTTTTTGGAAAAAATTTCTAAATTTATTGGATAAAACAACATACTTTTATTGGAATTTCCGAAATTTGCAAGCTTGTCACCACAAAACTATTGATACTGAATTTAGCTTGTGTTCGATTATCTAAAAATGATGTAGATCTGAACTTATCATATGTCTCTCTTATAGTCAAAACCAACGTTCATTTAGTGTTGAAAATAATTACAAAATATAAATTTGCAATAACATTTCGAAAATAATATTCTCAGAGCATAATCTAAAAACTAATTTCTGTTTGATTTTATAGTAAAGTTTTTTTTTTTTCGTTTTCCAAAAATATAATTCAAATTCCAATTAAAAGTTTTCCATCGCAATCGATTAAAATATATAACTGTAGCTACACACATAACCAAAAAAAATTAAAAATCGATTGGAAAAAAGTTTCGATTTTTTTTTTTTGTATTGCAAAAAGAAAAGTTAGTTTTCCCGTTAGTACTTGGTTGTTTGCTGTTTAATTTGTTTTGTTATAAATTTGTTTATCGGGAGAAAAAAAAGCTGGATACATATAACAAAACGAGCAGAACGAATGTTGGTAAAAAACTGTTATATATATAACACAAAAAATCACCACAATAATATTCAATTTCAATAAATCTATGTTTAAATAAAAAAAAAAAAAAAAAAAAGTTTAAACGAAAACCTCGGCGGAATATAACCCATAAATTGCATGGTGAAGTATATTCGTTTGAATTTTTTTTTATTAGAATAGTTAACCTAAAACTATTTCAATTAAAACACTTGAAACTTTTGGACGATTGACAGTTGTTAGTACCTTGGTTTATGTAGGAGAATTTCTGGGAGTTTAGGGCAGCATAAGTTATTATTTTATCGTTATATAGGCTTTTAAGTTCAAATTTGATTTAATAAACATCAAAATTTCTTTATTCCACAATTAATTCGTACCCTCATAAGGGATGAGGGCCAATTTTGACACTAATGTAATTCTCTTATAAGTTTCTTAGAAAAAAATGTATATGCCGCCAAAGAATTCAAATTTAAACCTCATTGAGCAACTCTAGGCAAAGCACAAAATAATTAAAACTCGGCATGTGAGATAAAACAAATTAAACGCAATTTAAGCCACTATAACCCAAAACTTAGTGAAACCCATGAAGAGGGATTGAACAATATGATGGACGTTTGTTCCGCTTTAGGTTTTAAGTAAATTCGATGCATGATGATGTTGGCCAAGGTGGAGTGGATAAGATGGTGCAGAAAGTAGCCGAACATTTTTGGTTAACAAGCGTGAGTGATTTTATCAAGCGGTATATTTTTGCTTGTATTGAAAGTTGCTATACAAAAAAGGTTTGATTTGGACCATCTCGGACCATTCACGAGATGTACATCGGGAAATATTTATATAATTGTGATGGTATGTTGTTTTTTTCTAAATATGGGTGAAAGGCTATACAATCCAGTACTTAAAATGATGGAAAAAGAACATGCGCTTAAACACATAATGAATGCTACATAGACGCTTAGAGCAAAAAGACAGTAATAATAGGATTGTTTTGGCAATGCTTAGTGCAAAGACGTTAAACGATGGAAGAAATTAGGATGGTCACTTGAAATTGAATAGTATTGTCAAAAATCTTATTAAATTGGTAAGAGAAAAATAGAAGCAGAGGTTTGACGAAGAAAATTTAGTGTTTGTGGAATTATTCACTGATACGACCGATGCTTTCCTATGGCGGCAAAAGCCGAATCCTGACTATAAAAGTGTCTGAGAATCAATATCGGATTATGCTGAATTTAGGCAACTTCTCATAGATTTCGACATTGCCAATTTCATTAAATACAAGGGGTCCCTAAAACAACCAGCTTTATGTACGTCACAGAAAAAAGCCAAGCTACGATTGCGTGACGATGTCGAGCAAAGTTCGATGGAACAACGTGAATGTAAATCGACTGTGCGGGCGGCAAAAGCCAGAAACAGACAGAAAAATTTTCTGCTAAATCAAATTCTCAATTATTTATTAGGGTAATTCCCTAAAAATGTCACTCATTTTAGGAAAGCTTTAAGCCAGATTCTAGACATATGATTTTAAAAAACTTACATTTTCGTGGCTTTAGCTGCCTTGGTGATACTTCAATATTTTTGATGAGTCCTTAAAATATCCAATTTGTTTTAGTATCGGGGTTTTGTGATCGTCTGTGGTAAAATTATTTGTCATCTTGCTCCCTACCTTTTTAAACTGGCTTTGGAGGCACATTGATCGTGAACGTCTGGCTCTTGCCGGCTCACTACATTCTTAAGAAGTTTGTCAAACAGACCGTCTCGAGAAGCAGTATCTAATGGGTTGTGTTTCGATGGGGCATATAGCCATTGCTGAATATTGGTTGAGTTTTATATTTCCGTAACTCGGTTGAGTATGAATTATTTCATTTTCTCAGTGGGTTAGTCAGCCACACAAGGAAAGTTGTGGAATTCGTCTACAAAGTTATCTTTGGTGGTATAACAAGATCCAAAGACTTAGTCACAAGCTTAAGCATCTTAACGAATGAAAAGGCCGCACATAACTCAAGCTTTGCTGTTATAACGTACTTTTTCGATGCAACCGTATTTATGCAATGATATTCGTTAGTACTTCTCCAAGGTAATTTATGTTGCCCCCCTATACCACTGTGGTATATGCGCGACAAAAATTCACACAAGTGCAAATCTCGAGCCCAGTTTAGCCATCTTGTTATTTTAATGTTTTCTAGTAGGTTTAGTATATTTCGGATGGCTATCAATAAATTTTTGACGTCATTAGGAAGCTGGTCATCCCACGCTAGCTTTAAAAGCCACAGGCCCTGGAAGAAGCTTTATCTTGGTTATCACGGGCGACAAACATCCCATCGGATTAAATACCAAAGAGGCTTCAGATAACATGTTTCTCTTTGTGATTCTGGTTCTGATTCTGGTAAGGAAACGGTAATTGTCTTAGTGCATAAGGAGGCGATAATGTTTTCTTGATGACGTTGGCGCATTACGCCAAACTGTTCGTTGGTAATTCAAATCTGTTGGTTCTTCCACACCACGATTCTTCCGGGACCTGATGAGTAACTGTTGTACGGTTGGTCCAATCATCAACGAATCATTAAGTGACATTCCATTTGGCCAATTTTGGTGATGAGTCGAATATTTCACTCTTATTGGTTGAGCTAGATTCTTTGATACCTGGATGGTGGGGCATGCAGTTTATGAACTTGGTTAGGTATGCTAATTTCTTCTAATAGTACCAACACCATGTGCCCGAGTACTTCGTATTCCGCTATGAATTTAGAGTAGGGTTTACATAGTTCTGGAGCTTTTATAAATTTCCGTTCTAGTGAGCTAAAATCTCCCAGCACTTTCTTAATGCTTGGTTTATGATAATTTCTTGTTGGATAATTTAAGTTTATGATAATTTTTAGACAATCAGGTTATAACTTGAGGCGATTCATCATATGCTTGGTATTCTCCTCCATGTCGATCCAACCTAATTTCATGTTCTGTGCAATAAGTATCACGTATTATAATATCCATGGAGAATTAGATATTGGTCCTGGATCTTATAATAATTAACGTTACTACTCTTGAACAGCCAGCTTTTCCTGCAATCAATGTATTGATTCTGAATCTTGTATTAGAACGTGGCACTTTTAAGGGCGCGGCAAGGTTGCTTATTGCCAAATTTGTCTCGAGCTTCAACAATTGCTGCTGGTAGTGCATCAGATGAGATAGTCAATATATTTGTTTTAGCATGAGTCAGCGTGTGATGTTTTTTTCTACAGTAGTGGCATCGACCTTTTGATATACACTGAAAAGCAGTAAAGCAATTAAAACGACTGGAACTCTCATTGACATATTGTCTACGTTGATCCAAGTTCATTGCGATAATCCAAGGACAGTCATATAAACGTGTTGATCATTGCACAGACTACATCGGCTAAGTAATTTAAGCAACAATCTCTCGAATCAACAATCTCTCACACTATCTTTGATATACATTTCAATGACTTCGTTGACAATGCTCCTCTTTTTATCGTATAGCTTTACTAGCTTTTGGAAGGCTTCATCTACATGACATAAAGTCGCACTAAATTTTCAGATGGACCTAAAATTTTCATAAACGGTGCTTTTGAAAACGTCAAAAAATGACTGCCACTAAACGTTGGTAATCTTTGGCGTGGAAGCTTGAAATCATTTGATGGTAACGTGTTTGATGACTTCAACATGGTGTCTTAAAATTGAATGGCAGTGTCTGAATCTTTGCCTTAGTCAGTCGTTGTTATGTGACTAAGCTTGGGGAATAGTTGTCGTCAGCGTCAATATCCGAAGGAAGGTTGGCATTAAGAGCGAAAATGTCATCTACAATGCTCACAAAATATTTTTAAAGGTGATTTAGCGGTGTCAGCCGCAAGACCAGCCAGTTGGTGGGATATGGGTATGAGTGGATCATTGGTAGGGAGACTGGGAAAATTGGGCTTTTATTAATGCCTTGTGGAGCGCCCGATGGATTATCGAGCGATCATGAAGATTCATCATGTGTATAGACAGGAGGCGCTGATGCAGGATTGGTTGGATTGCTTCTAGAATGTAGATTGGAGGGTTTAACCTGTGGAGCTGCAAAGGGGTTAAGTATATCGTACTTAGTATTTCTCAACACTCGAAAGGTCCTTGTCGGATCGACGAGATGATGTTGATAGATGTAACCCGGTTGGAGGCCGAATTGGTGGTCATAGAATTTCACGGAGTGGTCCAGTCGAGATTTTTTTCTGGACCTGGAGGAAGACTGATTGGCCTATGACTGGACATATTTGGGATGATTTGTTTGGTTTGTGGATTGAAATGCCTTTAGCCCATGTTGGCTTTCGTGGTGAAAGAGAAAGGTAGTGATCGAGACGATTACATGCATTAGTTATTGCCGGTGGGATACATGAAGCCTTATTTGGAAGATTTATGATTGGTTAAATTTATCAGGAGCCTTTTATGGACGATTTTTGGTGATTTTTTCTTGCTTCTGGTAAATAAATGTCACTACCGGATATGGATTTAGGTTGAAAAGGATTCTATTTCTTTGATTGCTTTTTGGGTTTGTGACTCGATTTTCGGTTTTTTCGACATTTAAACGCGATTTTTCTGTTTGGATGGTGGTATTTTATTGAACCAGCTTTTGAGATTCTGAGAAGTTTTTTCTTTGGCATGTGTTTAAAATAAAAATTCACTTGACTATTTCGAAAAATAAACGTGAACGTTATTGGAACAGGTGAAATAAAATGTACAGTTACCGTATAAATGCCACACTCTAAAATTTCAACAGACAAATGATGAAACCACTAGAAAATCTCAACTATGTGCATAATCGTATTTACGTTAATATTTTTAGAAACATAATTAGTTAATTGATTTTTTGGTTAACATCCAAAAGACATAAAAATTAATTTTAATTATCTAATTATTAATTTCGTAGTTATAATTGATGGAAAATTATTAATTTTCAAGACAATTTTCCAACTCATTTTTTTTTTCGTGTAAAACAACAACAAAATAATTATAAATTAAAATTATTGCAGTAAAAATTAAATATGGGGAAAATTCACAAAGATGTGGAAAATTGATGAGGATACAGTGAAAATCATAAATCAATTTTCTTTTTTTAATTTTTCATTAACTAAACTAATTAAAATACTTTTGGTTGTTGGATATAAAAATAGAAATAAAATTATTATTTATTTATTTCGGGAAAAACCCAACAAAACTACACCAAAGATGAAGACAAATTTTCCATTTTGTATATACATAATATGTTGTTATGTTTATGGTTTAGGGTGAAATAAAATACCAACAACAACAACAACAATATAATAACGAGACAATGACGATAATAACATGAAAATGTATTTGTTAAGAAATTACCGCGATTTTATTTTAAAGACGATCATCTTGAGTGTGTCATTAAAAATGTTAAAAACAATTTTGTTAAAATCGTAATTGTTCGTTGTTGTTGTAAGGGTTTTCTGGTTTATATCACACTTCATGCTGCCGGAATTTTATTTATTGTATATATGTATATAGTTGAGGGTTACTCGTAGCGCGTGTTATATTACATAAAAATGTTTGGTAATTTATTGTTTTAGATTAGTGTATAATTTACAAATGGCTTCAAAAATAGATTTTCGTATTTTTTTTTTTGTTTTGTTGTTTGGTTCATTAAATATTTGGATTAATTTGGTACATTATGGAAGACAAGATATTGAAAGTATGTCATATCATTGGATTATATTGACTAAAATAAATCAAATTTATTTAGTATACACTCTACGTCCTAATGGAATTAACTGTCAGTAGATGTAGGAATGTTTCTTATGTATATTATATACATATATAATCGTCATGTACTAAGTGTATCAATATACAAAGAGATTGAAATTGGGAAAAAAGTTTTTTTTTGTGTCTAGCCTATTGGGTATTTTCTACCCCTTCGCCTTAAATATATTTTATATATTATGTATATCTGTGGTCTCAAGTTAAAAGAGAGCTAAACGACAATTCTCGAAACTTGTTTTAACATGATTATCACTTTTGCTAAATATTTATTAATCCTTCGAGCCGGATTATCTGCACCGGATTAAGAGTATATAAAAAATTATGCCACCGTCCGTTAAACCTATTTAAGTGACTAGCACATGTCATTATCGCAGAAGCCCCAAGCTAAATCAGATGAGTATCACATTTTCTTTTTATTTGTTGGATCCAAATTGTAAAAATAATTGCGAAATTTGTAAATTGAATTAACACAAACCGCATGAAACCGAGAAAAGCTTCCATTATCCAGCCTGTTATATATCAGTGAATGCAAATAAACAAAATAGAAGTCCAGTCAATCAAGCGACGAGGAAGTAGAAGAACGAATACCTCGTGCAAAAGAGCTGTTACGGAATTTTTCCCATATTGAAAGCCAGATTTTTACCGAGAAGTCTGAAGAAAAATTTCAGCAGAGAAGTTCGAACTACCCTGTAACCAGCCTTAATAAGTTTTTGCGTTTGCAAAGAGTACCCTCAAACATGCAACGGAATGACTCAATGCTCAACACTTTGCATGTAATCAATAATGTGTCTAAACTCTCCAAAGTCAATACAACTACTTTTTCGGGAGAAACGACCACTCAACTTATTGACGCATTTAGCGATGACTTAAGCTAATTAGATGGAAGATTTTCAGAAATTGTGCAAACTTTATGATTGAAAATGTTTAATTACCTTCGTTTCATAGCAGATTTACAAGCTTTAATAATAACAAGCGGACTAATCAAAGCCACGTTACAAATCTTAAAAATTCACCGATAAGTTTATTTCTGACCAAAATCAAGATGTAACTGTGGAACAACTCGTAACAAATAATACTTCCTGACGATGGAATATTTATGAATCCATCGAATTTAAAGAATTGAAAGCATGTCTTAAGCATCTTTTGACACTTGGACACCTAGTATTGCTATAGCTGCTAACACTACAAACGATCGAAATCCGAACAATCGCTCAACTCACCAAGTATCCGAACTGCGATTACCACGTGTAGTAATTGACCAGTTTAGTGGAGATTGACTTTACATCAAATGGCAATCTTTTTCGGATTAATTTGAATCCTCCATTCCCTCAAAAGATAGCCTTTCAAACATTCACAAATTTCAGTATTTGAAAGACTGAAAATTGAAAATTTTTGGAAAATTGAAAAAGTTAACTATCCTTCAGTGCACAATCCGTTCGAAGATGAATGTGAAATTCACTACCAACAAAACACGATAAAAACAAATGATGGTAGATATATCGCCAAACTGCCGTTTAAGCATTATATCTATCATTATACGTCTTTCTCACGCCAGCTCATTTTTGATTTGGGAATCAATGAGCAATTCCAGAATCCGATTCACACAGATCACAAGGTTTTTGGAAACCGTGGCGCCTAGATAGCCTTACTATTCTCAATCAACGAAGCAAATGAAAAGCTTTAGACCGGCTGGTACTAATTCAAGAAGATTACGAGCTACAACAACCGTCAGGGGATTTCATATAAACCGAGATGTCACGTGTCCAGTCTGCGGAATCAATATTCACCAAGTCTTCTATTGCCCTAAATTTTTCGCTATTTATTTAACCATTTGGGAGCTGCTTAAATTGCCTAAAAAGAACCATGTAGTTTACTATAATCGATCAAAGAAGAGATACTGAATTTGCTACAAGAGCCATCCCACGCTTCTGTATATATCAGTAAACCAATCGATAAGATTTCCACATCAAAGGCAGGCACCAGTATTTTCCACCAAAAAGAGGAATCCGCAACGTGGGATTACCAACGGCGATTGCGCCTCTGGCTCCGGCTAATTTACCTTACAGTCACTGACATCTAAGACAAATTACTTTACCATTCCGGTTCTATTTCGAATACTCCTGGCAAAAGATTGTTTCCAAAGTGAGCCATAAAGGTTTTTGATTGCATTCCGCGGAAGAGACAGTTCAACGTCTCAAGTTACCATTACGCCAAACATCAGTTAACATTTCCAGAATTGGGGCAAGTATGTCTGAAATCCCATTTCCCGTCCGGTTAAAGGTGGAAACATGTGTTTCAAAAAATTTTAATGGATGTTCCGAAACGGCAACTTAAACAAAAACGAACCAACGAGGAATGGAATAGGTTAATTTTGTTTGACCCAAAGTTTGACACTTCAGCTCTTATTGACATCTTGTGCACTGCGATTTTATCGGCAGTCAAATTTTAAGGTGGAAACCTAGTGCCATTAAGTTTAGCTTCGGTTGGGTGATTGAAGGACTGACCCAAGTAGAAGATGGAAATAATATGGACAGGTTTTGAGAATTAGAAAATGTCCAGGCTACCAATGTCAGTCAGTCAGCAGAAGACATCGGTTGCAAATTTATCTTCAGCAAAACCATAACACGAGATCCAGATGGCAGATATGGGGTACAACTGCAATTTATGGATACACAACTGGACCAATTACACAAGAAAAATTACTCTCTAAATGGTATAACTCACCACCGTCATCGGCTGTATCGTATTTAATCGTAAGGTAAGCCAAATCCTCATAAACGATTTATATGTAGCTAATGTGTTAACCGCTGCTGATAAATTAAAGGAGGCTGATCATCTGCAGTTTAAATTAATCAAGTTGCTGCTTAATGGAGGAATTGGATTAAAGAAATGGTGAATCTTTGACCCATTGGGTCGACTGACACCATTCTTGCTCGCTGTTAGATAATGTATCAAAAGTTGTGGAGTCTAGCCATAGGCTGGAACGGCTTGCAGAGTTCGCAGACAAGTTGGGTTGAATTAAACTGAAGCTGAGCTCCACTCAGTAAAGGCAAAGTCATCCTAAACGTCTCGTCCAAATAAAGATCTTCCTGTTAAGATGGCCAACAAAACATCGAAAGCCACTACGACCACAACAAACGAGGATTTGGTGACCACTATTGGACTCATGATAGAAGAGATGAAGACCAGTTCAAACAAATCTAATTGAACGATGAATACCGTTTGAAGTTGCTAAGGAATCATACTTCAATTGAAGACAATACACTATGGTTCTTAACACATCAATGAGATACCGTTGGTCGTCTGAGACAACTACAAGAGGCACATGTAGAACTCGAACTAACTAAATAGCATGAATACCGAACTAATCAAGATAAATCTGTGATAGCACTATTTCTGTCATTCCAATTAGAACTAATCACATGTAGAAGATTCTCAGCAAGTTATGTTGCAAATACTCACCAAAGAAAAAAGTCACGTAATCCTAGAGGGCAGCGGAAACAAGTATGGTAAAAACGCGTAGAGAGACGAGTAGGTCAACTTTTAATAAGTCTAAAAGAGCCAACAACTCGTATAAACATGAAATGAGATAAGGGGGAATTGAGGAGTGAATAAAAGAATTTTCGAAGACTCCTATGTAAGAAAACAAACGTGGTTTTAGAGATTTTTCGTCTTAGAAAGGTGCTCTCAACCAATCCAACTAGTATTTCATCGAGAATGAAACCATCTAAGACAGAGGTGGTATTTTTAACTAAAAAATACAAAATCCCAGTAATTGCCCCCCTTAAATTGGCATTAAAACTGGTCCCACTCTGGTTAGAACTGACAGAGCGGAATTTCTGGAAGAAATCTTAGCTGGAAGTCTAACAGCAAATGAATAATTACAAAAACATTGTACTCATATAGGAACGACATTGGTAATAGACAGGGTCTTATGCTGGAGCTAGCAGACTGGCTCTATGCTGCCGCAGACCCATTCTTATTTATGAAGTGAGCATTTGATGGCTAGCACTGAACAAGGTAACACATACAAATAGGATTAAGAAAGTGCAAAGAATGGCTAGCATCCTCATAATTCAGCCACAATGTGTCTTAGAGAAAATGTTTTCAGATAGGTCACTCGATAATAATCAGTTCGCAAAAGATGAAAGCGGCGACTGTCGATTATTCTACACCAGTATTACGCATCGTAAAACGTTTTCATATCTTTTTTCCTTTAAGAGAGTTTTGGGGTGAATGGTTTAATAGCGGAGACTGAGCTATGTGGTTCTTCAAGGATGGTTTCAAACTAGATGGTTCAGTTGGTGCTGAAGCGTTTTATGATACATAAGAATATTTTATTATTCTTCTAACTGACTATTAAAATATTACAGCGAGTATCAAGCTAAAGTGATAGCGATTTAAAAAGTTTTGACTTGGAATAATATTGCAGAATTTCCAGCGTCAATAGTATCATTGGGTAGCCGATCATCTCTTAACGAAATGAGTGATCATTTTAACATTCAGATCATCTGGATTCCTAGTTACCCGGACTCGGACGTGAAGATAAACTGCAGAGCAGATGAACTTGATAGGTGAGGCACAATTCTCCATATTATCTCTGTGCATAAATAACTTAAGAACAGTCGTAGAGGTACTCACAGGACTCTACCTTATCGGTGAACATGAGAGAATGATGGGTCTGAACAGTTATAACATCCGCAGAATTTGTATGGACGAAGAGAAGAAGAAGACATCGGTTCACTTTCTTAGCTCATATCCGGGTTTGTCACGACTAACATATCAGGATGATGCCAATAATAGTATTAGGACAGTCAAATTGTGTGGTATCATAATGTTGTGACCACCGATATATACTATATTGCGTATGTATTACATAAATAGATCACAGCGAAAACATAAAGTTCATGATTTTATTTATTTATTTACTATATACATGTTATGTTCCGTGTATTTGGGGATAGGTCTCCAATTTTATTAAATAAAGACGAATAGGCCGTATACACAGGACTCCACCAAATTGTATTATTATTTTTGTTTTCGTATTTTTTTTATTTTTTTTTTTTTTAGAAACAAACTTTGATCAGATCTCCAGCAAAATAACCATGAGACGGAATAAAGAAAACAAAAACAAAAAATAAGGAAGACGAAGGATATAAGGCAGATAAATTTTACTTTATACTTTTTTTTTTTTGGTTGTAATGAAGTAAAAATATCCCTTCAATTAATCCAAATAGGATTTTATCTTCAACCAACCATTAACAATAATAAATTAAAAAATAAAAGTCTCCAAGATATATACGGTAAGAAACATAAAATAGGTTTTACGATTTTTTTTTTCTGTTCTTCTTCAGATTCATATCGTTCATCTTCAAAATGAGATATATGAGAAAGTTTTAGTTTACGGTTTGTAACATTGGAAATTGAAAGGATTTATCTGTGTAATGAAATGGTTGAGTTACGAAAGTTCAATTTACCCTATCTCAGAGCAAAATAAGTTTCAATCACTTTAAGTATATTAAGCTTCTTAGATAGTATATATATTCTTTGAAATATGATGTATATGTGAGAGGGTATACATATATATAAAACACGAATTTCATTTTACCACAAAACATAAAATTAAGAAATGATACATATCTATATAGTTACCTGCTGTTACATATCGCCATAACAATATATACTCGTAAAAGAATTAACCCCAAAAACACACATGGAAACAGAAGAAAATGAACAGAAAAATAAAAGTTTTTTTTTTTTTTTAAATTGAATTCTTTTTCTTATTTTAACAAATTGAATTCAATAATTAAATATAAACGAAATAAAACAAAAATAACACATATGTGAAAATTCGGAAAAACTTCGAGAAGGGAAAAAACTATTTTACACGAAAATAATAGAATATTTCATTTCAATAGTTTTCTATTATGTTTCGAGGGATATGATTTGGATTTTTTCCAATCTATAACCACATCATGCCGGATGAGTGCATCCATTTCTAATCATGTTCTTTGTTTTAAGAACTAATATTTTAAGGTAGACTAAATAATAAATAAAATCGAAAAGTTTAATATTTAAAATTTACACATTTTTAAGTAATAAATAAAATATTTTTCCGATAAAAGCTTTTCTTTACTATTCATTTTATCGCTATTCTGGGTACGTACGAGAACGTTGCATATAATATAACCAAAAATAAAGATTCTGTTGTTCGAATCCTCTAAACAGAAAAACTTTTCGTATATTTTTTGTTTTTTTTTCTGATTCAAGGCAATAATTGAAAATGTACTCAGCACTGGAAAAACATCGATACAAAATATATATTGGTAAAAGAAAAACTTTTGGTTTATTGCTCTAACTTAGCGTGTTTGTTGTGCGCTGTATTTATCACTATTTTGCAGTTTGTAATTTATAAGTTTTAATGATCATAGTTTATCATGATTGTGATAAATAATGTGCTTTTACTACTGTAAACAGTTTTGTGCTTATTTGCACAAGGATGTTAAAGTGTAAGTTGTAAAACCCAATGTTAACCGAGTGGAGTTATATTTTTAAGCGGTTAATTTCGAGTTCCGCAAGTTTAGTTTCGGTTATGGAATGTTTAATTTCAGATTATAATAGGATCTGAATTACTTAGTTAGTTAGTTAGTTTTAGGTGGCCGCCCAACGAAAGGGCAAGGCTTCTCCACACTACCCTACTGTTACCAATTTGAGCTTCTCACGAATCAGTAGATATCTCTAACGCTCAATTTACTGAAATCTGTTAGATCACTCAGGAGGTGAGCTCCCAAAAACTTGAGTCTGTTTTGAGACAGACCATGACAGGTGCATCACAAATGAAGTATTGTTTCCTCCTCTTCTTCGTCGTTACAGCTTCGACAGTAATCATGAAAGAAAACACCAAGTCTGCTGGCATGCTTTCCAATATGACAGTGCCCAGTAGTGACACCCCCAATAGATATTAGTTGGGTAGACTATTTAAGTCCAGATTAGGCCAAATCTGCCTATTAATTAATTACACATGAGGTGCAATTTGCCCATCTATTGTTTGTAAGTTAACGAGCTTCTTCCACCTTGCACGGTAAGATGAGGCAAGTAATACCTTGTCACGCGAGTTCATCGGCTTTCTTATTCCCCGTAATATTGAAACGCCCTGGCACCTATATAAGATGGATATTGAACTGCTCAGCCATCTCGTTAAGAGATAAAAGAATATTCCGGGCTACTTTTGACGTGATAAAGCCTGATTGTAAAACTTTAATAGCAGCCTGACTGTCCGTAAAATGCCAATATCTCTTACAGATATTACATGATACTTCATCCAGTCTATGGCTTCCTTGATTGCTATTAGATCTGCCTGAAAAATACTGCAACGATTAGGGAGGCGAAAGATTTAGTTCTTTGCAGAAAACCCCTCCACCGACCTTTCCATCAATTTTCGACCCATCTGTAAAAAAATTAATAAAACCTGACTTTAAAACTGTTCCAATCACCCAATTCTCTCTGGAAGGAATATCAGTTATAAAATTAACTTCGAGGTATGATTTCGAGATGGTGTAGTCGATAGATTTGGGGATTTCATTATTTGTTAGAATAGATGATTGTCCCATAATGTTACAGGACCACATAGAATTTGATTTAAGCCTTAGCCAGGATATCTAAAGGGATAAGATGAAAGAAAATCTCCAGTGCTTCTAAGTGAACAGTTCTTAGCACTTTCAAGAGCAACTTTTGGTTAGCCACTGTATAAGGCGGACCACCAAACTGTAACTCCATACATTAGAACTGGTCTAACTACAGAGGTTTAAAGCCAATGCACAATGTGAGGCTTAAACCCCCATCCTTTTCCAATGGAATTTTTACAGGAGTAGAGTGCTACCGTAGCCTTTTTTACTCTTTCCAGAATATTAGGCTTCTAGCTTAGTTTACTATCCAAAATGAGACCCAAGAGTTTCACTTTAGCTGAGGTGCTCAAAACAACTCCTTTGAAAGTTGGAAGGTCAAAGCGAGAAAGTTTGTACTCCCTGGAAAAAAGAACTAACTAAGTCTTCAGTGGGTTAACTCTAAGACCACAACTATTGGTCCATTGAGTTAGAATGCCAAGAGCATTCTGCATAACATCTCTGAGCATACAAGGATATTTACCGAAAGAGCCAATAGTAACATCTTTGGCATAAGCCACCACTTTAAAGCCAGTCCCTTCCAGGTTTAGTAACAGGTCATTTATGACCAAATTCCAAAGAAGGAAGGATAATACACCACATTGCGGTGTACCTCTACTTACAAATTTACGGATGGATAATACACCTAAATTCACCGTTATGACCTTGCCTTTGAGCATTTGGTCAATCCAGCTTCTAAGTGTCACATCCACCCCCAAATTTGAAAGTGCTTGCTTGATCGCCCTTGATTTAACATTATTAAAGGCACCCTCAATATCACAAAAGGTTACCAAAGAGAATCCTTGTATTCAAGGGACTTCTCTATAGGACATAAGAGGGTATGGAGAGCAGTTTCCACCGATTTTCCCTTTTTATATGCATGCTGAGACGTTGACAACTTTGCAGGCTCGATTAAGCCTCTATCTGGCTTTCTAAAATTTTGAAGAAATAAGAAGATAAACTAATAGGCCTAAGGTCTTTGAGATTGCTATTAGGGCGTTTTCCCGCCTTTGGTATAAAAATTACATTTACTTCAGTCCATTGCTTTGGAGTGTGACATAGTTCGAGGCTACTTTTGAAAATCACCTCAAGCCAGGGAACAGTTAAGTTAGTGGTTTTCTGAATATCGGCAGGAATAATGCCATCCAGGCCTGCAGACTTTAAAGGCTTGAAACTGTTTACTGCCAAAATGATAGTTCTCCTATTGAAAATGTCCCCCCGAGACCAGCAGCCTTATTAGCCTTTGGCCTAGCTGCCTCAGAAGTCTCCTGTATTTTATCACAAAAGAGTCTCCAGGAATTGCTTTTGGCACTTCTTAGTTCATACTTATACGCTTTGAAGACTCCCTTATAGGAGTCCCAGTCCATGTTACTTGTGTTCTCTTCGCGATTTTAAAAATCCGCTTGCATTTTAAGCGCGTTACTTATATAGTTCCTGTGACGACCATGGTGGACGAGGTTTACCCTTTGGTCTACTAATGGGACATGAACTTGAAATAGCTTCATTAACAGCATCAGACACCCGGTCTACCATGACATCTAGCTCCTGTATTGATTCCGGATATTTAGTAACTAGTGATGGTAGAGCGTTACTCAGAACCATTCTGAAAGTATCCCAATTGATTTTCCTACGGTTTCTAAAATATTTTATATCTAATCCGTATTGAAGATGATCAGAACAGAAGTGTTCCCTAGAAACTCTCCAATTAATTAATCTATTCAACAAGAAATTCAAGACAAGGATAATGTCTAGAACTTCCTGTCTATTCCTTGTTATAAAAGTAGGCTTGCAGCCTACATTACAGATTGATAGGTTAGTACTTATCATATAATCCAAAAGTGACTCACCTCTCTCATTTGTATCACTGCTTCCTCAGATCGTATGGTGTGAGTTCGCATCACAACCAAGGATGACTCCAATTTTCCGTTTTTGAGCATCCATAACAAGAATATGCACATTTGCAGGTGGGAGGTTTACACCGTCGTGCGGTAAGTACTCTGACATAACTCAGAGGCTTTCCTTACAGACCTCGATACTGGCTGCTACTACATCTACATTACCGTAATTTGCAAGGAGAAAGATATTTAGTTTGCTTTTTGCAAGAATGCATGATCGAATCCTACCTTCTTGTTGTACAAACCCGAGTCCAAGAACGCAATCCTCATTGACCCATGGTTCTTGAACCAAGACGACATCAACGTCATCTTTTAATATTTCGAGCAATAAAGCAGCTGACGCTGCCTTACAGTGGTGAAGATTGATTTGAATAAAGTTAAGCATTAAGATTAGTTACAACCTCCACCACCGTGGAACCAGATTCTATAGAATCAGATTCCAAACAGAATCCACAAAGTGACTCCATTGATAAAGACAGCTCAGTGTCCAAAGACGTCCCTGCTGTTTTATCAAGATGCGACTGCGTATCAATTGGGCAACCAATTGATACGTCCTCAGACGCTGCTCCGTGTATTGCGGAAGTATACTTTTCTGGTTCTGGTGCCACTGACTTAGCAGTTCCATCCTTTTTAAAAACTTTTAAGGTGACAGCATTAAAGCCGAAGCTTACCGCACCACTTGTTTTGGCTAGCACCGCCAAAGACGGTGTGTGGATGATAATAACAACCAATCTGTTGTTCTCTTTAGCTTCTTCCATCCTGGTTATCTTCCAGTTGGCAGTTAGCAAATCCGGATTACTAATCTGCAACAATTCCAAAATATTTTTTGGATTGCTAAGTTCCACCGGAATTCACGCCCCAGCTCTCGGCCTACTGGGAATATCCTCCAACAAAATAACTTCAAGCCTGGCTCCAGGCCAAACCTTTCCAAGGCTGCTGATCGCCTTTTTGTAGAGATCTAGAGATCTCTGATTGGAACATCAGAGAAAGGGCTATCAGCCAGGTTGATCTTCAGAACGAATCTCATGACACCTTAATCCAGCCCTTGTCTTATAGTACTAGCACTCGCACCTAATATTTAGCCGACCAAAGTCGTTGCCCGGATGGTACCATCTAGGAGGTATATTAGATACAATTGGTGGACTCCACATAGTTACAACAATGAAGAACAAGCCGTAACAAGACAGATTAGAATACGTAACCGGTTTGTAAAGCAAATGGAAACCTATTGCAGTTTACAACGACTATTATTCTAATCAGAACTCGGTGAATGCTGCACAATCACGTCTATAACGCTTAAGTTCAATAAGCTAGAGTCACAGCTTTTGGAAAATTATGGTTATATGCCTATCTGTGACCAAGTTCGAGCAACAACAATCATTTTATGCGACATTAAAGGACACTCATGTATTATTGCCGAAGTTTAACATCGAACTGTTTTTTGGAGACTGTTTCAGATGTGGCCCTCATTTAGGTAGCTGTACGTCAGTGCGGTGCATAATTATCCAAAACTGTGCGAATAAATTGCAATTATTAATAACAAGGTGAAGCTGCTGGCCTTCTTCGACCCATCACTAATACAGATCAAAATAATGACGAAGCCTGAGTAAAACTGCAGTATCGTTATATGTTTTACAAGGAACTGCTTCGGCTATACAATCAAACAGATGAAATCTTACGATGTATAAGTATCGCAAAAATTGCATTATTTCACCATTATGGCAAGAATATAACAAAATTCTACAAGTTAAATAAAAAATTATAACTTAATTATTAGCACCTCTCTAAGGTGATATAATATAATACAGTGGTGTCTATAAATAAATATTTGTGATTGATATCAAGACAGATGAGATTCAATTCTAATAAACTCGTACTACAGTATTACCACGTGCAGATTTCTATTCGTATGTAACGTTCCAAACATACGAGTAGCATTGATATGTAATACATTGACTACGTTTAGCATCGTACCTTATATACGACTAAACACAATAGAGGAAGCGAAATTATATTCCCTGGAGCATAATTTAATCATATCATACATGAATTTTTTTTTTATTTTAGTGCAAAAAGATTTCGTATTGCTACAGAAGCAGCTATGATGTATACAGTTTTACTTTTTGTCTGTTTCTGTTACGGGGAATATAAAAAATTGCTTCTTGTAACAATCTAACAAACATACAACAGTAAAGTAAAAAAAAAACAAAAAATTGACATTAATATAATTGCCAATTTGCTTCCTGATTTTTATTATTACATTTTACTATACATACTTTGTATCGTATGTACTTCCAAATTATATCTTATTTTATTGTTTATGTCTCTCTGTCTTTAATATGTATATTTGTCGTAACTGTCAAACATTTTATTATTTTATTTTTATTGCACACTGATTAGTGATAATAATAAATTATGTTTTATGATGAACATCCCAGTGACACTTAAATAAAATTTGCATGGGGAAGATTTCAAAACGATTATATGTACCTTAGTTCTACTTGGTTTGGGACGTTTTTTCATAAAGGAAATATTTTAGGGTGTTACACCAATGTGAATGGCTTACACCACGATAATAATTGATCAACAGTTATCGATCAACTTAGAAGCTATGCATCTTTAACTGAGCTATGCATCAGTAATCGAAGCCCAGAAAATTGTTTGAAAGCTAACCTCTTTAAAAGTTTGGATGAACCCAAGATGTAATATTGAAACTGATTATTAAGGAATTATTTTAGCTTTTTAAAATGAATTTTAAAATGAAATAAATCGCCAATTATTTGTCAAGTACCTCCTACTGCCACTTAAAGTGCTTTCCCCACAGGAAAACGAAAACGTTAAATTGGTTTTTAACTATTCACTAAAACTACAATACATTTCTTATGGTATAGCTGAAATCCTTTGAAACCGGTTCGTAATCACTATAAAAATTTGTATAATTCAAAAAACTATAATTTTATTATACTTTTTGGTACAAAAAATAAAAATGTCTATAAAAGTGTGGCAAACCCCGTTTAGCTTGAGAAAACGAGATTTTCTTGAGCGACAAGATGTATCTTCTAAGACTATGTCCGAAACACATGATAAATATTTGTAAATACACAAATGATGATAAAAACGAAGTCACCAAAATTATCAAGGTAAGTTACTATATAACAGCCAAACTCATCGCATAGCACACTCAGATATATACAATAAAACATAAAATTCACTATGTGGTTTTGTAATAGTACCATTCAAAAACCATTTTAGTAAAATTTGAATTTTTTCGTTGCTATGACAATTTCAAAAAACAATTAACCCTTTCGCGAACACAAAATTTATAGAAAAAGCTCGAAAAAAACAATGAATAGATAACTCTGAATAGACACATGCTATAATTTCGGTTCTAGACGAATTACATGAAGTCTGATTAATGTTTTGGGATCGTAGTTGTATGGATATATATTTGACAGTTAGAACTCAATTAGGAGAGCCCGTCGGCAAATGGCGACTTGACCTATTTAAAACTTTTATTTCATTAATAGGACACGTCGGCTATAGCCGATATAGGATGGCACTAGAAAAACTTAAAAAGTTCAAGAAAACCAAAAAAAAAATCAATAATCATGTACTAATACATCTGATAACGGTATTACACAATATAAAAAAATATGTTATTAAAATAAAAATTTTGAAAAAAATAAAAACCAAAATTTACATATAAAATAAAGACCTCTCGTAGCGACATACTTTTACGAACTATATATGAACTTATATGAAGATTACGTCATTCTTTTTAAAATCTCTTAAAAAAACAAATATGTAACGGTTTCATAAAAAAAAGTCACTAAATAGGGTACAATAATTACAAAAATGCTTGTATTCTATATATATGCCATGAAAATGCAGACGGCTATATCCGACGTATACTTTTATAGCATTCAAAATTACGGGATATGCCGATAGGTCCCGCGAACCGATTCTGTAATTTTTCTTTAAGTTTTACGCCTCGCAAAAATTGAATTTTTTTTTGGGGAAATATGTCAATCAATTATTATACTTTTCGGACAGCGTAATAAAAAATTGGGAATGTAGGGGAACATTTTTCAAATAAATGTCAAAAATTGTAGTCACAAATAATTATCTTGGGTTTTGGACACAGCCTAAATGTAATAAAGAGACTTTAGTGATACGACTTTGTTAAGCTATGGAGAAAGAGGGGTAAAAACAGGAAGAATATAAGTTCAAAATATATAAGACGGATATGGTAACTGAAGAAGATTTTAAGGTTGAACCTCTGTTTAAATTAATCAAACGTTAGAAACCAAAATTAGACAAGACAAACAGAAATTTCAACGTCAAAATTAACTTCGAAAAGGAGAGACATGTCGTCAAATTAAATGGAACAACGTCGCTAGTAGTTCAATAACGGAACAATATCGTTTAGAATTTTCGAATTTCAATTTAATAAGGCGGCCAGTCAAAATAAATAAAAGGAAAGAGAAGCATCGGAGAAGGGAAGTTACTTAGAAAAATTAAGACGTTGGATCGGAAGTTTGGTACGAATGAAAAAAAGGAAATATATCGAATGGCATTAAAGGGTTGCTATCAAAGGAGCAGCAAAACATGCTAAAATTATCATCGACAATCGAGCGAATAATGCATACAAATACGATATATGCATTCATTGCCGAGGCACGAGACAACATTTGCCACATATCACGGGACTGCAGTCGGAGCTCATGGTGAAGGATCATGAGGTATAGTATCCAGGGATGAGGAACAACGACAGCACAGGTAAACAAAATCGAACACCGAATGGAAACCACACATGGAAATCCTGATGTGTTAACAAGGTGGCATTGTCCAGATGAAAGCAAACCTTGTCGAAAAAAATTAAGAGATCAACGATAACCGGCTTATGCAAGTGTTACTTAATGAAGAATGAACTGACGAAACAATCTGAAAGAAACAATTACAGTATGTGAATTTGTCAACCATAATAAGGAGATACAACATCGGCCGTCATAAGTGAGAGTGCAGAAAGGTATCCCATTGTAAAAGACAGGTCACTTTCAATTACTAAAAGTGCCAATAAATATATGCTGGTAGTCATGAACTAGCAGTAGCTGATGGTGTTGTTAATAATGGAGTTAGCAGATTTAACGACTCCTTAGCACTCACGGTCAGATGAAATGGTGAAATGGATCACCGGGACTTTGGAGAAGTATTTTGTAAAGGTCGTCGAAAATAATCAATGAAACTAAGATCGACGTGTACCGTTGTTCTTGATGCCTTAGCACCGGTGGATGTTAAAACAAGAGTATCACCAGAAAAGGGCATTTTTGGAGAAAATGTTTGATTGCCAAGAGATAAAATCTGATAATGTTTCGTCAGCAGCTTTATGTTGCCAATCAGATTTTAAGGCTGTTAAGAGGTAAACCTAACGCAATGCACCTAGAGCGACTAACGCTCTACTGAAAAAGTGAGTTAGATTTGTTTGTTTGAATCAGTGAATCGATAAGTTTATCATAATACAAATTTTGTAGATTGTGGAATCAAGCGTGATATTATCTCTTTAGCTATACAGAGTAATTGAGGAATTGGAAGCTCTACAAGACACACAACAACAACAAGAATAAACCGTAAATAGCTTAGATGATTCAAAGGAAAATATTCCTTTCAAATCCAAATACGAGGCATTGGGCATATTTTGCAGCTGGCTATTTGTAAATGCATTGGAGAAGTGACCAAATATACTACATTTTTTAAAATGAGGCAAAAAAAAATAACTTATAACCATAAAAGGCATTAAGAAAATTTTCAAATTTTCAATTAATTTAAAAATTTCATTTACATCTTCATTTTCAATCCGCATTCCATAATTAACACGACGAAGATCTTTATCGGAGTCTGTATCTGGTTCATCAATATAATCATTGTACTCTACATTAATCACTTTGACCCTTTGATCATATTTAGTAATCATCTGCTTTTTGTATAAAACATTTATTTGGAATTCATGAGATTGAAGTTAAAGAAATGAGACTAAACCCATGTGACACATCCCAGAAAAATATTAATATTCCTAAAAGACGTACGATTTACAGTTTCCTTGTTCAATTCTCCATACTATAACAACTAAGATGCACCAGCAACACAAATTTCAGATGGCTGTGTTTACCACGTTAAGTTTCGATGCGATAAGTATCATTCTTGAAATTTCTAAGGAAAATATACCTTTGATTTGAGTGAGTCCTAAATTCCATAAAACCTAATTTGCCAAAAGTCATCAATAAATTTGAGCAAAACCGAGCTATATAAAAGTTACCTTCATACATAAATCGTATTTCAAAGACAATTCAATTTTCTTGCCTTTTTTTATTTGTACATCGTTTGTTTCTTAGACACGACTAACAGCATTTTACCCCTCGACAAAAATTTTTTAAGTTGAATTATTATCAACCAAACGAAATTCGACAGTAGCAAACGAGATAATTCTCAAATATGATAACTTTGTACACACATAAGATGAAGCCAAGATGATTTTCAATAATTCCTTTAAAATATTATTACGAGATCAAAGTTCGTTTAAAAAAAAAAAAACAAAAAAAAAACAAACGAGGAATTACTTTATAATTTGTCGACATGTTCGAGGATAATAAATTTATTTCAAACTTTGTCGTGTTCCTTTGTTCGACAAGACACGACACAATAATTTATTTTAAGAAACGTTTGCGTCATTGTCATCGTTTGTGATAGTTTGACGTAGACAATTTTCTTTCAAAAGTCTTTCCAGTTTTTTTTTTTTTTTTTTTTGCAAATCGTATCGAACGCAAATTTATAACATGTTCTTCCCCAAAAACATAAAATTATAATTATTACAAGCACACCGATAAGGGTTAATGTAGACGTGGATAAAATACACTCAGGATAAACAAAAAAACGGAATTAGTTTTCTTCATATAATTTCTTTCTTAAAATATAATTTTCTTATCCTTAATTAGATTTTCTTATATAATCTGAAAATATTTTCATGTTTTTATGGTTAAGACATAATTTTATTTTATTTTTAATGATAAATTAGTTTTCTGTTGTTGGTTTGGTTTTGGATATAAGATTATTTGGTTTTTGTTTTTTATTTTCTTATTTTATTGGGATAAAATAAGAGGTTACGTTTTGACAGTTATATAAACGTACATAAGGGTTGGAAAATTGGTAAAGATAATATTATGTACGTGTGTCGTTTTTGGTATGAGTGGGATGGTATATTTTTTTCACTAGACAAATATAAAATTTATATACCGCTTCAATTGTAATCCTAATTCGATTTGATGGCTTCATTTTAATTATACAACTACGTTCGCAACAATTTTATTTGTTTTAAACTTTTGAACATTTAAAATTCGTATGCTTTGCATTTTATGTAAAAGTATAGAAAATTTTTAAATTCTCAAAAGGGATTTTCTCCTTTTCGAGACGGAAACTATACAAAAAAAAAATTTCCCATATACTTTTTCGTATGCAACATAGAAATAAAATTAAAATTATTTTTCCCCATTTAATCGGATTTAGTTTTAAAAAAAATGATTTTTATTTAACAACAATAAAATAACATTTTCCTTTTTTTAGTGCTCTTGTATGAGCGCATTATTGAGTTGAATGAAAAAAAACTTATTCTGGGTTTATGTAATCAAAACTATTTTTAGCAAGTATTGAAACATGTATTCGTATTTCTTTAGTACATACATGGGTCGTATAATAAGGACTTTGCGACGGCCAGCAAAACAAATTTAAACTTAGCCTGTTTGACTTCTAAGCTAATCGAAATATGTCTTGATCTGTGGTCGTGGACCAATGAATCGGTTCATTTCAGTCGATCTAGTGATCATTATAATTATGATTTAGTCAACCCTTTATTTGTTGCGTATTTTGTGCGGAAGCCCCAGCATATTACAATATACGACATTTTGATTGCGTCGCTGACACAACTACTAGAAGTATAATACGCCTAATTGTTAAATACAGGGCCATCTGTTGGTTATTTTTTTAATCAATTTTAGTACTTAATGTTATCTGTTCTAAAAAATTCTTGGACATCTGAAAAGTAAAAAATATGGCATTTATCACCATGCAGTCGGTAACAACACAACAATTTCGTAAATTACGTGAGAATTTTGGTCGACATGAACGTCCTTCTGAGCGTGCAATTGGAAAAATTATTGATCATTTTGAAAAAACTCCTTTTAAGGTCGTAGACCGTATCATCATATTCATCCAATGCGTACTCCTGATGCAGTGCAAGCTGTTAGTGAAAGTGTTCGTAATGAATCAAATACATTAACCAGGCATCGTACACTAAACATTTCACGAATCACATTACGACACATTTTGCATGTTGATCTTCATTTGCATCCATACAAAATTCAACTAAAACTTCAACTGTCGATTTTGACGCCACATGGAATCCGAAAATGCCGGTCAATAAATGACAGCACATTAAAATAAAAATTATAAAAAATGACATTTGGCTTGAAAAAAAAATATTATGTCAAGATAAGAGTAATGAAACCAACAGACGACATTGAAATTCGTTGTTTCATCGGTTTGTTGAATAACGCTTGTGTCAACAAATAATGAGTTTCGGATCTTCGGGAATTTTGGCATTCCTTGTTTGGTAGTATTTTGTTTAGAGCAAGCATGACATGTAATAGACTCATGCTTCTTTTTTCAATACTTGAGATTTGTTGATAATTCAACAAGATCTTTCAATCACGATGATTCCTTCAATCGCGACAAATTTGCCCCATTTCGTGAAAATTGTGATACAGTAAACACAAATTTGGTAAATATTATACGTTCCTAGGGAAAAACCTATTGGGTAACGAGCAGCTATTATCGTGGCAGGATGTTAAACAGTTCATTCCTTTCAAACCGGACACAAATGGAATGATAATCTGGTGGATTTTTAGCTATTGAAAGAAGTATCTTATTTAGGGGAGGAAGGACTTCAAAGAGGAGCACATATGGCATTGAATATTGCATATATGAACATTGCATACGTCCAATCTTTTTGACCAAATCGTCAACGCCCGATAGAATAAAATGTATTCGATTTTCAGAAAAAAAAAAAAAAAAAAGACTTTTGTCAGCTATGTTCGAAATAAAAATCGAGCTGTAATTTTACTATTGTCTATGCATTCTGGCGATAAAATATAGATATTGAAAACTTCAGCAAATCGGATGTTAATGGATATTATAATTTGACCAATAAAGAAAAGTAGACACTCTGGACCAAAAGTATGTCATGCTTTCACGGCCAAAAGTAAAACTAAGTCGCCCCAATTTTTATAATATTTTATTTTTTATCACAATTTTTTTAATATTTTAGATGTGCCTGAAGTAGCATCTAATCATCGAAAATTATTTAGTTGCATTTATCTTGACTAAAATGCTAATAAGCCAAATACTTCTCGCAAATTATTTTTGCAAGATTTAGTACAAGGAAAAAAAAGTACAGGTATTAGTGGGCCCAAATATTCAAAGACATAGTACATCACGTTATCCACCATACAAAGGGACTAATAACAGAAGATGCTACATGTGCAATCCAATGCTTGGATGAATGAATCAACAGTTATGTATTATCTGCCAGAAAAACGTGTGTACTAAATACACAGATAAAGTAAGGTTATCTGCAAGAACTGCATCAATAAATAAAAAACTAAATTTAGATTAAATTTTAGGTTTTTACCAAAAATTTACATATGAGTCCGAAAGACTCATCGTAAGCTTTTATGTAACTAAAATGATCTATGCTGATTAGGGTTAAACAACTTTCCCGGAAAGTGCAAATAAATGAAAAAATTGATTTCCTTTTATGGCAAAATATGTCATAAAATCACACTTTAATCGACACAAAACTTTAAAATGTATATAAATTAGATTCCAAACAATTGATTAAGTACTAAAATCAATAGAATTTACCGTTTTATGTCAAAATACGTCTTGAAATCAAACAGAAATTTTTGTATACACACTGATTCTAATCAACATAAAACTTAATATAAATTAGATTCCAAAATCCTTAATAAAATACTAAAGTCAATAGAATTTACCGTTTTAAAACAAAATTCGTCAGGATATCACACGAAAATCTATTTTATATGCACTTTAATCGACACAAAACTTTGAAATTTATATAAATTAGATTCCAAACAATTGACTAAAATCAATAGGATTAACCGTATTTTGACAACATACGCCCTTATTTTAATTTAATGATCCATTACAAACTCAATTTTTCAAAAGCATTAAAATATGTATATACACATATCAAAATAATAAAATAAGTTTTCTTCTGAGAAAAATTTAATGGCCAACCAATTCTCAGCAATAAAAATTAAGTCGATAGTGTATTCTAAGATAAATAACTGTTTCTGCTTTTGTTGGAATATCATTCCCAATAAACTCAAAATAGTGTCCAAATTCTCATCATCTCGAATTGAAATTCAATCAGATATTTACTCCTTTGTACTATGTAAAAATGTGTTAAAATCTTAATATCATTCAAATAATTTAACATTCATCTTTCATTAATATACAACAATTTTTAATAATGACAAATTAAAAATGACAGTTCCGTAAATTTTGTTATGTTTGTTTGGTGCATTTTGTTTTCATTTTTCTAAAATAAGAAAATACATAAATTTTAAAAATTAAAAAAATATTTTTGACAAGTAAATAAGTCTTCTAGATTACAACAATATTATATAAATATAAATAAATGCATACACACGTAATATATACAGACCGTACGTTTTAAAATTTTCCACGATTCGTACATACACATGAAAATTGTGCTATTTTTAGTAAAAATCAACACAGTATTTTTTGTATATACGGTGATTAAGACAATAATAGGAAGTGACGATGTAATATACAACAAGTAAATTATAGTTTTGTATAGTTGGTTGAAATATTGTTATGGCATCGATAATATCCATCGAATATAATTTTATTTTAACCAACTATACATTGCATACACTACTAAATACGACAGACAAATTTGAAAATTAAATAAAAGGGGTTTTTCCATATTATTGTTGTAATTATGCATTTTCACAGCATGTTTTCTATAATTCCAATTCATTAGGTTGGTTATGGTTTTATAGATAATATTATATTAAAGAACGAGAACATGGTAAAAATACATACATTATTGAGATTTCTTAATATAACAACAATAAATTCGAATGAAAACATGTAAGATACAAAAAATTAATTTTTTACTTAAACCATTTGGTTTTTTTTTACATAAAATGCATTATCTAATTATAGATTACAATAATTATTATTCTTATTATTACTACCTTCCTGTTTTTATGGTCTAACTAAAAATACATTTTTTTTCTTGTTCGAGTAGATTGTGTACAACCAAAACACCCTTTACTTGTAAATAACTTCGAAATTAACTTATAGATCTGGAAAGTTGATTTATTTTAATTAATTTGAGCCAATACCAAAAAAAATAATGATTTATTGATATGTCATCTCGAAAATGTCAATTACATTTGTTCTTTGCAAAATAAACAGAACGTACCATAATTTGTAATTGATTATTTTAATAACATTTTTGATAGTGAAAACCACAAAAACATGGTTTAGATGAGTTTACTGTTGTTAATTTATGATTTCGGTATATAAATTTAAAGATTGATAATTTTTGAGACATCAGGTGCTTAAAACATTTTTATTAATTTTGTTTAATATTTTTCGTAAATTAGAGCAAAAGGGCTTAGTGTGCGAAACAACGATGTAAAATGGCATTCAAAAAGCTTGATGTGCTCTCCGGCAGAAAATATTTACATTTATGCCTGTCGGCTGCGTTGATTTTATGCCTATGTCCCAATGATTTGTATCACTCTCAAATTCTTGAAATTACTGCTATTTTATCATAAAATGATTAGTTCAAATATTGATATTAGTGTTTAATCAATTTGTTTTAATTTATCCAATTTATATACATTTTAAAGTTTAGTGTCGATTTAAATGTATATAAGTTAGTTATTCTATTATTATATTGTTAAATAATATAATATATATTATATTATATAATATTCTTGTAAGTCAGGGACAACTTGAAACTTTAGATTATACATAGAATCGGCATGTTTGTGGAATCCGCTGGATGTGAATTTTACTTCTAAAATAAAACGAAGCAAAAGCTCAAATGCTGTTTGTAGTTTTCTGCAAGAAAATCATATGTCTCTGCAATTAAACTGGCAATACCGCTGATGATATGCATACTTTAAAATTATAAAATGTTGGTGTTATGAATTGTCCTTTTTAATCCATTGTAACGATACTGAACCCAGCTCTTCAAACAATAATCAGAAACATTTAAGTTGCGATTTCTCTAGGATTAAACCTAGAGACATCTATGAAGTAGAATTATTACTAGCAAAAATTAAGCAAAATAATAGCGTAGTGAAATTTCGAAAAATAAAATATTCGAGATAATTTGATATATAAGTCGCATACAGTTTAGATTACTTGTATTTCAAACGCGAACGAGTCAATATTATTATCAACAATTGCTCATTGTAATTAAAAAAATGGCGTAAAAAGCAAAAGCACTGTACAATTTTCTTTACTTTATCCTCACGAAGGTTAATCGAATTTTAGAGAACCTGAAATCGGTTGGTCAAAATTCCAAAAGTCGTCTCAATCGATTGTCAAGCTCACCTTAGCGGCGATTAAATATTTTTTATGTTCAGCTTGTATACGGATTGGGAGTAATTATATGTTCTGACAAAGAGAAAGCCTTATCAGCAACAATTTACGCAATTGAGCAGGCATTTGAACAAGAACTGCTTCTTCAAGATCGAAATGCGCCTGGCATGAAGTAGTAGAAATAGGATCGTTTCTGATCATTAAATCCAACAGCTTACATTCGAGCCTCTAGCTGTTTCCACCTCAGCCGTTTTGTCTATTTTTTACGTTTAAAAACGAAGTTGTTTTGTATGTGTAGAGACTATCACATCGTTATTGAGTTAAAACCATGCTGAAAGTTTTGTATTTCTATCAGTAGCTTCATTAAGAGCCTTTTTCATTTCTTTCAACGACTATTTTTTGTTAAAACAAATGAACCGGCAGATGAATGAGAACAGTCTAAACTGGTGTAAATGAAATTTTAAATTTTATCACCAATCGTTCTCGGATCATCTTTAGTTCTAACAATAACATTAGTACAGTCATACTTTTGTAAAAATATTAGTCTTCGCCGTTATAATGGATATCCATCATATTAATAATGGTGGCTGCTAAAAATTCTTTAGGGAATTTCTTCTTACATCACACATGGTGTGAATGAGTTTATCACAAAGTCCATGAATCATATTAGAAATTTCAGCACTCACAATTTGATCAGTTTGTTCAGTAATCTTCAATTTATTCTCCTCGTCAAGCGCTATTAAAATGTGTAGTATTTTTCTTCAGGCTATATGACGAATTACTTGCGTTGAAGCGGCTCAAAGCTTGTGATTTTTCTTGACTTTCATTTGAACGGCGATTTTTTTGTAAAGCAGCGGTTATGGCACGCCGAACTGTTGTTTCTTCAAGATATGTTTAGCTTGCGGACTTGATTACGCCAACGCTATTGTCTTTTCCTGTTTAATCTGCGTTAATTTTAGACTTTAGTCTAAAATAATTTAGTAGTAAAATAACTTAAAATAATAATTACTGTTAATATATCCAGCAAAAAACACACTTAATATTTTATTTACCATAACACTATATATTCTAGAATCTGCTATATTTTGTACCGATTCCAGTTTCCTATTTTGTAGAAATAAATAAAAAAAAAAACCTTTTTGTTTTTCAATGTCTCAAAAACAAAAATAACAAACGCAAAATTTGCAATGCCTACTCCAGAAAAAAATTGCGTTATATTACAAACTCTCCAATAATCTAGTACACATAGTCTATTACATATTTCTCTCGATATCACTTTATTAGAGAAGAGATAGACAAAAAAAGGAATAACGGTAATATTATCTCAAAATTTCAATATTCAGTTTTAGTTTTGATTTACAGGTGTAAATGTGTTTTTGACAAATTTTAATTTTGGATTTATAACTGTTACAGGTATTACTTTTTTACGGGATTATTATTTTTTTGAAGTTAACTGTTTTGTTATAAAATATATTTGTAATTACTGTAAATATTTTTTAACCGTTATTATAAAAAAACGCCCATGGGCTAAGTTAAGCATTTAGCATGGGGTAAAAATAAGCATGCTTATTTTAAGTCTTTATAATTAAATCAATCACTTTAATTTATTTGAATAAATAAACTTGTATGTTAATTTTCAGAATGATTGGAAATTTAGAAGCGAAAATGAAAATAAAATTAATGAAACGATTATGACTGCAGCTTCAAGAAATTTTTTAATAAGGAAACCTTATAAGGGACCTTTTTAAAATATTTAATTAATCAGAACACCCTGTCTAAGCGGGTAAAGTTGGCCAAAAAATTATATTAACTGATGCGTCAAGATGTTTCAGAAAATGAGAGTGAAGAGGATTTAATGACCCCAAAACGGAATTTGGACTTCCAAAATGGAATTTGGCCTTGCTGCTTCGTACGTAACGGTCCGGCGGTACTCAATCTGTATCAAATGATTGTTTAATGACTGTACATATTTATGCGGTCAATAGTCCTGCACTAACGTCAATTTTATTTAAAATACTAGGCGAAACTGGAAATATATATCAAGCTAAAACGACAGTTATTCTGTTAATTAGTTGTTGTCTTTTGATTACATAAAACCATTAGTAGAGTAATTAAAATATCTATAAATATGATGTTTTAAGTTTTGTGCAAATGTTGGTGGGTGAATAAACTACGATTTATTCTTCTACCTACAACAAAAAAAACCGACTACGAGCGCAGATAATGAGGTTTCAAAGTACTTTTTATAAATATTTCATTTTATTCCGCTATAACTATTTATTTACAAAAACTATATACAAAAATTAAATATTTATTTAGTTTTTCATTAAAATAAATACCAAAACTATCTCCTACACACAAAAGTGTAAATTAATATTTATTCTGTTTTAATAAAAACGTTTAAATTATAATTATAAATAATGTAATCGAAATTAAAGCAAGTAAACCAAAACAAAACAATTACGGCAAAAACTTTAAAAATAAATATTAAAACTTAAGATTATTAAAATAAATAAGTAAAAATATAAAACTTTATACTACTATTATGTTCGTACATTAGATTAAAATATCATTTTGTTGTTGTTGTTGTTATTTAACAATGAAAAACCACATAATGAAAATTACATATTTTGCTTGCGCTTATTTACTTATATTTAGTTTATTCTTGCCTTCTACTCACATAAAATATAATTTAATTTAAAAAAAAAATGAGAAGAAAATTGGAAAAATTTAATTTAGCAATTATATATTAAAATTTTGTATTTATTTTAATAGTAAATAATAGTTTTCGTTTGTTTTTGTTGTTGTTTACGTTTTATAAATTTTTTGATTATATTTAATTAAGGATATTAAATTGTGTTTAGAAAATTTGCACCACATTATGGTTGCAGTAGGTATAAATTAGTTAGATATGTGGTGAAGACGTAAATAATTCGTTACCAATCAATATGAGATGAAGACACAACACTATAACCATCAATCTGCCTGGATATTTATTAGCGCCACTGTCGATCCAATGGTTTAGCATGATGCAGGAGTACAAGAGAGTACTACCATGGTGCATCCGACTTAAATATGGCCGACGATTCTTCGCAATCTCTGAAACAATGTCAACTTATTTCGTCTTCAAACGAAACAATCTGCCAATTATTTCCTATTTTTAAAAGCAAATAAGGCGACCCAATCAGTATCAAAACTAAAAAACAACCTCGTATTGAAGAACAAAACTTAAATGCAGAGATAAATGCAATTCTTACAAAACAATGTTACGATTTCCCTAGAGTTAAACCTAGAGACATCTATGAAATAGTATTAGTACTTTAAATTGAGCAAATAGAAATTACAAGAATAGCATAGAAATATCTCGAAAAAGAAGAATGAAATAATAGCAAAATAGAATCGAGATACATATAATTTTGGTATATATTGGACGGTTCTTCGTGAGTCGAGTTATATTTGAAACGCGAAAGAGTTAAGATTAGTGTCAGAGTCCCCACCAGTGGCAACCGACTTATCTAGTGAAATTAAAATTGTTATAAAAAGTGAATTATTGTTGTTAAAATAAAGAATTGTTCAGTGATGTAAATATAAAATAATTGTTTCCTTTAATGTAGGAATTATTGTGATTGAAAGTAAACAGAGATGACCTGAAAACTATTGTGGATTTGTTTGTGAAGTGGTGATTTGTGGACAATAAATATTAGTGGAATTTATTCACAATCCAGTGATACGAACTGGCAATAGGCAAAAACGTTACAATATTGAAAGGTTTAATGTGGGAATTTTTTGATCTTGGAGGCTACTACTTTATGGGTTTGCTAATAAAAATTATTCTTGTCAGAAAAAACGCGTTCCTAGAACAGCAATAAGGGAACCGTTACTTTTGAATCTTCCTGGTATGAGCAATTTATGATCAAAAAAATCAAAGTGCGGCACTGTTTGATTTAACACTTGGAAAACATTACTGTAAATCAAGTATGAACGTAATAGTTTGATTTATATTTGTAATAGTTTGATTTATATTAATAGTTTGATTTATATTCGCATTTTGTTGATCTTCTCTACTTTCGTATGCAAGATCGGAAAGGCAAACGTTTTTTTTTCAAACGTTTAAAAATATGATATTTGATCATACTAAAAAAGCAACAAATAGTTACCAAAATTCGGATAGCCGTCTTTAGTCCTGGGTCGATGAGTTAGTCTCACGTTCAGGTACTTTAACGAATAATAATATTTTTACAAAAAATTTGATTATAAATTATATGAACAGCTTGACGTCTGACTTTGCTTAAGCCACTTTATATTCGTATTTTTCATTTCCATCCAAATTAGAATACTAATTACAAACCATTTGCATACTTATGAGAATCCTATTTTCTACTTAAGTGCTTTAATTTCTTTTTATTGTCTCAATTTATTTATAGACTCAGTTTTAAATTAAGCCTAATATTTATTAACTTACGGGTATTAAACCATATTTTATAATATTTATTAATATATAAAAGTGAGAAATGTTTCATAAATAATAAAATATGTTTTTTTGTTTTTTTGTGTTTAGTCCCATGTTTAATGTTTTAAGTTTTATGTACTACACGAGAACAATAAAATAATAAATTTAAAAATTATAAGAAAAAATTTAGATGACAACTCAATGAATATAATAAAAATCGTATGTTTTTTTGTGTATTGTATATACGTACATTATTTCGGTATGGTGGGTAGCGAATTGCTTCAACAATATTTATTGATAATTTATGTTTATTTCGTATAATTATATTTTGGTTTTTAAAATTAAATTTTTAAACTTCGCACCTTTATGTGAATAAATTAAAATATTTTATGAGAAAATTATGTTGATTTTTTTTGTAGATCAACCACAGGGCGGACAGGAAATTTAACAATTTTTTTTTTCGTTTATTATATAAAATATAAAAATTATGTAATTGTTGCAGATATTTCAGATTAGTGAAAATAATTGTTCTAATGGGATTAATGTTAGTTTAATCGCTAAATATTTGTTGCCTATTTGGCAGTTCTAGGTATGTTTTTCTGGATTGACCAGAATGTTAAAGGATCAGTTTGCAGATTCTATTAGGCTTAATCCTGCATGGATATCATCACCTTAAGATAAAATTTGTGATGCGGCTATTAACTTCTCATGGAAACTCTATAAACTAAACATTTCAGCTTTGAATTTTCGACCTAACTGTTATCGCATGCAATTTCGGTTGAATTTACAGTTATCTTTTCTTTTTTTTAATTTATTTATAAATTTAATAACTTTTGAGCATGAAAAAATGTCTTTTAAATGAATTTCCTCAATCTCGGATCCAAAATTGATGAGATTGCTAACAAATGAAATTTCTTGTCATGCTGAAACCTTTCTTTATTTAGAAATAGAATACATTTAAATTCTATGGCTTTAGAGTTTATTCAATTTTTTGTTAAATTTAATTTATAATAATTTCAAAGATTTGTGTCGATTTAAGTGTATATAAATTATATTTCGTCTGCTTTCATGACGTATTTTACCATAAAATGATAAATTCTATTGATTTTAGTAATTTTTTTGAATTAAATTTATATAAATTTTCAAGTGTTGTATATAAGTTATATTTCCGTGTGATTTCATTAATTTATTGGTTGTTTTAATTAATTTAGTGTTTAATAAGTTTCTTAATCTAATTTATATAAATTTTCAAGTATTGTATCATAAAATGAATTTAAGTTAGATTCTCGTGTGGTAATATGAGATATTTTGTCATAAAACGGTTAATTATATTGGTTTTAGTGTTTAATCAATTGTTTCACAATCTAATTTGATAAGTTTCAAATTTTTATGTTGAAAAATGGTTTTGACATAAAACCACGAAAAAATATTCATTCAATAAAAAGTCCTGGTGCTCTTTAATCGCAGCACATATATTGTACAAGTAACTGTATGTATATAAATTTATGATTATTACAACTATTACCAGTACAACCATTAACTTAATCTGATGGACAAAATTGCTGGAGTACAATAAAAATATTTATGAATTATTAGAACAAATTTTTACGAGTATTTTGGTTGCTACAAAGTTTGATTTATACTTTCATAATAGTGTGACCGAAAGAAACTAACCATTGATGGTTGGCTGATAAGTACTTGAGTTTATGATCGAACAACAAGTTGCTGTATAAAAGAGAGTTATTATTGTGAGGTACCTATCGACATTTGTATATAAAACACGTAGAACAATTTTAAATTTAGTACCCAGACTGTAATAATGTAATAAAGTTCTAATCAATAACCATTATTTTTTTGTGCTAAACGACATCTTAAAGTATAATAATAATAAAAAAACATTTATTTCTCCTTTAGCACACATCTTAAGGCCATACTATTTTGTCACAATACCATATACCAGTTAATATGAATTATTACAATGTTTCAATAAATTATTTTTTATTACAGTATAATCTAATAAAAAACCGAAAAATTCTATATAAATATAAAATATTGAGAAAGCCATTATCAACTTAAATATAAAAATGAATTATGGCTTAAAATTGTCTTAATTTTTCTATTAATGCTTACATTGTTCAAAAGACTTTATTATGTATATATGCCTAGTTTGGTTACTCACGCAAATGTGGGATTCAATATGCGAATAACGGACAAAAAAAGTTCTTTATATTTTTATATTTATTATTTATGATTCCAATTTTGTTCGTTTTACAACTCTTGTTCAACTTGTTAATTTATTTTTATAATAGCCTCTTTGATAATTAAACTGATTGTTGTTGTAGTGGTTATATTTTCATTGATTGAATCCTTTATAGCGATTCGGGAAGCATAATTATAGGTGTTTCAATTCAAGGCTTAAAAACCCCGATTGAAAATAGCTTGACTGCCAACACACGTTTTATGGACTATCATTTTGTCTTTGGAATGCAATTATCTAGATTACACTGTGACAATTGACCATGAAAATAATATTTTATTGTATAAAACAGTCAGCCAATAGTAATAAAATATACGCAATTAAAGTTAGGGTGCGGGAATAACCAAAATGCCTACCATCTTGAACAGCACAATATAATATAGTCTAATTACAAACCTCACACCATTAACGTGTCGCATAAAACAAAACAAAAAACTTGTTCCAATTATTTCTTTATTTATAAAATTTAAAGAAAAATTAAAATAAATTAAATTAATTGGTATATTGTGTGTGTGTGTGTGTTAGGCCAAACCAGTGTTAAAATAATAATAAAAACTTCAATCGTACGTACACCACCTATTACTATGAGGAGGCAATACCTTTATTTTTCCTAGCAACCATTCTCTAATCATAGCACTGTGGCACGCACGTGATTTTACAAATAAAACGTGTTCTGTAAAATAATAGGGACATTTTTTGACACCAGGATATGAATATTAAATAGAACATAATTACTTCATGATTGAAGGGTAACTTTTTTGTTTTTTTTTTAACTAACAAAAAAACAGATGAAAATTCCTTTTTTTTTTGTAGAATTTTCATGATGTGGAAAATAAAATTTTGACTTTGCATCTGGATGGATTTTTATTTTATTTTAAATATTGTCAAGAGAGATATCCTTTAATTTAATGTATGGATGAATATTATGATGACAACTATCGGGGGGGTATATAATTGGAATTCGGTATATAATATTTTTCTCTAATAAACACTGTAATTATAGTAATTTCAATGGTACGTCAAGTGCAATGAGTTGTTGTTGTTGAAATACACCCTACCACTATTATATTATCAAAAACAAGTGTCAGAAATTTGTTTGTTAGACGCATGTTTCGTACAATAAGTCACATGCAATGGTTTTATTTATTGGTGGGAACATATCTGCTTATAAATTATTAATATTGATTGAATACAAAGAGTTGAACAAATTATTTTCAAGTTTTGAATTGCACGATCATATTCTTGAAAACTTTTTTCATTATTTTATTGTTTCTGACGATTATGACCAACGTAACACGATTGATTAACGAAACTGATCAATGGAGGTTTAGTGATTGGGAAGGTTGAGGAAGTAGACTTCATCGCAAGTTGTGTGCCTTGTGAATCAAATAGCAGGCCATAACATTCTGAAAGAAAGTTGGTTGTTAATTTATTATGCTATCATTCACAATGTTGAAGTGGTTGAAGCAAGGCAGGAGGCCACAGTGGGACGAAGTTGCGACCAAAAGTTCATTGAGCTCAGTGATAGTCATTAAAAAAAGAAAATGATTTGCTCGTAAGACTTTGGGAATCAGCTGACGGAAAAAACACTAAACAGCAAATCGTGCTACCAGACAACCGAATTAAGGTGGTCCTGCAACGATCACATCCGAGCATCAATAAAACATTGAACAAAGTTAGAGGTCGGTTCTATTGCAGAAGATATATCGAGGGGTAATATATGAAGTTTACATTGCAAAGATTACATTGCCAGCAAAGAAGCCTAACTAAGAACAAGAGGGAAGATGAAATAAATCATTGTTGGAGCGCCATTCGAGCAAAAAGCAAATAATATTGCTGGTCTACTTCCAGTTAAAGGTTCGTAGTACTTTTATAGCTACACTCTGATCAAGTAAGTACCTTTGAGCTATCTTATTTCAGGAGCCAAATCATCAACATCTAGAAAACAAGGACTACACCGTTGCATTCATAATCAGACCCAATACTGAAAATATTCAACAGACCATTAGAAGAACATCTACGGAAAGAAGTAAACAGCAGCTTTGTTAGTAGAGGCGCCTCGTGTACAGTCCAAGACAAGAAAGTCCCAACAACGGTCGCCTTATGTAGTGAAGATCGATTGCCGTGCGATATTAATTTGAATCACCAGAAACAGAACCAGGGATACATGTCCTCGCTTCAGTAAGGGATAATATAGTGAAAGCCACCGATCGAATGAAGATACTAATATTTGACTTGCGGTAAATTGGTAATGAATTTGTAGAGGGAGATTTGGTTTGGCTGTACAATATAAAAATAACGAAAGGCAAATTTATGTAGTTGCAGCAGAGTTGAGAAGGACTTTCCGAACTCATAAAAAGAATAAATGACGTTGTCCAAAATAAGGTAGCCCAGATCGACAGGTTAATATGTTTTAAAGCTGGAGGAGAAGGTAAAACTGCTCGAAACGAACATTCGGTTCTAAAAACGAATTCAATCATTGATTTTCCACCTGGTGTTTTTTCGATGACCTCTCGCTCTGCGTGATTGAAGTTTTTTAGAAATACCAAGTCACATGGAAGTCTCTAAAAGATAGTTTGCCATATCACAAAACAAAGTCGAAGTGTTAACCGCACACGAAGATTCTCAGTGGGGTTTTTTTTTTCAAAGGACATGCAAATATTCTGTTGTCAGCGGCACCTGATGACAAAGGATGGAAGGTAAAGAGAAATAGAAGGTACAGTTTGGTTATGATTTTTAACATTAAGTTAGGTACAGTGCTCGATTTTAACGCAGTCTCTATGCTAAATTTTAACGCAGTCTCCACAAATGTAAAGATAAATAGCGTCCTAAAAAATAATGTGTAGGGATAAATCTTGACATGTCTAATTTGTTTTATGTTGGGTCTTCTTTGTTTATTCCTATGCAATCTGTTTTGGGGCCGAAGCTTTCCCAACTCTTTCGCGGTTAACTTAACTTCATACTTTGCGCCATTACTAAGCAATTCGAGGACGCGAGAATACAGGTTCGCGATTTTAAAATATCCATCTGCACATTGCATTGCTCCAGCCAACCTGTTCTGTCATAGACGATGGATCGGTCCATGGATTCTGCATTCCAACGGGGGGTCATAGTTGTGTTTAGCGTCATCACCGATCGTAATCAAGTGATGAAAAATCCCTTTTGCAACCCTCCCCCGTTGGGTTTCGAACCCGGTATCTCTCATTCCAAACCACTGCGCCAATTGCTTTAACCACTGCGCCAATTGCTCGGTATACTCAATTTTCAACAACAATTTCCTAGAAATAAATTGAAAATAAATTTAGCTAAATTAAAAAAAAATTTAAATTAAATTGAATTTTTGATTAATGAAATTGTCACATGCAGTCGATTTACATATTTATAAAAAATAAATTTCAAGCTGTTGCTTTGGTAAATTTGAAATTTCCTAAATCCATAAAATTTTTTTTTTCCGAACAAAAACCTTATGAAATGTCAAAATTTCGCATTTATTTAATGTGCGGTGCAGATAAATCGACGCAAACATATTGGAGACTTCATAGTAACGCTATCTTTTATAAATCTAAAAAACTATCTTTCCCAATTTTTTTTTTACGTCGCGCTGCGTACCGGTGACCGAAATTGTAAAAATGTTTTATCTCGCGCCGACCTTAAAATGAAAAGCGTAAAAACCATTGGAAAACCATATCGCCATTAAATCAAGAAAAAAATCTGCAGTCGTCTGGAAATAGCACTTCATATTTATCTACCGACATGTGATGATGTTAAAATTTCTTGGCTCGAGCTGCATACCGAGCTTTAACAAAAAAAAACAGTTGTCCGGATTTCTCGATACGGTACTGTACATACAAATGACAAACAATATTATATGCACATTAATGCGCTATCCTAGATACATTTCAACCTACAATTTATTTACCAACTGTAAATAATCTTAGATACGATACGACATAATATACGAATTTTCTTCTGTTGTACTAAAACAAATTTTTGCGTGAGCGGAATTTTTTTTCTGTGTTCAGTTTCTTTGATATCAAAATCAAATAATATAAAAGAAAAATTGGAAAATTAATGTTGACATTACAATATACAATAGTACCTGTTCGATGGCAAATAATGTAAAAATGTTGAGGAAAATCTATATAGACAAAAGAACAATGCGCGATTTATTAATATGTTCGCAATTTTTTTTTATGTTTCTTGTTACATGTATATGAGTTGTGTTTGACAATGTTCGCGGCATATTTTTGCAATCTTTTGACTGAATGTAAACACCAAATATAAATGATGGTATTTATATTGATGTTAATGTAAATACGCTATCTACTTTAAATTTGTTAAATTTAACAAGCAAAAATTCAGTCGTCTTGACACCATATATACATATATACCCTAGTACACGCATATAAAATTATGTTAATTTAAATTTGATTGTTATATGAGTAACCCTTCCAACGGTAGAATAAATATATGAATTACTTTATTCAAAAGTAATAACTAGGTATGACTAATTATCTCCATATACATGTTTATACAGGAAAAAAAATTTTTCACAATGACTACCCTTAAAATATGTAATTTAATTTGTTTGCCTTACCAATTTCATACATACCTACGTAAATAATATATACATATGTCGTTACATATTGCCATAGTAGAGTAGATAAATCGTATACGGTTTTTGCCATGATATTAATAACATGATATACACTCGTAGCACATATCTCTAAATTTGTATCAACAAATTCTAAACCCCTTTTTGTATACAAATAATCTATGTCAAAAAAACGACGGATCAAAAACTTTATGTGCAGAACGTCTTTTAATATAAGTAACAGTGATTTTGCGCAAATATTTGACGGTTAATGGTTTCAATTTTTTATTAAAATTAAAAGACTAACAGTGTAGATTCCTTTTACTTAAAATAAGATAAAGTTTAAAGATCTGCGGAATACTTCACCAAAATATTCCAATACATGATGATCAAGCCTTGGAATTCCAATAATAACTCGAGGACATATTTTGTCATAAAATGGTTAATCCTATTGATTTTAGTGTTTAATAATTTTTTTGATTTAAATTTATATACATTTTAGTGAATTGTGTCGATTAAAAGGTAATAAGTTAGATTTTTGTTTGATTCCATGACGTATTTTGTCATAAAACAGTTAATTCTACTGAATCTAATTTATATAAATTTCAAAGTTCCACTAAAATTTATATAAGGATTAATTATACATTTAACAATTTTAGATTTTTGAGACTATTACTGTTATAATATTATTATATTATTATTATTATACTATTATATTATTATATTTTTATATTATTATATTATTATTAATATGTATATATATATATATATATATATATATATATATATATATATATATATATATATATATATATATAATAATATAGTATAAAATATTATTATATATGCAGATGCCTAATTGATAAGCCAATTTTGGTTCAATACAGCAGTTTTGCTGTAATAATTTTTCCCGAGTGATGTTGGAGTACTGACGCTTTATTGATAAGCCAATGAATTTTGTTCAACTTAGCAATTCTGGTGTACTTACTACTTAGTAATTACAAGATAATTCATTAGTGGACTGTCTTTGGTTATGTTAATGAAATTTCAATTTTTATGTAAATTAAACAGCATTAATTCTAGCCGTTCATTCCACGTTGCAAATGGCAACATAATGTACACAAATACAATCTAGCTGATGTCATATCTAGTAGTATAAAACTACAATTGTTATCCAAATCTCTTCTTTGCTTTTGGCCTGAACGATACACGTTTGGAAGAAAGATCAAAAGATCAATGATTTGACAGCTAATCACAGTAGATAAATATACAATATTATGCTTCATCTACTCGGAAGCTTGTCATCCTTGTTTAAAATGCTCAAAACAACGATTTTCATATTGAAATTTTATTCGAGTTAAACGAAACATTCAAAGCTACAACAGTTCCATCATTCCTGAAATGAAGCTGAAGTAGTAATATTACGTAAGTCCAGGCAGAATCGTTAATAAATTAATTAACATCACTCAATCCGTTATTAGATGCCGACAGATCGCTGTGAGTTGGCGTGCGTTTAAAAAGGTCATTGTTACCTTATGCGGTGAAGTACCCAGTAGTAACTTCTTGACTTTGAGGTCATTCGACCGAATCAAAAAAAGGACCGATTTTGTTTAATTTCAATCACGCTCCACATTTCGGTGGCTTATGAGAGGTGGTGGTCAAATCATTTAAATTCCATCTAAAAAGAGTGATCAATATTAATCTCACCTTCGAAGAGATGACCACACTTATAACTCACATTTGAAACTATATTAAATATAGTTTCTTTCTAATTGGAGAAGCGTACAAATTTGAACTGCATCCGGCATCAAGAGAGCTGTATTTTTATATCACTTATATTTTTATAAGATTCAAACCCATTGGAAAAATTTCTCATCAAAATGAAATCTGGGCATAATTTTTAATTTGTAACAACAACTTCTATACATAACTTTGAATTTGAACGTCCTTTAAAGGACCGATTTTTTTGACTGAAGGTTGGTATAATTCAGGAAAACATTGGTATACATGCACATGTAGAAGGAACACGATTTCTAGGAACCTGTTTGTGAACCACACAGAGCATCGTTGATGAGGTCATCTCCATCATTGTTGGCTTCTAAATCATCTAAAAATAATTATACAATTAGCATTAATTAAGAAACTTTAATGAATTGAATTAATCCTTATATTAGTAAATAGTTACATCCCGCTATGTTTTATCTGAAATTATAAAATATTTAATTATCCCTTATTGAATTAATTAATCCATATAAAAATAATTACCCTAATCATTGATGTATATGTTTGTAACGTCACAATTGTAATGTTTAGTACTAAAATCTAAACTTTCTACTAATTGTATAGCACAGAAACATGTATAGCTTACCGAAGTGTGTTGCAATCTAGATGTCGTGACATTCTTCGATTAATGATAATTTATATTATAGCTACCCAGGGGTCTCAGTGGTAGACTGTGTAATTTCTAGAAATTTTTGTCAAATCATAGTCATCGAAAAAGAGCTGTAAAACATTAATGTTATAAAAAATATTACATACATAGCATAGCCAAGATGTCATTGAAAATGGACGGAAAAGCATCCAATGAAAAACATTTGACTACTTGATGTGCTTTAAGGGCTTCTTCAATTGAAATCTTTGCTTTATCCACATCATGGTCCGATTCAACTTCATCATGTCCGTGTTCTAGGATCGATTGTAAAATTGCTTCAATATTCGTCTCACAACAAACTGCTAAATCATCGTCAGCTATACCAAACTCTTCGCCAGTTATGCCTTCTGCCTGATGAAGTGATATAGTCTCTTCAACTTCACTCATTATCAACACTAATGTCATATCCGGCTTTTTTAAAGCATTTTTGAATGCATTTCCACGAAGACCTATCAATCCACAGCATCAAGCACGCTTACTTTGTTCGATATATCCGTCGCAGTTGCATTACTAGTCCGGATCACCTCTAATGTGATTATTACTTTTTTAAGAATATAATTTCTACAAAAGCTCTTGAAGTTTTTAATAATTTCTTGGCCAGGCCAAGAAATTATTTGAATAATTTTTAATTATTCAAATAATTTGAATAATTTTCAAATAAGTTGAATTCTTGATGTCATGTTTGGCGGTAAAAATCACAATTCAACATTCGTTAAATCCTTGACCTCTGCATGAGCTGGATAGTTATCAATCGTACACAAAATTTTACGGTTTGCGATTTTCATGGCGTTATCGACAGATCGGACCCACTCCTCGAAAATATTCGATGTCAACCATGCTGATTTATTTGAGCGCCACGTTACAGGAAGATCTTCTGGTTTTAAATTTCTAAAACCCCATGGTCTTCTAGACTTGCCTATAAATAGAGGTTTTAATTTTTCACCCGTGGCACTAGCACATAGAAGCACGGTTAACCTTTCTTTAGAAAGTTTCCCGGTATTGCATTTTCCGTTCTTCAGTACGAGACTTTTGTCTGGCATTAATTAAAAAAATAGGCCCAATTCATCAGTAATTTAAAACCAGTCGTTTTGGTGGTATCCCACAATCATTTCAGCGAATTTTGCTTTAAATTTAGAAACATCGGTTTCACTGACTTCGTTGGCCTCACCGCATACAGCTTTAAATTGTATATTGTACCGCACACGAAATGTCTCTAACCATCCATTAGAAGCCAGAAAATTATTCGCAACTAACTTCGCAGCAATATTTTTGGCACTTTCTTGCACTATAGGCCCAGATATTCGAGCATTAGCAGCCCGCATTTGCTTGAACCAATCGAAGCAAACGGAACTGATTTGATAAAAATTCAGTTTTCGTTTTCATTTCTAAATCTATCCATATACTCATCCTTCCGCTTCATGATATTGCTTACCGTAGATTTAAAAATATCAAATTTATCAGGCGTAATTTTCATTGAGCTGGTGCGCATAACATTAATCACATCAATTTTTTGTTTTGTTTAAGAGTTAACACTTTAACGATAATCGTTCGTTCGGTTAGTTTTTAAAATTAACACAACTGATTTATTATATCAAAGAAACGCTACGGGTAATATCACAGGATAAATTGTTGACAACGTCCGTAGACGAAAACATTAATAGCGTAAGCATAGTTTATTTATAATGAAATATAAAATCCAAAAACATAAACGATTGACAAACCCCGAAAATTAGTTACTCAACTGAACGGACTTCTAGGAATTGAACAAGGACTTCTAGGAATTGTTCAATTCCCAATACACAGAGGTTGTCCAAAATATAGAGGAAAATGTTTTTATTGATTTTGAAGGGACTAAATGAATGTGTCCAAAATAGAAAGGTGTCAAATGTTGGAGGTTTTACTATATATATATATATATATATATATATATATATATATATATATATATATATATATATATATATATATATATATACATATAAAAATATACATACGATAAGAATGTTGTTTTTCATTTTGAAAATAAATCGAAAAAAAAAGAAAAAGAAAAACTTTTTTAATTCGCTTGCTTATCTTTTAAAATCAGTATCATATATACAGAATGAGAAGAAAGCAGAACCAAAATATATAATCAAAAACAACAACAATTTCTTTATTATACGTTATTTTATTTTCCAACTTAAAACTGTCGTTAATACAATTGACACTAATTAATTAAATTTATATCAAGATAATCGATGATGTAAATACATGTATATATCGAAGAAAAACTTGGTACGTTTATGTCTTCCACGTTAAAATAAAAAAAATTTACAATAAAAAACAAAATTCGAAATAAGAAAGATAATAAGTTAACTCATTATTTAAAGTGGGTTTATCAATGGTTTTAATTAAAAACTGTCACCTGCTATTCTCGTATAATATTATGTTGAAAATGAAATGAGAGAAAAATTACGATTATGGTATAAACAACTTGAGTAAATTTAAAATTACAAATCAAATCAATAAATAAATCGGTTTGTGTAAATCAATTACGCGATTTAAAAATTTTATCAGTCAATTAAATCAAATTGTTCGCTTTCATTCAATAATAGAAAAAAAAAAAAACATCATTTTAGTTAATAGTACTAGGTCGACTAGATACCACCGCCATACCATACCAAAATAATTTAATTCAATTTTTATTTTGAATATGTCGTTCCTCTATTTTCAGATCAAATATCAATTGATTGACATTTTTATTTCCAAAATACCAAAATTTATTTTGATTTTGTTTTTTATTTAATTCTAATTTTATTTATTTGAATTTTAGATTTGAATTTTTTTATGTATATGTGTATATATAGTTAAGTCAAATGGCTGCTGCTAGATGTACATAAAAAAATAATTTAATTGATGATTTTAATACAAATTTGACATTTGATCATTTTTTATTAGCGTTTGATAGTGATCTACATTTTCTAATTGATTGACGTAAAGTGTATGATTTTAATGGTTCATTGGAATTTTATAGCTCGTAATGGTTTGGTCGTATTGGTTAGAATTTTATAATTTTAATATTAAGTATCGGTATAACATTTAAAAAAATGATAACTCGCGATGCAGTTAGTGTTTTTATTTAATCTTCCGCCAATTGCGGATAAAACTCGCCGTCTGGCTCCAGTTAAACTTGCAATCGCCAGAAAAGAATTTGAGTTTATGTAAGAACAGGAAATTTTTAGACCATGAAATTTTCAGATCAGTATCTAATTCAGGATCCACTAACAGGATTTGTCGTATCAATTAGACGGATGCATCATTTTCTCCACAATAGATATAATAAGAGCTTTTCACTAAATCCCAGTTAAGGAAAAATACATTCAAAAAACAGTAACCACACCATTTGGTCTTTTTGAGTTTAGCAAAAAAACATTTGGTTTACAAAATGTCACACAGCTTTCCAGCGGTTTATGCACGCTGTTTTACAAGGATTAATTTTGGTTTCGTTTATATCCATGATCTCCTTGCTGCTTTAAGTTCTGTCAATGAGCACCAGAGGTCACTTTTCCAAAGATTAAGGGAGGCTGGGTGGATCATCAACTTGGGTAATTGTGTTTTGCAATCAATTTTCTCGGACATTTGATAACTCCAGGAGGAATCAGACCAACGACAGACCGAGTAAATGCTATTTGGAATTTAAGCCAACCGAAAATCGTCCAACAACTTAGGCCAATCCTCGAAAAAAAATTTTGGCTTAACGTAAAAAACGCACGTATTCTTGCGCAAACCATATGAGGACCTTTTCCCGATTTTCTCGAATCTTTAATAAAAAGAACAGATGTGATTGAATCAGTGAAAACACATTCGATGCGAGCAGTGAGATCTAGCAATCCGAGCAAATCTAAAGTCAGCTGTATCACTAATAATAATTGTATATCATGTGAAAAGCAACAGCACAGACTAATTTATTGATATATATTTATGGACCGAGTGAAGAACGAAGACAGCTTATTAGCAAACACAATATACTTAAATTGTCTCAATCCAGGACATTCAGCTTATGAATGCAGAATGCGAGGTAAGTGCCGCCAAAGATCCTACAAAAGATTATTCAATATTGGATCCTAATTTTTACATAACAGGACCAATCTTTGTTTAGACTGAATTTATTGACATATAGACGCTACGTTGCAACGATTTTAAACAATTGAAAGAAATCATACAAACCAGCTATATTACCAAGGAAAATTAGAGTTGAGAAGAATGGTTTACCGCAACCACACAACCACTGAGGTCAACTTACCAACAAGTAATACCTAGGTTACTTACCGTGGAGATGAGGTATAAAGCAGACAACCATTTCAGTAAACTCTACGAGCCAAAACCTCTTACTAGGCCCCAAAATCAAATCAAGCTTATTCCAAGTACTTCCTGACTCCGGCAGCATTCTTACGTACTGGTAGGAGATATTGAAAAAATGTATCGGCAAATTTGGATAGCTGAAAAAGACATAATGCTATTATATATTTGAAGGAGCTGAAAGATTTGCATAATGATGATTTCCCCAAAGCTTGCAGGGCTGTGGAACATAATACTTATGTAGGTGACCTAATGACTAGATAGTTAATGTTAGCTGATCTGAGGCAGATTAAAGAGAAATTAGTAAATATATTAAAGAGCGGCGTTTTCAATTTAAGGGAAATATCCTTAAATAATCACCAAATGCGAGATCTCTTAAATGACCCATAGAGCAAAATAATTTAAAAATATTTTCCGAACACCAAGAACCGGTCAAAGTGTTGGGTATACCATGAGATGAAAATACTGATCAATTTGTTTGCCAAGTGCACACCAAGCGATCATTTTTATCCAAAGTGAGCAAAATTTTCGATCCGCTGTGGTTGTTATCTTCAACCTCCTTCTCCTTAAAAATTTTGTTTCAAAGCTTGTAGTTGCAGAAAACTACTTGGGATGATAAGTTGAGTTAACATGAAATTAAGATTTCCAGATGCATCACGACCTCAAAAAGTATATCGTTAGACGAGTTTTGATGATTGGTTAAAGAAGTCACTAAGATTTTATCTATTAACATATCGTCAGTTCCATTGTCGAGCGATTCGAAAATCGTCCTTGATTGGTTGTCGAGCCAACAAAGACGTTGGACAACATTTGTTGAAATAATAAAAAAATAATCATCCAAGCGACTGGTTTAAGTTTATCCGAGCTGTTGGATCCCAAAAAACTTTCAATGCCATTGAAATGACTGCAAATGGATCCTATAATTTTTCTAATATAGCAAAAATAAAATTTACGTTCAGGAAAATAGACCAAGAAGGTCCTTTGGAATGATGTAATATGGGTTCGGCTTGATATCAAGACAGTATTCCACTCAACAATATTCCAAAATCGTATGGAGACCCACTTAGATTAAATAAAGTTTCGAAAAGTAACTTTAAAATAATCACTAAATCTCTTAAGCCTTATCGAAAAATAATATTCCGTTAATTCAGATTTAATAAAACCACTTAAGTCGCATTATTCGAAATAAAACAGTAAAAAATCTTAAGTTAAAAAGCATTGTTACAATGATTGTAAGTTGCCATATAGGTTATTGATAACGGTTATAGCATCCTAAATTGATAAACATTTTCCAGAAAAACTACCAAAAGTCACTTTAGTTACTTAAGTCACTTTAATTACTTAAGTCACTTTAGTTTTGTTTTTATTTAATTCTCACATTTTTGACATTTTGGATATTGCTGTGCTGTAGTCCAGACCGGATTTTTTTTTAATTTTTGTACCAAATCAAGAAGTGTTGACTAAGAAATTCATGGCTTTTCATAAGGGAGTATGAAGTATTTTTATAAAAAACAACTTTAAAATTCGAAAAGGTCTGGCTAGAACTTAAAATGAACAGAACGGTTAAAATGGTAAAATTGGAAAGTAATAGTTTTATCAGATACAGAATACAGAGCATAAAAATACCAAATTAAAAGTGTGGTAAAATGATAAGTGTGTGTAGTAGTGATGATCATGTGAAATTTGAAACAAAATATTTAGTGAAAAAAAAGGTAGTCTAATCTGCTCTACAATTTACAGAATATTAAATTCAATGAATAGTTCAGTTTTAAGGCTTTGAAACTGCCATAATCAGGTGAGTGATATTGCATAACTTTCTTATTTATTGGATAAATTGAAGAGTGAAACTAGGGTCAGCCATATTCCTTTTTCAACCGAAAAATAACGCATGGAAAATACTTTGAAACAGTAGTAACAATGATAGGGCGATTGTTCAGTAACTCTTAAGTGCTATTATAATTGATCCTAGAATCTCCAATTATTTTGATACATTGACTGCCAATATTGATTCACTACAAATAGGGAAATTTAGACAGGCGGAAGCCCCAACGTTGTCCACAAAAACATGAACACGCTTTTACACATAAACTAACCAAGTTAGGCTCCCATTAACATACACCCGGTACAAAAATATATTATTCTTCTTTAATATCTCACGTGCCTTAACAATACACAATAAAAAATAATCATTCAAATAAATTAATTTAATTTTAATAATGAAATTTTCGATTTTATTATTTTTCTATTAAAATTCTTTTATTCATATTATAAGTAAATTATATAAAGCATAAATATAAAACAATAATTTTCGTTATATACTTAGAAATTAAGTCATTTATTAGTCAATTAAATTGTCTTGTCATAATTCGAAATGAATTTCTCATACTTAAAATAATAATAGAATTTTTTTTTTATTGAAATAAGTAATAGAATTTTTATTTTTATTTTTTTTTTTGAAAATAAAATTGATTTTCTTACATTTTTTTAAAACATAGACCGTAATTATAGACATTTTAGAAAATTGAATGAAAACAAAAAAATTTTAACGGTTGTTATTAGATACAAATTAGTTTTGTTTAAATTGGGTTGAGGAGAATGACTACCTTAAGTTGTTAAATTTTTTATTTTTATTTTAACCGCAGGTGGATGGTATGGTTTTATTTAATATATATTTTTGGGAGATATTACGATCGACAGGTATCAATCAATTGCAAGTAAGGTGCCTGTATAATAAAATCACAGACATAAATTGAATTATATCTTAGAGAAACAAGATGTTATTATGATACATTTCAAATTGATTCTGTATTATTTCGTGTGCTTATCAATTGCAACAGTAAATATATTTGGATATTATGTAAATTGAGGTAATTTTGTGGTAGATGATGTCTTTTTCACGTTGTTTTTTAAGACATTTGTGAATAATACCAAAGGTTGAACGACGCAAGAGAGTGGAGTGACCAGCAAGATTACTCAAGGAATACTCTGTTCAAGATAAAAAAAATGTTCAAAAATCATCTCTCTTCCATTCCTGGCCCGATGGGATTTAAACCCGGTACTTAAACATCGAAGCATTAACAGCTGCTCTAATTGTTTGGTAGAGTCTACCTAGTTTTTATTGGCATTCAATCGAGTAAAATCAGCCACGTTTCTGAATTATTAGAAAGCGATATAAACGAAAGGATTTAAATGTTCTGGGAGTTGAAATTGAAACAAAGCAGCTTCGTTTTTAATTGGTTTAAAGCAATCTGTGGATCTAGAAATATTATTTCTTTGAAAATACTATCGGAATTTATGATACTTTTTTTTGAATTTCCTCCAATTTTACAATTTATAATTTTTGCCAGTCCTGCATATCTGCTTGAGGTAGTCAATATGTAGCAAACGTTTTCAAGATTTATATGTTTTTACCAAAAAGTGCTTTGTTGCAGTTGGCTTTTATTTGTAATCAAACCAAACCGCTGAATATTATGTGAAAAAATCTAGTAACAAACAAGCATGTGATATTTGGTGAAAAATGACAGATGGTTTTTTTTACCCAAAGGGGGTGTTATTAATTTTGACGATAAGTAGAATCTCATCAAAATCAAGTATACTGGAGTACCGGCAAGTTAGGCAAATGCAAACTTAGAAAATCTGCATACGCCTTAAATGATGCGATTTTAATTTTAAAGATAATATAACTAGATATTTTCCACTATTGGTTTCATCTTTCCATAACTCTTTGTTTTAAAATTTTCGATTACTTTACTGCAAAAACCTCCAAATTGGACGATTTTAAATATTTTAGGTAAAAAATTACTGATTTAAAAAAATAATAGCTTCTAATAATGGCACTCAACCTTAAAGTGCAATTTCCCAAAATGCAGCGGATTGATTAATGAAATTGGTCCGGATTGATTAATGAAATTAAACTTAAAAACGCATTTTGGAGTGATGTGTTGTCAACTTTTACAATCGATTTCATCCTTTTGAAAATTAGGTTATTGAGTGACCCACAAGTCATAAATTGAACAGGCTACTATAAAATATTATTGAATAATGGCGAGTTGTAATTATTATGGATGATGAAAATATCATGCCTCCAAAGTCATTACGATCGTCTCTGTGAACGGTTGACGGGTGTCAATAATAGCTAGAGGCTTTTATAAGAACAACTCGAAAATTTGCTTTTAGGAATGGCCAATTTTTCCGGAAAAGTTATCACTTTTGCTGAAAAAATGTTTACTTTTCCCATTTTTTATTTCAGTAAAATGTCCAAAAATCCGTTATGTTGTATATCATAAATATTTTTATTCCGTTGAATGTTTTTAAGCAAAAGTCATATACCATTTTGCAAATACCGTAAAAAATTCTGATGGATTGGGTTTCCGTCGTGAATAAGTTTTTAATGCATACGTTAAAAATGCAAAGGAAAGACGGTGGAGATAAACGAATCGAAATTTGAAAAAAGGAAATACCATCCAGGATGCCACGTTGAAGGTCAAGGGGTTATTGGAATGGTGAGTCTTCATATATTTCCTTACGTCTTAAATTCTTTAATCTGCTCTTTAATTCTTTAATGCTCTTAAATTCTTTAACCAAGTTAGTTTTACAGAGTGTGATTATGATTTTGGACCTCTTTAAATCATTAGATACACAATCCTGTAATCATTAATCGAAAATTTTCCCTGCCCCTGAAAGTTCACTAAACGAATCCAACCAGTCAAATGATTTGAAGAGAATAGTTTCACCAATGCCGCCGTATTGCACATAATTCTAGGCGCGGTAAGGAAATCTGTGTGAGCGGAGCAACCAATTTTTTGGCTGCTATTATTCATACTAAAGGGAATAAAGCATTAAGAGAATCCATGAAACTATTTACTGGCGAGTGACGGTGAACAAAAAATACGTAGAAGTTTAATATTAGAACATAGTCTCTCGCTTTTCTGTTCCATTTCTTCCGTTAGATTTTTATTGATGCTATTTTTATTGATTTCTAGGTACCAGCCTAATATTGCATAAAGCTTATTTCGTAAAATGAAGCATTTTTATGCTAATTCAATTCCACCATTAAATTTAAGCTCTTTTAAGATAGTTTGAGTTCACATACGATGAATTTGATATGAAAGCAAATTCTAACGGAAATAAAATAACAAATTAAATATTTTCCATGTACTAATTAAGTTATACAAATTATTACATACCTCAACATTAGTCAATTGTCTTAAACCCATCAGCTGATATCTTATCTAAAATTTCTCCACAAAAACCTAACCAATTGTCTTGTTATTATTATATTATGCTGTATATGTCTCCGTCAGATTAATTCAATTTAATTTTATTATCATTCATTTTGGTTAATGGTGTCTTGTATTTTTAGGCGGAACACCATTAATTAGGATTAAGAACATATAATAATTTTTTTTTTTTTTGTATTTCCACCAACAGCAAACCTTAAATACAAAAACCTTAATTAGACGATACAAAATTGTTTTGTGTTGTCAAATTCAACGAACCATAAATAAATATGTTATAGTTTATGTGGTTCTCGAGTCTCAACATAAAAAATTAAATATTTTTGTTTTAATTTTAAACACAACACCAATTAATTATCTATATTTGATTATATTATTATGATAATTATATAATTTTGGTGATTTCTAGTCTAAATCTAATTATAAAAATTACATTAAAAAAAAATACGAGCTCCTGCTGTTCGTTTTTTTTTTTCCTTCAGAACTCACTTAAATTCATACTTTATTAACCGTTTCATGGTGCCTAAATTTGAAAATGCAGCAATGAATAATTAATTTGAAAGATTTATTTTATGATTCATGGCGCATATAAAATATATGACAGTATCATAAACGTGGTAATACATTAAACATAACCGTGCGCGATTATTAATTTCCTCGTATTGTGTATTGCATCTTGTGTTAAAATGCGACCAAATATTTTTGGATACAAAACTTAATCTTATCCCAAAAAAAAAAATAAAAAATTTATATAAACGAAACTCTGTGTTCGTTAAAGAGTCAGCACAATTAAAATACAATTTCTTCGTGCGGCTTCTTATTCATCAGCTTCTTTATAAGACGATTTTTTTTTGTATTATAATCGTTTGATCTTATTGATGTACGATACCTTTAATTAGTGAAATAAATTTAATTTAGTTTTATTTTTAATTTTTGTTGTTGTTCTTCTCGTATACATACATAGTCTTATATAAATTTAAAATTAAAAATGTCAATTTAAAATTGAAAAAAGAAACAAAAAAAAATGTTGCTGCTGCACGCGATTGTCTTAAAACTGTATCTGTTTTATTGTTGGTACTGCTGTACACTATTTACCTCTTATAATATTATGTTGGGTACTCTCTCAACTTTGATGATTGAATGAGGTAATTTGTATTATTTTTGTCTTAGTTCGTTCCGTATTTGTAAATAAATACACGAGATCTTATGAAAGTCACCAACCTCTCTTGTAAAAAATGTTAAACTATTTTTATGACTTCGAAATTTCATTGAGGACGTAAATTACAGAAATTCCATTAAATATTGAAAATGAATCGATCGTAATCGAATAATATTATAGAATTGAATTACATGCATTGCACTGCGATGATGAGAGAGTTCATCGCTGGTATAGATTTATATTTAAGATAACAACTCATTGATTTATATAAAATTAACACACACATACAAATGCAGTCTACAAAAAACCTACCTTTCTAATGTTATAGATTTTAGTGCTGAGAAGTACTAGCGATCGTGTATATTTATGTTAAGATGCTGAGTTTGTGATAAGCCGCGGATATCACGTAATTAATATAAATAAAGTTGATTGGTACATTTTATTGCTTGCTGAGTCAAAATGTCAAACTATAAAATGGTAAACATACTATGTATAATGACATAAATATAATTATAAATACATTCTGCTACCTTCTATTGACCTAAAAACTACTAATAAGTGCTTTGGAGTAGATATAGTAATTTACAGTTCGTTAATTTTTTAATATGAAAAAGGTACCGAGTACCTAATAGTATTGCGATTGTTTCATAAAAGACTAAATTTGCTTACTTGATATTTTTTTCATATTAAAAAATTAATACGCAAATTACTGCATTTAACTTTATTTGTTTAGTTTTTATCTTATACTTCACTAGAACAACGTGATCATACGAAGTATATATAACTAGTATAAACAAGACATTTTAGTAGTAGTTGAAATAGTTTTAAGCCAATAAATAAATAAATATATCTCAAATACTTAAGAAATTTATAAAACAATAGATGTAATGCTAAAATACTTATTAATAATAGATGATAAAGTTTAGGCTAAGAATCTTAACTAAGAAAATTTATGTAAATATTAACCAATTAAATATGTTAAGGTATAAATAAAAAAATGCTTGTGCCTAAAGGAACTTATTTAAAACTACAGTAGATTCTGTAGAGATATTTACAAGGTAAGAGCAAAAATAGTTTACGAAGAATTGCGCAAGGAAAACAATAATTATATTATCTTTCGATTGCCAGAAAAAATATGGTTTTGCCAAAATCGTGGAATGAGATTTAATGAGGAGTCACTTCAATTAAATTTTTTATGATGGATGTGGTGGTCAAAATAAAAATCGATCAATGACTAGGACATTATTTTATCCTACAGAATCGAGTTTTTGGATGCTTTGAGAAAATTGTTAAGAAAGTTGAAACAATTGTACAGCCCGAAGAATATATTGAAATATTCAAAAAGCATGAAATATAAAGCATGAAATTGTAATTTTTTATTCTTGCGACAATGGTAGTTAGATAAAATCCCATGAAGATGCCACAAATAGGCAAAATCTTATCTCCCCTCGTGCTACTGGAATTCCAAAAGCGTTTTCAATTGTCCTGCAATGAAAAACATTTTTTTCACGAGAAAAACATTTTTTCCCCAATACTAAATGGAACTCTTCAATTACTTAAAAAGAAGCACAAAAGGTGAACACTTGGTGAATCATTAGCTTTACGATTGAGTTTAGCTCTCTCTTCATGTTTGAGGCAAGATCAAAAAACCTGAGGCATTCTATAATGTAATTTCTTGATTCCTCTACATCGTTTGTGTATATGTCAACTCTCTCTGTTTGGCATCGGTCAGTAATCCAGTTCAATGACACTTAATTTCCATAATAAGATCTTTTGATTTATCCCGCCTAATGTGTAGGCGCCAACTTTTTGCTCCGTTTGTTTAAAGCAAATAGAACAATTTTGCAATACTTAATTCAGTTCAGGTTCATCTAACTTCCATTAGGTTTGGAATTTTTCTTGTTCAGTCCAAAGCCGGCTTCCGACTCTAACAAAACCTTTAGTTTTAATAGAACTCACAAATGACTGCAGTTAAAGTCGCATACAAAAAAAAATTCTAACTCCATTTCATAAACAACAAAAGCCGATATAAATATTCTTAACGTAGAAAAACTATTGGGTGTGTCGACATAAGATTGATTGCATAACATAACAAAACCAAAACTCAAGCGCTACCGATATAATATTAGCTGCTGTATAATATTCTATATATATATGATCTAGAAGTTCATATATAAGATAATTGATATTAAATAAAGATTTTGATTCAAAGTTACATTTGTCATAATTTATAATATTATAATAATAGTGAACGAAAAGAAATCTCCCGTCCATTGTTATCATTTTAATACGATAAATTTGATCAATAAATTTAAAATGTTAAAAAATAAATTAAATTACTAATGATTAATCAAAAATGTGTCTAGTTATATCGCTCTAAAGTGATATTAAATAGTTTGATCGATTATGAAAGCGAATGATCGATTTTATTCAAATTGATCGCCGATATTAAAACTTTATTGATGATCGTGTTTATTGTCAAAAAAAAAAAATAAAGTTAAAATACCGATCGGATAGTTTAAAGTTTTTCTATTATTACATTTTATTTTAAGTCAATTAACCTTTGTCTAGAATTTCATGTGGTGATCGCGAATTGTTAGATTATATTGAACACCCGCATCACAATATAAAATTTTTAATGGCTCGAGGGCACATTTAATATTTATAAAGAATTTAAAAATGTAAAATTTCCAGTATCCGATTGATGATTATGATACGGTTTGCACTTTTTATTTTGTTTTAAAGTAGTTCAATAACGTGACCTAACGGTTAAATATTTTTTTTTACCAAAATATCATCAGTTAACGACCTACTAACTCATCTTCTCCGACAATATTGTCAATACCATAAATAACACAATTTAATTGTTCGAATGGGTTGAAAAAAGCACGAACATCTAAAAAAAATCCCAGTAATAAATTTTATCTCGATCTATGCTGTGGTGTCTTATTCTCAAACGTAAAATAAAAAAATTTACTAAATCATTACAGAAAGGGCGGATATTTTAATCTTATTAATTTGCAACACTATAAACTATTGTTTTTTTGCACTTTAAATTCAATTTAATAGAAACACGAATTCAATTACCATAAACGAGTTCGCGAATTGATTTAGAATTTTTTTGATTTTTTTGACGTTCCATTCTAATTGTTCTAATCGAAAAATGTATGTCAATCTACGAGATTACAGTTGTTCTATAATAGTAAATTTATATCAAATTGATGATCAATAAAAATGTTTGCTAATTGGTGTACTGTAGCAAGATTTGTATAATGGATTTTAACTTAATTAATAATTTTAAATGAAGATGATATCGTACTGTAAATCTCATATGTGTATTACTACTGTCTAAATAATTCATAAGATGTTTTAATAGCCATGTTTCATAGAAAAATTAGGCTACAAATTTACCTAGAGGCTAAAAATCACCTGGATTGTATTAATTCGAACAACTTGAGTGGATACTTTATGGAACTGTGATTATCTTTTGTTTTATGATTTTCACTGCAAAATTAGTTTTAACGGAATATTACTCTATTCAAACCAAATTGAGAAATACCACTAATTTAAAACAATTGGTAATAGTTGAAGAGAATTTAAAGAAAGGTAAATAAATATCTTATGTTATTCCCACTTAAATTTTTAAATTTGCATGTAATCTATACTTACGGGAAAACATCCAATGAAAGAAAAGTGAGTAATCTTATATAATGGAATATTAATTCCCCTTAATGGGTTGTCAGATTTGCAGTTTCTTAAGATACAAGGTGAAAGAAAAACTAAAAATATCAAACCAGAAACCAAATTAGAGTGAGCCCGTTAACAAATGACTGTTAGAGATTATCGTGATCCCAAAGCTACACCTTTTTATGGGAAATACCGCAATCCTCGAGATTGAGGCAATCATACCGACCTGCAAAATGGCTTTCATACTACAGTAAGTAATAATTTATTATTTTTTATATTTTGCGCTACTTACTTTATAAATTTCAAATTAAGGCGACTTTGTCACCAAAAACACATTCAACTCGGCTGTCATTTTCATCGCCACACCACATTTATATTTGAGTACCGTAGTTATATGGACTATTGGAAATTTCGTACTTAAGTTTTAGGTTAATGGATTATTCTAAGCTAGACAATTTCCGCTTTTATTTTGCTTGTTGCTCGATTTCTTTAAAATATATTTTTTTAGTTTTTCTTCTAGTCAATATCTCAGGACGATACATGAATCATTTGGTCTAAGATCATTATGCTTCCACCTAAATGCTGCAGTCGATGGCCTTATACCCATATTCTTAAACTGATATCTTAGTAGAACATGGTCTGTGTGGAAGCCAGGTAGTAGCCTCAACTCAGGTTTCCCAACTACGAGGAGTTCTTTGGCTCGGTTTTACGAAGGTAAAATAAATCTCTTATCCGGTCGTAGTCCTGAAATTCTGTACTAAAAATAGGACCTTTTAATGTCCTCCTAGCGTTTCGTTGCTATTTGAAGGTTTGCTTTAGTGGCACCGCAAAAGGCTCTGGCCAATAAATAGGGAAACAGAACCTGCCCGGGCAAGACCATCTGCAGCTTTGTTTCCTTGATTCCTGTATTTCCTTGCACCCGCACACAAGTTTTACCTTATTTGTGGTCTCTAGTTTTTTAACTGTGTTAAGACAACCCCACACCAGTTTTGATTCAATTGTGTAGCACCTAAGAGTATTTAAGTCCGCTTGACTGATCTATACAATAAAGACCTTAGTGCTATGTAGGCCCATTTTCTATGCCTATCCTGGCACAAAGCTCTATGGCGTGTATTTCTGCTTGGAAAACAGTAATATTTATTTATTTATTTATTATAAATTTATATAACATACATTTATACATACACAATAAAAGGCGTAAGCCAAGGCTTTTGTGCTTAAAGCAATTATAAAAATACTTAAAAAAAGAAAATTGAAATTGAATTAACAAGTTTAGTATCTAAATCTAAAGCATTCCAGACACTAATTGCATTAATAAGTACAGACTTATTATAAATACTACTTTTGGTAATAGACAAGTTGATATTTCTTGTGCGATTGACCTAGAAAAATTCAATTTCTCATGTAAATACATCGGTGAGCCTGAATTAATAATTCTATAAATAAATACAGCAGTTCTATAACAATAATATAGTAAAGTACAATACAAACACTCGAATAACTGTCACCTATTTTAACAAATTGCAAGCGACTATCAAAATACGAATGCACTAGAGTAATTGCGGATTTAGAAAATTTAAAATACAAATAGAGTTTTTGAAGCAAAAGAGTATGATTAACAGAATCAAATGCTTTAGAAAAATCGAGTAATACTAATAAAGCTTGGGAATTTGGTTCATCTAACATTGAGGCTAGATTATCAAGATTGAAATTTAGACAATAAATCATGCTTATTTAAAAAAAATTTGCATTTGGGCTAGCATAACTTTTTCTAATACCTTAGAAAGTGCAGGCAAAATACTTATAGGGCGAATATCACCAATATCAACCACTGTTTCTTTTTTTGGTATAGGAATTACCGAAGGAACTTTCCATAAATTTGGAAAAACTGATTTTGATAAACTTGGTTGATAATATACGTTACATAGAAAAAGATCAACAAACAATTTTAAAATCAACTAAATCAACAGCTATTGCTTCAGATTTAATTGCTCGAATTGCATTTTAAACTACAGCTGCATCAACACAATTAAATGCAAAAGAATCTTCCTCAATTGAACTATCAAGTCTATATCAAAAGGTAACGGCAGAATAACTAAAGATTCATTAAATTTAGAAATGATTTCCAAAATATCCTCAGCAGAAAAATTAATTTTAACTTTAGATTTACCACGAGAAAGACCAAGTTTTTTTAAAATTATTCCTAGTATTTTTTGAATTACTAATATCACTAAAAAAGAAGTTATACTTAGTTTTATTCTGCAAACAATTAAAAAAATTCAAATCCTCCTCAAAGAACCAGGAATAATTAATTTAATATTCAACGAGAAACTAAAACCGAACACCACCACCACGGGAATCGCGGTCAAACCGTAGTAACTTATAGTTATTAATACTAACAGATTTTGTTGAAATTTTAATATGTAACCAGGTCTCCGAAACAGTAAGAAAATCAAACCGAAATTTGTGTAAAAGAACAGTTAGCTCATTTAAATGTTTAGACACGCTACGTTGACTAGTACCAACTGAACAATTTAGATTTTAAAAAAAAATAATGATTTATTTATCCAAATTGCTTACGGCAGAGTTTTTTGTCCGGAACTTTGCTCGTAGCGGTCCCAAATTTTGAAAATTCAAAAAAATAAATGATCGGACAAAACACCGGTAGGCCAAGTATCGGGATTTAGCGCTCTATCCCACAAATCTTCGTCAAACCCCCGTTTAAAGCAGACATATACCAGCTCTGCTTGCTTGATATTTTTAGGGACCAACTTAAACACTTTGGTAGTATTAATCCCTAAGCAAGCATTGGCTACAGATAATGCTTCTTTTTCAGTAGTAGCAGGATCGAATTTAGACAAATGAAGCCATATTTTAGGAGTAACAATTTTTACTCCAAGATTAAACAGTAACTTATTTGTGCTTCGACATTTTTGAGGATTCCGTGCTGATCTTATAGGCACAATATTGTTGTTACAAATATTAAAATCTATGCCAAGAGATGATAATTCAGAAATACCGGAACTTGTTGGCTCGTTAACACGAATAGGCAAAATTTAGGTCTCGTGGAGTCAGCCGCACAAGCCGAAGAACAAGCTGAAGAGGTTACACGAGTAGCATACGATACTTCAGCGGGAATCAAGCAATCCGATGAAGGTACAGCAATGGATGCAACATCAGTTGAAAACATAGTTGCACAAGATTTTGTAGATTTTAATGATTTTGAAGAACTAGGCAATTTTGAAGAACAAGACGCAGCAGCTAGTGGTGCAAACGATTCAATTACTCCAACAAAAGTTTATCTTCTATAAATTCTGTCTTTTCTTTATGGTAAAACCCATTGGCGTAATAAAGGTATAAAAATGCTTGTAAAATTTCTTCTTCGGGATAGTAACAATACATAACTTCTTTCGAAGCGAGTAGCTGGTTTCTTTAATATTCCTTTACTTAAATTGGTAGTTTGAGAAGATACACTATAGCGTTAATTTTTTTATAATATTTGCAATTTGTGGAGGAATAGTCATTGGGTTCATTAGCTATTAGAGCACTATCGCTAATTATTGTGTCATCAGAATTAATTATATTTTGAGCTACAGATTTCACACGAGATTTGCTTAATATATTATTAATTAATTGCCATATTACTGCCATAAGAATTTCAAAGACACGAATAGTTGATTCTCTCTTTCAGAATATCTGTAAACAAAAAGATTGTATGATGCCCATCTAGGTTCCAACATTTTCCCTATTTTTACTAGAGTGATATTAAGACCTACAAAATGCTGGTCAGTTTGTTTTGATTTTTGTTCGATTAAAAATATATCCATATAAAAGAAGGCGGTGTTTGACACAGCGCCTAATAATAACATTTGAAAACATTTCTATGATACGAGAATTCAAGATAAGGTTCATCATTAGTAAACACAAAGAGCGTTGCTTTTTGAAATAATAATATTTTGAAATTCCTATAAAAGAAGTTTCGTCATTACACATAAGTGTGGATCCTCTAGAGTTTGTGCACCGCTTATTAGCGGTAATTTTTTCCTTTCACTCATAAAGCAAAATCCTTCTTTGTAATCATTTTTAGTTTATGCTACTCTTGTCTAGCAAAAAGTTTTAAGTTTTCCCCTTCCATTTTCTGCTTCCGTCGTTTTCATCTAATATGTTCTACACCCCGAGTATTAACTCAACGATGTCGTATATTATCATAACTGCAGCATTGTAATTCAATTGCAGTAGTCATTAAACAATTTAAAAGTTGACACCATTTTAAGAAAAAAAATTATAAAATTTATGACATCATTTCACTGTAGCAGATAGATCAAACGAATTAAAATAGAAAAAATGTTTTATAGTTTTCCAGATATATTTTTCATAGAGGAAATAATAAAAAAGAAAAAAAACAAAATCCAATAAAATGGAAAATATATTTCCGATTTTCATTTTCTTATATCATGGATTTAATTTTAATGTTGCGTCTCATTTTTATTGATGATAATATTATGTGCTCTGCTACAAATCATATTTCAAACATTGTTTATGTTATGAAAGCCGGGAAGGGAAAAACATATTTTTCTCTTTGTGTCAGTCGTTCGTAACACTTTTCACTTTTCGTATATAAGAATTGTGAAATTTATAATTTGATTTGTGTACACGATATATTGGGTACAATTTATTACTTAATTAAATTGCATAAAATACGGTTTCGTATATTACCATAAAATACTATGATAAATCTTATATATCCAGACTATAATATGTACTCCTATAAAATATGTGGGAAGTGTCATTTTAATAGTTATCTCTAAAGAACTTAATTAATAGATCTGAATATAAAAATGTTCATTCCACATTTTTATTTTTTTTTGTTTTGTATTCATAGTAAGTGGGTTGGCTTATACACTAATGATGTTCGTTACATTATAAATATCATGAGACCTGGATTTTTGTTGTTTCTGGAATCTCTAATTATTGTTCACGTCTAAATTAATATAAATATGATTTTAATGAATAATAATGTAAAAAAAATATTTACAATTTTATGAGTTCGTTCCATCGTCATTTTTACTGTTTTTAATGCATACACTTGAATCCCTTTGGAATAAAATCTAAATGGTGCAAAATGATCATGGATTTTCAAAAAAAAAATGTAGTGCTTTTTATATGTGCGCGAAATAAAAATAATTGTTGTGCGCGAACATCGTTCTATAAAATACATAAATATTTTTATTGTTGCATATATACGTAAACTATTTACATGCATTGTAATTATCGGCATAAATAATTAGATGTTTCTCGAAAAAAAATGTGTCTCGATGGAAAATTTTAGATCATGGGAAAAGGGTTGTACCATTTTAAAATATAATAAAATATAGAAAGACTATTTTAACCATTCAGCCCAAAGTGCGCATACATTTGTCTAATGGCTACTTTGTACTTTGTTAGCTATGCGATGGCGGCAACACCAACAACATAATGGTGGATGAGATGATAAAGTCGACGGTTAGTGCCTCGTCAACTCCGAGAACCCATTGATTTAGCTCGTGTAACTTGATGAAGTAATTCTGCGATGGTGCTATCGGCGTTTCACGACACCTCTTATGTTGAACCGGGAGGTTTAGAAGCATGGAGATTTCACATTGTGCGTGTTTGCCATGGCGGATTTATAGTATAGAGAAGTCATAATACAAGGTTATCAATTATCTTCTTGCATGTTGCTCGTTCGCTAGGCGTGATTGGTGCGAAACGTTCCCAAAACTGATCGATCGTATGTATTGGGTTCATGAATGAATGGTTAGTTGCGAATTGTTAAAAAATTAGCACGGACTATTTTACAGCTTGTTATACGCTTGTCATAATGCCAGTTCGATCGCTATTAGAGTTGGGCATTAGAGTTGGGTGGATGTCTTTAATCCGGCCTAACTTCCTTTTTGTTGGTATTTGTAACTCATCCCGGAGTAGAAATGCATCCCTAGGTATTCGGCTTGATGTCTCTTCATGCCATTTCAGGAGATTTGAGTATGTGACATTCATTTTTACTAAAATTGTACTCGAATGTTTTGCACCACTTTCCAACGTGACATGAGTGGTTTTTTCAGCCCAAGATGTTACTTATCTGATGAGGCATCTTTTACTAAAAAGTGACCGGGGGCAACACCGCTAGATATATGGGTTCCTCCGTTAGTAGGCAGAGTGGTCTAGAATTGAGGCAGGCCTCAATCTGGATGAGGAGAAATGTCATATCTTCGATATGACATTTTAGTTTTTATGGATTTTATGCCTGCTTTCCATAGTTCACTAAAGTGTGGAGCAGACATATTTTTCACTGTACATATTTGCGACATTTTCTTACCGGGAGGTGAATCTATGGAACACGCTTATGAAATTCTCAGTTGACAATGGATATGATTGCGATGTAGCTTATGTATAATTTTGCTCCACAACCTTTGCTCACTCGGATGCCTATATAGGACCCGCGTAGTGGACTTCTGTATGCAATGATTAAAGCGATGACATCGTACATAATGGCGATTATTTTGCTTTCTGTTTGTACCTATTTGAAGATCCAAACGTGTTTGCGGAGGTCAATGTTAATACATTGCCGCCGTATAATGTTTCTCGATGACCCTAACCCAAAATCAATTTCGTGAGCTGACTTGTTTAAGATAGAATTATAGGATGTTGCTCTTTGTAGGATAACTGCGAATTATTTAGCCGACTTCTTACTCGGTTGATGTTAAGATGATCTAAGAAAGGATGTAATGACTGCAACTGGCTATTCTTTCGGATGGTCTTCGTTTTGTCCATTGTAGTTTGATATTCTTTGAATTCCGAATATTATACTGCTCGAACTAAGATTGACAGTGCGTGGTACCATTTTTTGGGTTGTATGACTCTCCTATGCTGTAACATAAGATGCGGATAAGACTTTTGAAAGATGATTGTGATGGTCGAAATAAACATAAGAAATTTTTCCTTATGTTTACCTCCAGTGCCTTAACGCAACGATCTTGAACTCAATTTGTTATGTTGGCCGCTGTTATGTTAGCCTAGTTGTGCCTCACCTCCTTAAATAATCGATTCAAAAGCAATGTTTTAAAGAGTTGGTTTGCTCCTTAAATAATGTCGACATCACGACATTGATGATCAAAAGGATCGGTTATTGATATTGATTTTAGCGCGATCCAGCTGTTGGCGATTTCAATGCCAAGGATTGGTAGTATTCAAAATGAACACCTCGACCTCTGTGATAAAGTCGGGATTTCAGCGCGATATGATTGTAAGCGATGTTCGACGTTTTGTTGTAGCATTTAACGCTATGCCCGTGATTGAAAGTCGGCAGTTTTAACGAGGTAATTGCAGTTTGTTCATGCATGAGCAATGGAATCTCTCTACAGCCTTGTTTTAAATAAACCCTTTCCGAATGATAAATGAGTTATATCTCTTGATTTTGGTGAGGTCTCGACTTGACGAAAGGTGTTTCGAAAGTTTTCTTTCTAGAAGTATTTTCCACCCACCAAATGGGGTAAAAAATCCGAAAACATGTAATGTGTGCTTCGTTGCAACGTCACGTATCTATAAATCTTAACTGAAAGTTCTTCTTTCAGATTATTGTTAGTGGACCTTCAACACGTTCAATGATGTCTTGTTCCAAAAAATCATTCAATCCGATCGTCCATGGTTTTCTGTCCATGGTTGAACTGGCCATATTAACTCATAAATTTGCAAATCAAGTTTGACGAGTTTGGCTGATCCCACATTTAATACTGAAACCATAGGTCAATTTCAAACGTTTCCTGCAACTCCTAGTCTCCAAACCGAATTCCAAATTTCATCTTTCGGTTGTTTCCAACTATTTTGTTATACTTTGACCCAGAATCAGTAACCATTTCGATGGTTCGGCCCATGGATTTCGCAATCCAATTTCCTTATTCCTCCCCGGTTTATTTTCTATTTGTTTTCGAATATGAATATTTTATGTCCTTTTTTTATAGCATCTCTTGTTCAAAGCTGGACACTTCTGATCAAATGGATTATTTCTCGTATTGTGATTATTGTCGCCCATTTTTAACTTTATTAACGTCAGTTAGTGTCGAAAACCACTCATTTGGTTTGTGCCTCTTTTAGTGTTTGATCATGAATTTAAACTATATTATCCTAATATAGCCTTCGGTATTTCCAAACCTCGTCTCAATTTTTCAGAGACACACTTAGCCACTATTTGATTTCTGATAAATTTCCACCAAAATTGATCACCAAAGCCACATTTCTTTGCCATTGACGACTAAATGTTTCAACCGTTTCTTGACACTTACTCGACCTATGGAAGGTTACTTGTTCAGTACCTCATTATGATTTGGAAGAATATAGCAACCTAATGCTTGGATTAGTCGATTTAAGGTGCTTAAGAAAAAAATAAATCGTTTCGCTTTACCAACAACATTTTCAAGTGTATCAGACAGAAACTTCTATCTCAAAATCTACACATACAATATACAATATAGATCTGGTTAAAGTTATTATTAGTCCAACTAAACGCGAATGTAAGTCGACACACAAAATTAAAAATCCATATAAATTAGATTAAAAAAAATCGATTTAACACGAATATCAAATGAAACAACCGTTAAACTGACAAAATACAAAAATTCTTTTTATATTTAACAACGGGACTTACATTTTATTTAATCAAGAAATTGGTTATAAAATTCACCGCTTGATAACACCACGTTTCATCGAAAATGAGTGCGTTCGACCCTTGTGGTATTAAGTGGAACCGAGTTTTATGAAAAATTATTTATGTTTTAGATTATGGCAAAAGCTATGTGGTTTGTATGTCCCTTGTCACCACACCACGTCACAAAACTTTTATTTTATTATTATGCCAGCTGTAATAAAAATATTGCAATGCAAAAATGTCTACTATGTTCAAAATATGTATATTTCGTGTACAATGTCGGCAATATTTTTTTTAGTTTTTAAAACAACTAACAGTCACTGCAAAAAAACAAAACAAAAATTACTTTCGTTTCAAGTCGAACTATATAGAGGTAAATATATAAATTTTGTGTGACGCCAAAACCAAAGTTAAATTTAATTTAAATTTCAAATAAATCAAAAAATTTAAAAATTATATTAAAACAAAACTTTACTTTCTCTTGCGCTTGTAAAAACAAAAATAATTTTTTTTTTTTTTTTAATATATGTAACAAATTTGTAATTTATTTTTGTGTTGTTCAAATTTTACATTCGTACACATAACAAATATAACGACATAATATTGATTTTTATATTTGCAAACAAAACCGATTTGTAATTTAATGATAAATAAGAAATAATAAACTAAATGTTGTATATTTATGTAATTGGCTAAACGGTTGACTTAGAAATGGTCAATGTCAGTAATAACTTAGGTATTAAAAAAAATAAAAATGAAAGTAGTTTACGTGAATTAAATTGATCGCTTTTAATTGCACGATATTATAAACGGTATTTAAACGGATTAAATATTTTTTTATGTACCGCAATATGTCAAATTAATAAAAAAAAAACATTTCACTTTGATTTTCCTTATTCGCAATAAATATAAATCAGGGATTTTTTTAATTAAAAAGATTACAACTGTTCACTTCAAACTTCTGAATCTTCTAATAAAAGTGTTACATAACGAAAATTTTTCAGGGGCATCCGGACTATCAAGTTCTTAAATTTGGTCGTTTAATTATTCCTATAATTTGATTATATGCATTATACTGCCTCTCATTGGTTTGGTAATTTTTTTTCAGCTTCGCATTTCTCTTCTATGTAATGTCACACACTTGATCATCGTCAACATGAGCATTACCTGTAGGTATTAGTAAGCCAAAATTAAAAATTTACACAAATATTTCTCGCTATTGCTTAGGCATTAAGTATGTAGCGCCATCTATTAAATATTTTTTCCACTTATTTCAGACTCAAGTAGACTTCTTGCTGCACTTTTAAAAGATTCACAAGTAGAATTGCTCTTCTTCCTTCACTCTAATATTTTTGCGACAACTGTTTGCCTATTTTCCTTAACACATGGTGATGAGTGATCTCAGTATAGATGATGTTGTCGATCGCTCATGTCAGTTTCATTGAATTTTAATAATGATTGTATATTAGTCGATCCTGTTTGTGCTACTTATAATAATTCTTCTTTTCCATTACATTCTTGCCTTCCATAAATTTTGATAAGTGATTTTAAAATCATAACGTCATTTTTGACAAAATAGCTGAAAGCCCATACGGGAAAGAAATTAGAATGTGAAGACCAAACGCACAGGAAGTTGCAGCCGTTTGAACTTGAATGATAAGTCCGTTAGAATCATTAGATGCGTGGGATCAAAATATTCCTTGATACTTATCGCCTCGATGACGCTGGTCATACATTTTTCACATCTAGTCTTGTTTCATTGCGCAGTCGAAGTTGATTGAGGTTGCGCAACATGATACTGACCGAGCCAACCTTCAATTGCAAATTGTTAGTGATATTCCGGGCAATTCAGTGAATTCATGAATTCTGTGGGATATATGACATCTTGTGTCGGAATGAAATTTTGAATGGTCGTATTTAAGATCATCTAAATCTTGAATTTTGCCACCAAGATGACTCCGTTCAGCCAATCAAAGGTTTTGAAATTTTTCACTATGTTCGGAAAAACACGTCGAATAAGCTTTTTTTGTGATTCGGTCAATTGGCAAAAATCAATGTTGATCTAAAGCACGCATTAAGATCATCAGCCAGTTGAACTTGGAATAACAAGAAGAGTTTGACAAAAATCACCGGACATTTCGGCTCCTCCAAAAATGTTTTGACTGTCACGAAGACCTTTTGTCTTGTAATTCCAGTGATCTTTTGTGGTTCATCGTTCATCCGCCTAAACAATCAATTTGCATCTCTGTAAAATCTTCGCCATTGCGCTGTTTTTTGTAGTATTTCAAGCTGGTGTTTCGTTGATTTGCATATGCTCAGTAGTAATTTCAGTACAGAATATGCAGTTTGTTTGCCTTCTAACAAAGCCGTTGCTATTTCAGATGAAGCCTTTGGGCGACTTCTAGCTGCGATCAAATTGACGCTAAAACACTAAAATTAAGAAAGTTGTTCTAGTCCCTCCGGGAGCATCCAGGATGTAAATGCCACCAGTTCACAGCTGTCAGACAGATCATCCAACATCGAACCAGACACACGGTGCTTTATGATAAAGTTCATTAAAAATTTTAGTTTTTGATTGAAAACTCTGGCAGTAATGGCATATGTCAGTCTACCGGTTACATGTAAATGTTATGAACAGGTTTGGGCGGCCATTTTATCTAACAAATGACATCGCATCTTGCGCGCGCACTTCTGCATGTGGCAAGGGCTTCCGATGTAAGTGGCCGGCAAAATTGTTATTCTTCTTGCCATAAGTGGTTTGCATCGCAGTTGGCATGAATCGCATGGCGGCGATGAATGTATTCTTTAGAGCATATAGATGTCGGCGGCACTTCATAATGTGACTTTTTTTATCTTCACGAATCATAAGGTATGCAATTTACAATTGTCGACTTCTTTAATTGTTGGAAAATTGAATCTTCTGGTTGATGGCGATGTTATAGCTGTCAGATGGCAACGCAATTTCGAACCATTTGATCAATTCGTTGTTTTGTTGAAGAAACATTTAACTGATTGCGACGACTTATGTTATAGCTTGTCCTATCTTTGACATTGTAATATACACTGTAAAATGACATGAACCTGTTTTGACCATCAATGCCATCTATATCGAAATTCAATTATTAAGTGCATTCCCATACAAAATTCCAAATTTCTCCTAAACAAAAAAGAATCTTCCAGTAAATTCTTTTATTTTCTTTCAGCTTCGTTTAATACTTTACATGATGGTATTTTTTGCCGCAGTTACAGTTCCGAGAGAATGAATTCCCATTTTTGCTAATTATAGAATTAACGGAATTGAGTATAACATAACTGACAAAATAAGGTTTATAAAAACAGTTATTCGGAATGTCACGAATCAGCCGCACCATTACGTTGCACCTAAGTCATCTCAAATAGCAGAAGCCTTTAAATCCTGCAAGAGTAATTCGTGTCCCGGCCTATTTGTGGTTTAATGGTAAATATTGCTTCAAATAATTGTGGGCTTTGTAGATATTTGCTCATTTTCTTCAAAGTATCTCTTTAAATGGAGTCGAGCAAAATGACGAAGGTAATTAATCGATAACTGGCCTTAGTTTTCATTGAAATGGAGGATTGACCGAATTTATCCGAAACGGAAATGAGATATTTTGAGATATTTTCCATTTTTGGGAATGGTCTTAAAATCGCGTTAAAAATATATGTTATCTGGTAATTTTTTGATCATTTTTCCAGTTATTAGATGATGTCCTGGGGCTTTCTTAGGATTTATACTCTTTTTGATAACCGTTTTGACGCATTTCCTTTTAAATGTTACTAGATTTGTTTTCGTCTTGTCCCTCATAAACTTTGGTAGTACGCAGTCATTATTTTGTTCGATTGGGGTCAATACTTTTTGTATAGATGTTTAGAGAAAACGATAGCCTTTTCTAGGTCACTTTTTCTCAGTGAAAATATGGTTTCCTTATACCGATAACCTACCGAGGTTTGATAGCACTGGGCTTTTTAAATTTCATGTTGCCTTTCATAGTGAGTAATCTGTTTTTTTTTATTACTGCGAGCTCACTCAGGTAATTCTGTATTCCTAAATTTAGTTTTTCTCGTATAGTGCTTCTCTCAGCTCTATTAAGCTCTATTTAATTTCCATTAATGCAAAGGATATTGGTGAAGATGCCATAGTCGTCGAATTGCCCGCTTTTCTGACAATACCTTCTGAATGTTCCTTAAAAGCTCATTATTTTTTTCTGAATTTTTGCTCTCCGGAGTAACTTTTTTTGCTGCCATTTCCATTATTTGTCTTAAGTTTTATATTACAGCGTCAATGTCTTCTGGTGTGCAAAATGAATTTTCTCCCTATTTTTAAGCCAATATGTGGGATGTCCAGATGATAAATAATCTAGGTTTTTCTCGTTTATTGCTCCGTAGAGTTGCTTGCTTTTGGGCGACGTTAACCTCGAATCCCATTGCACATGTTTAGCCTTGTAATCACCACTTCTAGAAATTTGATTCCTAACTGATTAAAGTAATCGATAAATTGCTGTTTTTAATTGTGTCAGTGGACAGAGACAGCCGATATTACAAATTTCTCAGACGATTATTCCGAACAGTTAATGGATTTGTTCTTTAGCATGTTTCAGGAGCTCGTAATGTTTAATCTTCTTTTTATTAGGACTGCAGTAACGCCGTGTGCTTTTCTATTTGGGCGTTTGGTGTCATAAAAAGAAAAACCGGTAATATTAAAAAAAAATTTGTTTTGTGAAAAGTATTTCAGATATTAAAATAATGTCTATATTTCGATGAGAAAGGTTTGTACCTTAGCTTCATGTTTCGAAAGCCAGTTCGCATTATAAATAGCTATTTTTAGAACTGTAATTTGAGATTTTTGACTATAATTTGCATAATCGTATTCATATTTTGCATCATCATGCTGCTCATTTGTCTTTCCATCATCATCATGAAACTTTGGATGGTATCGGTTAATTTATTTACCGTAATAAAAATGATTAGGTCCTCTTCATTAAAATTTACTTTGGGTTCCGGTTTGTTACCTTTTAGGATATTTGCATAAGAAACACCTGGCCGTGCCAAACTGTTGGCAAACGTCTCCAAGTTATCATTTTGTATGTTTTTCAGTTGGTTTGGTGACTGTTATATTTTTTGGTAACATTGCCCTCTGATTCTATTATTTAGCATTTGCTGCTCAGCTTTCATTTTAAGGTTTATTTCCGTTTTAAATCCAGATATACTGCCCAACCTCTGTAATTTGCAGTGTGATTTTCGCCGCAGTTCTTACAACGCTTCACAGATAGTCTTTGCGAGATTTATCACACTGTTTAGAGTCGTGTCGTGAAGTTCACCACAAATAATACAAACTTCATTTAAGGTTCAGTAAATATTTCAGATTGTGAATCTTATGAACTTCTTTTGACTTCTCCAAATCCGAAACTCAAAACGGAACTCGAACAAGATCCGTCAATGATCCGGATTTAGTTCCAAATCCGGAACTCAAAACAACTCAAACAAGATAAGACAATGATTCGGATTTAGTTCCAAATCCGGAACTCGAACAAGATCCATCAAAGGTCCGGTTTTAGTTTCAAATCAGGAACTCAAAACGGAGCTCGAACAAGATCCGACAATGATTCGGATTTGGTTCCAAATTCGGAACTGAAAACGGAACTCGAACAAGATCCGACAATGATCCGGATTTAGTTCCAAATTCTTAACTGAAAACGGAACTCGAACAAGATCCGACAATGATCCGGATTTAGTTCCAAATTCGGAACTCAAAAGAGAACTCGAACTAGATCCGTCAATGATCCGGATTTAAACCAAATTCCAAATCCGGAACTCAAAACGGAACTCGAACAAGATCTGCCAATGATCCGGATTTAGTTCATCTGGCTCTAGTTCTAAATGGAACTTTGGTTGAGGTTACTTTTCACGGTTTACTAATTTGGCATGGAAACCTTCCGCAGCAAGCTGGCAATTTCCTTTAGCACAACAATCAGCCATTTTTGACTTTTTAGCTGATATGTGTAATATCTTTTACCTTCGTATATGGCTCTGAAGCCATCGATTTCGAAGGTTTGAATCTTTGTTTCGTTTATATTACATCTTTTGAGCGGAACAATATAAAATTTGAAATCTGTTAATGTCGCGATTCTGTTACCCAGTTCATTATTAGTTGCTTTCCTTAAATAAATTGGAGGCGGTTTCTCAGAAAGCATTATTGTTCATAAAAGGTCACCATGAGTTTTGATGCTTAACCGCACAAACACAGACACTTACACAAACACTATAATTGTGATATTTTTCATCATCGCCAGAACTTGAGCCCGGAATCATTGACATTTTTAAAAACTATCAGTCAAATATCCAGTAAGACTTTGTCTTACTTGTTAGGTCAGTTAGAACAGTTAAAGTCCACCGTCTATAAAATAAAACATAATAGATAGTTCTTCAGTGAAAGGTTGTGCTTTTCGCTCAAAAATGACATTCAGTAGTACTTTGTCAAAATACGAATAAAATTTTTCCCAATCCACCTAATATACACACACAAGAAATATAATAAGATATCTCTATATAATCTCATAAATAGACATAATAAAATCGTGAATTAAGTAATAAGACGATAAATAACACAAAAACGAAACTCAAAGAAAATGAACACAACAAAAAAAAAAAATTAACTTGTTGATCTTTATAGGGCAATAATTTGTTGTTGTGTTCATATGACTTCATCATACATGTAATATTCCAAAATACCAATACCGCGTGTATTTTTATTTTTTTTATGCAATTCATTCGAATAATTCAAGGGCAAACAAACTTTTTTCGGTTAAAAAGTGTTTAACAGTTGTAAGTACCTTTAAGGGATTACCTTGAAATTTATATAGACTTAAATATAAACTTTTCAATATTTTACAATTAATTATAAATCAATAATTATATTTCAATTAAAATTGTTTTGGTTTGTACGTTGGGCAATAATTTTTGTTTATTTATATAAAAAAAAATTGGAAATATCATTTTAGGGCATAAAAGTACCATGGATAGTGGTAATATGTTTCCGATATGTACAAGGCTACTCGTATTTGAAATGGGCCAATTACTAAATATTAATATGTTTTTGTTGTATACATCTATTGTTATTAACGGTAAACGCACGTTATTAAATAAGAATTTCAATGTTAAAATGTTACGTATATGAGACTACAGTGTGTGCGATGGCTAATTATTTGGAATCGGCGTGTGGTACTTTTTTTTGTAAAGTACCGCAACTAATTTATATTTATCCGGGATTTAATAGTATGAGAACACCATTCGACTCGTAAACAAAATGACTTTCAATTATTAAAATGTCAAATATTTATAGATTTATAAAACTATTGGGTTTAGGTGGCCAGTGATTTTTCTCAATTTCATTTCAATTTTCTTGTTTTCCTTTTCTATTTTTGTGATTAAAAGTCAATTCATTTCATACATCATAAACAGATATTCATTGTCATAAATATGACAACCGAATTCTTATATATAGACATAGGTATACAACTTTTCTAAGAAACTGTTTCGTTATCATTCACAACATCATATCATGTCGACTCAGCGCTAGGTGAACGAATATGAGACGAAATATACAAGACGTAAATTATTTGGAAAAATACATCTTTGCTAATAAATATTTTCAGTAACGTCAAAGCCATCGTTATTGTGTGTAAAATTATGATTTGATGTTTGAAAGGTATATACATACTCGTATATATAATCGCGCGGGAGGAATGTTAAGTATAAAATTGGTCACAATATAGTCATATGAATGGCATTTGTTATTTGATCAATCAAAGAATGTGGTGGTGCAGAGTTTATTTATGACATAAATATTATTTTGGCATATTCTGAAATTAAAACAGAAATGTAAAAACAGTATGGGAGTAACAATCTGTAATATAACCCATTTTTATATTACAACTGCCTAAATTTCTGGCAAATAATTATGTTAATATTTCTGATTAACTTACGGCAATTAATTAAGATTTCTCTATGGGTGAAGCAATATACTAACAAAAATGCAGAATCTCCTTTAATTCCAATTCAAATATAAAAATAAATGAACAAAATAATCATATTATTGATTACTTTAGATTTGTAAAATGCACATATAGAAAACTATATGGAGAACAAACCGAGCTAGTGTACTCGCTGTCGTTATAGTGCAAGAACATCAGGTATTTTCATCAAATTCCTGATCTCGTAGTTGAAGAGAACTCATACTCATTTGTCATGGTCTCACTCTGACATCAATACATGGCTACGGGTCATCAACTATAATTGTACAACTTTAGCTTTCCATCCCACATAGGATAGGATGATGGCACCTCTATGCAGTTTTGGCTACTTCCAAATAAAGCATTTCAAAACTTTTAAACATTGGGTAAGTCAGAGAAATGTTAACATGAACTTTTCATCCGGATCCCGAATGGAGATCTAACGCTGAAGGTATAGTGCGATCTGGTGCACTCTTAAGACTTCACCCATCATTCACAGTTTTTCATTCTACTGAACGCAACTTTCTGTCATAAGCACTGTACCGTTGTTGAAATTTGTTGAAACGTATTGAAAAAACTGAGTAGTTTCCAAGTGCCGGATATGCACTGCGGAACCATTTCTCTACTCGCCGAGTCCGAAAAGTGAGCTAATTGCGCTGATAGTGATGGGTGTGTTGCTATTGTTGTGTGCAATGTAAATTCTGGTGTCTAATGAATCCGTTCCTTACTGTTCTATGTGTAACTTTAAAAAAAGGCGGTTAATAATTTAGTCTGCTGCACCAGAAATAAATTGACTGTAAAAATGTATCGTGCCTAAAAATCGTTTGATTCCCTCAACTGTTCCTAAAGGTTTGACTTTGGAAATCTTTCCAAAGTCAAACCTTTGCAGAGTCATCAGCAAATGTAGCACTGGATGTTTTTTTCATTAGCTAATTGTCTTGTGTGTACGGGAGGTAAAATATGGGACGCTTCCTTGCGGCTGTGATTTTCTCTAGGTCCAAGTATTGATCTTCATATTTTTCCGAAAATGCCTGACGTATAGGTAGGATTTCAGAATTTCTTATTACTATTTTTCCAAATCTAAGAAATTTTTAAATACCATTTTTGATATTTAATATGTAGCAAGAATGTGGAGTAACCGACCCGAAAAAGATGTGTCTATGTATTATACGAAAACGTGTTGAACATGGAACGAAACGAAACAAAACGAGTACTGTGTGCCTCGACTTTAAGTGGGGAACAATGGCAGATTTTGTGAACTCTCGAAACTGAACTCGGGAATATTGACGGATGTTGTTACAGTTTCGTTTTAAGTTCTGGATTTAGGTCAAGGGCCAGGTTCGTTTCCGGAACTAATTTCGGCCCATTGACTGACCTTCTGACTGATTGTTCGAGTTCTGGATTTCGAAGTTGGCCAAGTTTCCGTATCAGAATCCGTAGCATTTTTGAACCTGGTTCTAATTCCGTTCTTAGGTTCTGTTTTAGTTCCGAAATTGGATATGGTTACGGTATTAAATCGAGAACATTTCTTAATCTGTCAGGACACAAAAGGAGAACTGGCGACAGATACAGATATGTCCCAATACCAGATTTGGCAACGTGTTCAGGCCCGGTATATTAAATTTGATCGTTTATATCCAGGTATTTATAACTTCGACATTTCTCAATGAAAGTCTTGATACGTTCCGGATCAGATTCTGAAACATTTGTGTCGAGCTGGACACGCTTCCGTATCATAATCCGAAACATTTTCGGATCTGGTTCTAGTTCCGTTTTAATGTCCAGTCTTGGTTTCGGAACCAGGTTCATTTCTAGAGCTTAGTCCGGATTCGTTTCTGGAACTAAGTCCGAAACATTAATGGATATTGTTCGGATTTTGAAGCTGGACTTGTTTTCGTATCAGAATTTAGAACATTTTCGAATGTGGTTCTACTTCCAAGGTTCACCTTTGTTTCCGGGATTTGAATGGATACGGTACTAAATATTTCTTACGGAATATTTTTGAACCTGACGGGAAATAAAAGAGAACTGGAAACGGATCCAAAAGATTAGATTTTATGAGATATGTTTTTGGATCTGAATTGGATACGTTTCCAGACTAGTTTTAGAGCTGGACACGTCGTTTCCGTTTCAGAATCAAGAGCATTTTCGGATTTTAGTCCGGTTCCGTTTTTAGGTTCAGTTTTGATTTCGGGATTGAATACTTTTACGGTATTAAATTCGTAACATGTTCGAATCTGACAGGAAACTAAAAGGAACTGGAACAGATCTAGAAATATCCCAAAACTAAATCCGAAAGCATATCTGGTCCCGCAATACTAGCTTGGGACGTTTATATCCGGGTATTTATTATTTCGTTATTTTTCAAGCAAAATCTTGATTTGTTCCGGATAAGATTCCGCAACATTGCTTTATTTATTATCAGTTCCAATTTTTTTTATTATCAGGATCAAAAAACGGATGCGTTTAAAGATTTGTTTTTAAAGCCTGACACATTTCCGTTTCTCAATTCGAAACATTGAACGATCCTGTTCGCGTTCCGATTTAGTTCCAAAAACGGATTTGGTTCTGGAGTCAAACGGAAATCAAACAAGATTCGTCGAAGTTCTGGATTTAGCTCCGGAAACGGATCCGGTTTTGGAATTAAGACTGGAACTTAGATGAAACTCGAACCACACACAAAAATGTTCCAGATCATGATACGGAAATGTATCCAACTCCAAAATCCAGAACTGGATAGTAAATAAATCAATGTTCTGGCCTACTAGTTCCGCAAATTAATCGGGTTCCTTTCTGGACCCCAATGTTCCAGACAAAGATGTCTCGATACGGCAATGTTTCAGAGTTATTTCCGGATCTAAATCTGGAATTCAAACAAAATCCGTCAATGTTCAAAATTTAGTTCCGGAAACGGATCTGTTTCCGAAACTCATGAACTCCAAATCATGAACCCCAAACATAACTCAAACAAGATCTGTCCATGGTCCAGATTAAGGTGCAGAACCGGATCCTTTTCCTGAACTCAAAACAGAACTCAAACAAGATCCGTTAATGTTCCGGATTTAGTTCCAGAAATAGATCTGATTTCGAAACCAAATCCCGAATTCAAAATGGAACTCGACTAAGATCCGTCTATTTTGTGGAAACAGACTTGGTTCCGGAACTTAGACTGGACCATAAATAGAACTGGCATTAGATACTAAAATGTTTCGGATTATGATACGGAAGCGTGCCCAGCGAAATTGGATTTGGAACACGAACGTGGTTTTGCCTTCGGTAATACTGACAGTGCAGCCATTCTGGTTTCGAATATCATTTCCACAGGAATGGAACAGTTCATTCCTTCTAGTATTTCTAAGGCTGATAAATTAGGTAAAATCCTTGGCATAATCACAAATGCAGAACAGCAACCGCCAATAAATTAGCCTCTCACCGTAACTATGTAAAAAATTCGTTACTTGATAATTTAGTTGAATTTAAGGCGACTAGAAACCTGATTTCTGTATAAAATGGTATTATCAGTTGACCCTCGTGATGAAATTGTACTAGACTTGAATATGTTTGAATTTTTGATATTCTATTGACTAGCGAAAGCAAGTTTTTATTTGAAGCATCTCTCATTTTTGACGTAAGAAGCCTTACTTACTTTAGTAAAACCTTCTGAATATGTAGGTTTGAAGTAGATGACAGCAACATAGGCTTTGTTAAAACTCTGTTTTATTGTACTTCTCAAAATTGAACCAACAGTAGATAGATATTTCTTCCAAAATTGGAAGTGCGTTTTAAAATTCCTGTCATTTACGCTATCCGAAAGTAGGCTTCGTTTGGCAAACTTGCCGATATCTATCAAATTTAAGTTCCAATAATTTTAATTTTTTAGATGTGCTGATATGCACGATCGCTATCAAATAATAATCAACAAATCCTAACATTAACACAATTTACACGTTTTTCTAATACTGCTGAGTGTTCCACTGAGTGTTCTTTGATCTAAATCATCACAATTCGACGATATCCTGTTGATCAATATACAAAAAAAAAAAAAAAATAACCAATTGACTTGACCAATTTCTTCTCTCTAATTATATTTGACACATAATATGTTTGGAATATTTTTGTTTCACCATTAGAAAGCAATTTGATCTACTAAACCGACTAAACGTTATTCTATTTTTTTTGGCATCATCATTATTATACGGCTAGTTTCGATTAACATATCATCTTATGATGAACAAACTATTACAACAACATAAAAGCGTAAATCGAAACAAGTATTTTCACGGTTATTAGCTGTCAGTCAAATCGAATTAATATTTTTATTCAATTATTTTGTGTGTAATTATTTTAAATTGCAAATTCTACATAAATTTTTTTCGAAATAAGACTTGTAATCTACATATGTGCGTAATTAGGTTTGTAGAGTATTAACATTTTGTACTGATTGTTAAAAAAAAATGTTAATTAAAAATTTAAATCACAAAATTTCAAAGTTCAATAAATCATAAACCATAATAATATTTTCATCGAGTAATTCCCAACCGTACCATAAAACTAACTAGTAATTATATAGTAGTTCAAAAACACTATAAATTTAATTAGAATAATTTTTATATTTTTTTTTTTATATATTTGGTTTTTATTAAAATGGAAAAATGGAATAATAATTCATATAGACTATTAAAATTAATTTTACTAAATATAGAAAAAAAAAAAAATTCCATCTAATTTTTATAATCTAACAACAATAAAAATCAAAAAACAAAAATTTATATTTTATTGTGTATTAGAATATTGAATAAACAATAATAATTATAATAGTAATAATTTATTAAAATGATTTTTTAAAAATGAAAAATAGAAAACCTATAAAATTCTAATGGTTTAATATTACAAATTAAAATCTAATAAAAATTGAAAAACTATATACTCACTCGTTCCTATATTTATAAACATAATAAAATAATGGATTTTTTTTTTGTTTTATAATTTGATTGTTTTGAATATTTAGTTTTTAGACTGGCTCATAAAAATGTGTCTGGTCATTTTCGATATTCAGGTGTATAGACTGCAGGAATTTTTAAACAAACAAAAATTTCGAATATATCTTGTATAAACATGAACGATTGAATTTTATTCTAATGGGCAAAGGGCTGTCTCGTTTCGGAGACATAGCGTACGAATTCTAGAGCTTTTTTTGCCAAATTGATTTTCTAAAAATTATCCTTGTATCTCTTTTGCTGCTTCCTGGTACATTTACAATCGTTCTAACGCCGTCAAATCATCTAGCTTTCGTTTCATGTTGAATCATGAATGTGCAATAAAATCTTTTGAAACTCTTGATAATAACAGTGCGTGCACATTCGTCCAATTTCTTTATTCCCATCACTTTGTCCCTTTGTACTTGGGATATCCGTTGACCCAATGTAAAATCGAGAAATTCGATCGGAACCTTTGGAATATTACCTTTTCAAAAGGAATTTCTTTCTCCATTTGTAATTTTGAGTCATTATTAAGAATGTTTGGAATGGCAATTCTTCACTTTTTACACTCCGACTCAATTGTTTATCATGTGGCAGATGGAATTCTTGGCATGCAGTATCCAGTAATTTTGCCTCAAGTTAGCCAATGTTGCCTGCATTCTGCCATACAATGTTGTTTTGTTAGCCCCTCTGATCATTAATTTCGAATTTTGATGCTCTCTTGGCAATATGATGTGATGTTTCTCGTTGAATCTGAAGACTGAAAGGTTTAACCTCCCACCTTCGCCGGTTTTGTGAATAAACTGATTTAGAACTACGCGTTGGTATGCTTTCGTTTGGGTCTAAATGCTCTATCTCGGTTTCACAGGCTCTGTGTTGCATGATTTTGATTATTGCCTTTAAAGATAATTTAGTTACCCTGACGTTATTTGAGACACGCTTTTAGTTCGAGATCTGATTGAAAATCGAAGACACCATACTTCGGACAAACCGTTACATTGATGAAAATTTGATTTTCGATTTAATTGTTGCTAATCAAGCAAATGGTCCAGTGGTTACAGCTGCTGTGTTTGGGATGTGAGTTACCGGGTTCGAATCCCAACAGGGGAGGGTTGCAAAAGGGATTTTTCATCAATTGATTACGATCAATGATCACAATGAACACATGTTTAGGAGACATTGGGTGTTGTTGGATAGTATGATTATTGCAACCACACCAACATTAAATGGTCTTCCATCTAATCAATATCGACGTTAGGTTGTCTTGTAGCGTGGGACTTTTATGCATCATATCATTCAGTGATTGTTGATTTACATGACGCATTTTGACCACTCTTAATTTTGTAGGAGTGCTACCTTCTTTCACGATAGAATGATGAGGCAAATAGTAAGCTGGACAAGGACCTAACATCAAATAACCTTGTATTATTTCCATATGGTTGAGTTGAATGTTTTCTTGTATGAATTGTGATATTCTTTATCTAACTTCAAGGCTTTTGCAAATCTCTTTTACATTTGGAGTATTCTAGTTGCTGCTTTATGTTAAGACTCACCAATATCTTTTCAGGGAGCTTTTGACTGTTGAGTGGAATTCTAACCTCATAACTTCCATTCATTATAGCCTCTTATGCGTTTTTTCGTAATGCTCTTCTTATTCTGGAATTCAATTGTTTAATTATTTTAATAAAATTCGATTTATGGTGTTTTTGGTTTTAAAGTAAATATAAAGTGGATTTTGATGCAAGTACTTTGTGTAATTGCTATTATGTATTTATATATTTATGTATTTATATATTTATATATTTATGTATTTATGTATTTAGGTATTTATATATTTATATTACATTAATATATTATTATTATGAGACAAATTAATATATTTGTATTTTCAGGGAAAACTAATCCAGTTTATTACAGTTATATTACAAATTAATTAATTTATCATTTCAGATGAAAACTAATTCAATTTATTACAGCCTACGGCTAAGAGCGGTTATTTCATTAATAGATTTTGCTTTTAGGAGACGTTTGCTGATACACCTGAATGGGGGCATACTGCAGTTGATAAAATAATGCAGAGCAGCTCGTCAAAATTGTGATTGTCTTGTGCTAACATTAGTTGAATATTGGCTTCCGGAAACCCGGGTCAAATCTGTCATGCCCTTCCTTTCCTTACACCACAAAAAAAACACTAACTATCGATCGCTTAGGTGTCTGCAACCGGGTCGAGTCTGTCATAACTAACAAATTCCATCCACTCCTTCGGTTTTGTTATATGTAACACGGGTGTACGGTGGTGCCCGGCATTCCGGGAGTTCCTGGTTCGTCCTTGGCCATACATTCTAATCAATCAATCAATCAATCAATCAATCAATCAGTCAATCAATGCTCTTCTTATTCTGATTCTTCGACGGATTCTGATTCTTAAGCTTTGTTTTGGATGCAGTTTTTTTTGTTTAAGTATTCTTATCAGGCAATGGATTTTATGTCCTTTGAAGGCTAACTTCAATCAATACTTTTAAATTTACACAAAATTCGCATCGCATAGCTCCGTGTCACCCTATAGCTCCATGTCACCCTATCAGTCATTGTACATGACATAAAATATATCCCATGAATTCTGTACACCAATAGGAGATCAAAAGTTGTGTTAATTAATATCACTATTGAGATTTGAATTGCAAGCATGACATTTTGCATTGCCGATGTTGTTGACAACCTGATGTTGAATGATTTTGGTTGAGGCAGATTCTGAACGAACTATAAAGCATCGCCATTTAATTTCTACAAGAAATACTACTAATTCGAAAAATTCTTTGCCCGGAAACGCGAAACCATAATCTGGAAATTTCCCTTAGGCAAATGCTCAATGTTTGCTCCATTACAGGCTAATGCAAATGATCAACATTGAATAAAACTAGATTTGTCTAATAATACTAGATTGAAAACTGGATTGGCCGAAATTTTTACGAATTTTTGTTAGTGAAAGACCCGAAAGCTTTTGATGTTTTATGTTAACTGTATCTTAGGTTATTGGTAATAAACTGAGCTGAATCAAATATGATACAAGTTGGCTAAAAATGGTTTGACTTATTATGACAAAACCTGGAAATGTAAAATATGAATCCTTAAATTCTTTATTAAAGTACCTTACAGTTCAGTCATGAAACTTAACCGGCTGACGAAAAATAAGACGTTTTACCGAATTACTTGACAACATTTTAAATTTGTTTTTATTTTTGTCCCAGAAGGAAATATAGAACCTGACGCTTATAAGCCGCTCAATATATTACCGTACGATTATTTAGTCATCCGGATCCGAAAATCGTAGCAAAATATGGCAAAAGCGTAATTTTTAATAAATTTGAAGCTTCGACGATATTAGTAGTACAATTTTATAATGTTCGGCTGTATGGCTGCCTTCAACTTTTTGAGTTAAAATAATAGCTGATGTTAATTTTTTAAACGTTACGTACAAAGGTGTTAAATTCCTACAATGACGTTGGTGTTAAGAAAAAAACAGAATCATCTTAGAAGTTCTCTTAGTACACTTGTGACACTGAAATTAATATAATGCGAAAATTTAAAAACTGTGGCGTTTTGACTGGGAAACTACTAACAAACAAGATTCTGCCAAACAAATTTTATTTAATTGAAACGAGCCCACATTTTCAATGAGGACTTTATCTTATGAGGATATTTGACTTCTTAAAATGCCGATAAAAATTTCATTAAGTTGATACCTGAAAATAATTTATAGGGGAGAAAATTTTCCCATCAACACATAACTTTATCTAAACATTGTGTTCGTGTCTACCTATCTAGCATATTTTTAGAGTGAAACATCAACAATTCATATTAAATATCAATGAAACAGTTACATAAAAACAATAAAATTAATGTGTATCAACATTAGGGTTACATCTTAATCTCGAGAACCAAGAAATAAATATTTTCTCCCCCTAACGTAAAATTTCCATAACTAATATCATCATCTAAGCGTAATCTATTTTTGTGCACTTTGATTTTTCAACGGTTTTCGGTTATAGAAAAGAAAACACAAGAAAATATAATAGCAGTAATCATAATAATAATGCTTGAAGTGTTCCCAGCACACTACATTATATATATATGTATACGAGTATATAGAGCCTGTATCTATTCTATATATCTAACCGCCATTCACACAACCCCAAATACAATATTTTGTTTTTATCGAGATGATATTTGCGCCGGGAAGAAACATCTTTACTCTATATCTTATTATTCATTCTGATTTCCTTTTATTTTCCGTTTTATTTTACATTATTGTTGTTTGTTTCCTTGTTTTGTTTTGTTTTGTTTTTCCTGAGGGGGTTGGAGGTCGTAGAACGAGTATTCTATACAGACATATATCTGTATGTGTAATCGAACCAGTAGACGAAATATAACTCGCAGTCTAACCAAATTACAAGTTGGTTTTGTTTTTCTAATACTCCTGACAAAAACAATCAAGAAATTGAATAACATATTTCAAATGATTTTATATGCATGTAAAATAGTAATATTTATGATATTACTATCCTTATATGGTGATATGCGACGTGCATCACCCAAAATTCACCACCATATTATTTTTGGGGAAATCCAATTGTCGTGTTATTACGTACCGATTCTGACATTTTAACAAAAATGACATAAATTAAAGAAAATGATGCACCATAAAATGTGTAAAGCTCTTTTGTTTTTTTTTGGGGAGTCAAAACATTTTCAACTGACTTGGGGCATGCATGTTTTTGGGTACGTCGTACACACATATGCGAATATGTTTTTGTAAGGGGGGAAATATGATTTAATGAAGGGGTGCAATGAATTATGCTTACTTTTTATTATTTCCAGGAGAATAATAAATTTCAATTGTTTTTGGATCAATGCGCGGAAAGTTCGGTGTTCGTATGTATACTTCTATAGCAAAACTCATTGCCTAAAGGGAACTAGTGCTAAAGGGAATTAATGTCTATTAATTATGTTGAAATTTTATGCATTATTTTTTTTAGAAACCTGGCTCCCAACTAAAAATATCTTTATACCTTTAAGTTGTTTACGGTTTAATCAGAATTTCATTTTTATTTTCCGATATCTGCTGTATTGATTTTGGGTGGTCCTTAATCTTCATAGTTCTATAAAAGGCGACTACTATGCATATTGAAACTCAATTATTCTGACACTTTCAAACAATGGAAACGCTTTACAGAGCAAGGTACCGATACAAACATATAAGGGTTTTGATAATGGCAGATGTGTCCTGACTCCCCCGAACCACTTTAGGGAACACTTTAGATATGTTAAACATTTTTTTCAACCCATTTATCTGGGCGCCCATATCTATGTAGATTTTGGTAAATCACTAAATATTTACGTTTTGAAAACTAATTCACTAGTGCCGAGGGCATTAAAACCGATAATGTATCTCAATAAGAGATTTGTTCGAAATGCTTAAGTTGAATTTGCATAAAGACTTACCGAAATAATACCATAGACGACAAGGTATATCCATTAAGAGGTTGAAAGAAATTTACGCAGTTTTTTAAAGAAATTCATCTAATTACCGGATCAAAGACTGGTGGATATATGATTACAAAATAGCTTAGTCTTTACTAGCTGAAATTTATTCGGAAAAATTTGCCAATAAAGCTTGCGAAGTGAATCAAGGTAAGTGAGTGGTAAAGCCGAGTATAGTAAGGCGTATACAAATTGTGGTCAGACACTCACGATTGGAAATTTTTTTGAGCTTAGTAACGCTCTGACAATTTTAAAAGGAACATTGGAAATGATACCGCACTGAATAATTCAGATATGGATTTAGTACGACCAGCTGGAGCTTCACAAAATTAAGAACACTTCTAGACACTTGAAACCAAACAAGAATTGGTGCATGTGCCATAATCGAAAAGACCAAGAAGACATGCCATTTATGACTTAAAGCAATTTGCGCTTTTTACATAGCCGTGAAACGTAATCACTGCTAACACTAGCAGTAAAACCATATGAATAGAAGTTTGCTTCATATGTTGTTACACTATGTAAGCAAGCCCATCTGTTTTCCGTTTTGACGTCTTCATAAATACTGCTCACTTTCTTTTTTTGCCACTCTAACCTTTGAGTATCAGCACTATTTAATACATTTAGAAGAGTTAAGTTCAATCATAAGTTCGATTATTTCTCCACCTCTTTAATGGTTAATTTTTTACGTCCTAATTTACATTGATATCGCCCAAATTTACATTGCATTGATTCTGACATCCTATACTGGCGTATATAATGACAGCCCACGGATTTTGCATCCAACAGCGCTTCATGGTTGTGTTTATCTTCATCACCCATCACATTAAGTGGTGAACCTTTTAAAATTCGGTACGTTCCGAAACACCTCAGATTTAGCCACATGCTCGTTAATATCGAATAATGATTCATAGAATAATTTGGGAACTTATCCAACCTAGAATATAAGTTTGCCAGATAAAAGTAGCCAAACGTAATTGAGACCATGAAACTAATTTGCTTCAAAAGTGGCTCAGAAGAAACTGCAATTATTCGTTTAGTGCTGCCTAATATGGTTCATTATAAAAAAAATGCATAACGGTTTTGCCAATATTTTTTATTTTTTGTGTTTCTTCTATTCTATGTTTTCTGGGGCCGAAGCTCACGCAACTCTTTCGCGGTTAATTTTAACGATCTCCTTTACGCCGTACCAAAATCAAAGCCACACGGATACATATTCGATTTAAATGACTATCTGCACATCAAAGCAATTTTTTGTATATTTGCTTTAGCAGACTGAATAGCAGCGTCGTATCTAGGAAAATTCGGTTAGTTAGCAGAAGCACCAAATGAGGTAAATGCGTTAGTGCTCATGTATTGCCGAATTTTCTAAAATTTTACATTTTTCCGTAAGAAAATGGACTGCCCTGTATAATATAAATTTACAGACTTTATCAATCAGCCACTTTATCACCAAATCGTATCAGCCGAAATCGCTTTGCGCCTTGTATTTTTTTCAGCATGATAATTACCTCTTGCTATATGCTAGAGTTCATTTATCGAATTCCTATTAGATATATGGCGAAATATTATTGGTGTGCGATGTTCATCTGTTCGGCTGGCGTATTGTTGAGCATTAGTCGCCTTCCTGGTTTGACATGGTCTTTAATTTAATTATGTTGCACTTTTTAGTTTATTTTTCATTAAGTCGTTCAAACGTTGTTACTTACACGTATTTTTCCCTTTATCTCTAATTTCAGTATGTCTGCTGGATCATTTTACTCTATTGGGTGGTATTGCTTTCTTTGCCCCACCTGTTTTAGCTATTGTGCAACCGTAAGGCATACGAATTCGTTTACAACTTAAATTTGATGTTGGTTGATGTAAATTATGTTTTAATTTTCTTGTTGAGTCATCAATTTCGTTTTTATGATGTTTATCTGGAAACCAATTTTTCATTCGGTAGATTTAATAGCTGTTGGACTTTTGCATGTCAGATAGTGTTTTGTATGTAAGCAGACTTATATCATCTGCGTAACTCAGATCATTGAGTTTAACTATTAATCTAAATTGAATGCAGCCAGATAATGTGTTACCTTTACAGGGCACTATACAATACGAACATCCTTGCCTTACCCGTCGAATGTTGTAGTATTTTTCACTTTTATAGCCTTTTGATCTCGGTTTCCATCTCAATATATTTTTTGAATGGTTTTAATTCATTTTTTGGCATTTCACAAAGTGCTTGTCATATTGTGTTTCTATTTATTGTGCCAAATGCGCGTTTGAAATCAAATGAAGTATAGCTATAGAGAATTTCGATTTATTCGATTGCTTAGTGATGATTAAATTTCAGTTGATGTGATCAATGCAGCTTTTTCCTGGTCTGAAACAAGTTTGTTACTTGCCAGTTCTTGCACTTTCTTTGCGATCGCAATTGTCAAGCTTTCCTACCATTTTTATGGTATTCTGCCAGAATTATAAACTTTTTGTTTAATGGTGTTAGTTCGCTTGTAGTTGTAGATGTTTACTTATAAATATTTTAGCTTTACGTTTGACCTTTCGCAAAATATAATGAAAAAAGTTCGTTTAGTTTGCATAATAACAATGCCTCCTGTATTTAGAACATTCTGTCATTACTGGTAATTACTCCGTTTCATTATTTAGACTTCTTTAAAACGCTTAGACGTGTATAGCATAATATAAAGAAAAAGTTCAAGGTCAAAAACCAATTTATTAAAATCAAGATAGAAACAAGGCTTTGGACATACAATGTAGCAACATAATTAGCATTGAGACATTAAGCATCATATTTATAGACGCTTCTTATAAAATTATCGAATCATAATTTACACCTCGCTGGATTACGTCTCATAAAAAATTGCATGACCACAATGTAAACGATAATACACTATAATTATCTGAAAGTACATAAAATTGATATGTTCAAGCCAATGTTCAAGACATGTGATCTCAACTATCTAATTTAATTTACAATATACGTTTAAACTTCCTTCGTGCAACGTTAAACTAAAATCCAAATCTCACCTCTGATTAGGTACTTCCTTTATACAATCGTCTGCTTATGCACTTATAATTATATATTTTTTATGACCGTCTTAAAAAAAAATTTAAAGAAAATCATAACTAAGGTTAAAACAAAACCATAATCGGGGCGTTATTTATATCATTTAATTTTTTAAAACTTCCGCTTTATCGAAGCATAAATATTGAAAGAAAATACGAGAAAGGGTCTGATCTTTTCTCGAGACAAATCTAGTTAATTCATAATGATTATGTTTATGTTGTGTTTTTTTTTTTTTTTGTTGGATAGCAATTTTGACATGTTACATGTTTCAAACCATAACAAAAACTTGGAACATAATTTTATTTTTATCGTTTAACGCATATTCGATTTGAATGACCAAAAGTATGTAATTTGGAATAAATAAAACTATATAAACAACCAGAATGCTAGAAATCGTTGATTTATAATAATTTTTTAAGGTTATAATTTTTTTTCTTGTAGAAAAACTAAAAAAAAGAGAGATAGAGAAGATAATTGCATGATTGGTGCCCAAAATATATATTATTTAAAAGACATTAGACCATCATCATTTTCGATTTTATGTTTTATGAAAAAGCTGCGTTTCTAAAACAATACAGACAAGTCGAATAAATTTAAAAAAAAAAAAATATTCATTGACAGATCGAATTTATATGTTAACGATCGATGAAAACCGATTATTGAATTAAACAGATTAGAATGGCCTGCTGTCCTTGGTACAGTCAAACCGAAGGTAAATTTTTTTGTCGTCCAATTATGTTTGTTCAACGTAATTATCTAAACAGCATCTGGATATAAAATTGCATAAATTATGTAACATCCGAACATAACAATTGTTTTAGTATATGATTTGTCTGACCATTCCGCCGCGCTAATTCATAATTTTTCCATTTTGTTGTAATCATTAATCAATCATCAAATTAGACAGATGGAAATATATTTTAATGTTATAATTTTAATTTTTGGTAGGTTTTTTTTTAATGTTTCCAATAGAAGCCTCAACGATGATGGAGGGTTTTTTTATGTGTGTGTATTATGTACGTGAGATGAATGGTTTATTTATTTTTTTTTGGTTATTTAATGAAAATAATTGGTTTTGATTTGTGTAATACTATTTTTTGTTTTAACTTCTTTTTTTTTTTTTTTTTTTTTTTAATATATCGAAATCGATTGGGAAAATTGATTGTTCATAATTTAATTGGAATTTAATTTTACGAGGCGAGTGTGTGATGGGAGTATTTGCACAAAGTGCTTTTATATTGTTGGTTTTTGACCTATTACCGCTGATGGACAATTAGTTTTAATATTTAATTACAGTTGCTTAGTTATTATTTTTATTTAATTGTTTTGGAAGCATTCACATAATTTGTAAGCTGTATACATTAGCTCTTGTTAACCTATACTCCTTAGGACCAAAGAGATTATCATTGGTTATTCGAAGCGATTCATTTCAGCGTGACTTAAGAAATTTACTTTACAGTTGTAATTGAAATCTTCAACCTATTCACCAACTAATAGTTTATATATATATATATATATATATATATATATATATATATATATATATATATATATATATATATATATATATATATATATATATATATATTTATATATATATATATATATATATATATATATATATATATATATATATATATATATATATATATATATGTATATATATATATATATATATATATATATATATATATATATATATATATATATATATATATATTCCATATGGAATCGTACATGAGTTGCAGTCCATATCTCAAAAATTGTTCGAACTATATTTATTCGATTTATAAGTAAAAATAAAGATATTGTAGAAGAAATTTTTTTTCTTCTCTCTCTCTCTCTCTCGAGTTACACTCTATTAAAGTTTTCACTTTTTCAAGGAGTTTTGGGTACATGTATTACATTTTTGATGATATTTTTGGAACGGTTTGGCAGATTTTAGGTTTCTGAACGGTTTTTTTAAAGCTGCAAAACTATATAAAATTATAAAATTATTAGTTTTTAAAAAGTTTAAATTTTAAAAGTTTAGTGATCCTTTAAGGAAATATTTTAGTGATCCTTTATAGGATCCAAAAAGGAAACAAAACAAAATCAAAAAATGTACTTGCTAACCACATTGCCAGTTAGTTGGAGTGAAGAACGTATAGAAGAAGAATTTGGAGTAAGTAGATACACAAGCAGGCAAGTGAAACAGCTAATTGCTACCAAAGGCCGTTATATAGTTACCCAGATTCTATTAAGGGTAATCCAATATCAGACGATGTAAAAGGTAGAATTTTGGAACATTTTTACGACAACGAAATAAGCCGAATATTGGCGGGCATGACAGATACAGTGAGCGTCTGAAGGCGCAATAAAATTGAAAAACACTAAGAGGTTTATGTTGCTTAACCTAAAGGAAGCATACCATCAATACAAACAACAAAATGAAGATGATCTGATTTTCAAAATTTGCAATGGAACGACCAAGAGAACGTGATTTGCCAGGAGCTTCAGGGGCAAATTCAGTATGCATTACACATGAAAATGTATGTATGCATTACACATCAAAATTCAAATTTAATGTACTCAGCTGTCTCCAATTTAGTTCAACCGAGCGATACCAAAGAAGTTTTAAAATATGTAGTGTGCAATGATGAAAATTATGATTGCTGCACAAATATATGTTTGTTTGCAATACAAAGCTTGATGATTTCATAGCGGAGATTTTTATTTTTAAATATTTGTATTATAGTTTGCTAAAATGTATTAATGTTTACTAACACAGTTCAAAGAAAATTTGAGTAGGAAGAAATATAAACTATTGATTTCAAAAGCCTGATATATATATATATATATATATATATATATATATATATATATATATATATATATATATGTACTAGCTTTGTCGTGTCGCTCTCCATCACTCACAATACCCTCAATATACCAAAAATTTTCAAATACATAAGAATAATAGATCCATAAAAATTGTTTAACACCAAAATCAAATGAAATAAGCGTTAAAATACGGCATTGTAGTTACCAGAAAATTAAATTGATATTGATATAGAAATTCATATCAATTTGATTTCCTTGTACACTCAAAACTCTAAAATTTTATATAAAATAATAAAAATATTTTAACACCAAAATTAAATGAAATAACCGGGTGTCAAAATACGTCCACACATCCTTTTTATTATGAAAAGAATACATTTGTAAATTTTTTATTCTAATGTTTGCGGATATACAATGTTTTATTGATTAGTGCAATTTATGGCGTAGTAGGACGCTTGGCACATCTATTGAATTTCAACTAAATGTTTGTCAAAACCATCTTAATTTGTGATAGAATCAATCGAAGTGAATATCGCTTTAATACAGAAGTCATTTGGCAATGTGATGTATTTTGTTTGTTTTTTTCACCACGGCTATTTTTCCATTGCCCAAATCTTTAATAGTTGCTTTGACAAACGATCTGCAGTTGAGCCGCGTTGCAGTTGTACAGGCATATTTATCGCTAACTACAATGCTTTTACAGGCTGCTTGACGAAAATTCTCTTCAAACAAAATCACCAAATAATTTTGTGTTGTTTCGTAGATCTTTTAGATGTTTTACATACATTTCAAACAATGATTTAATATATTTGCAGCACTTCCTCCGTGCGCGAGCCTGCATTTTTTCACATTTCACCGCACTCGATGTAATATATACACAGTCATGCCCTTTTTGAAGTGTTGCCACAGTTCCACAGTTAAATATCACTAATATAATTAAAATAAGGCGCGTATCTTCTTTGAGTGGCCTTCGAAGCATCTTGTACTGTATCCTTCCAATGTGTGCTGCTATCCAGCAAATGCAACTGTTAACATATGCTTCGCAATATGTGCAATATATATTACCATCTACCATGACAATTCTTTTACTGCTATTTCTTGTCTTCGCCGTTGACATTTTTTCGATCATGCTTAAATGGCTGAACAAAATCAATCCTCCACAGTTTTCGTTAGTCGTGAATGTCCTTTTAACGGAATTCTTGCCATTTGGTGGTGTTAAGGTTTTTAGCGGGTAGTTGTGTTAATTTGTCGAACACTAATGCTTCAACTTCTGATCGGAATTCTCCCTCAAACTTTAGAGCTAGTTTCAGGATTATTGTCTACCTTATTCCGCTAATGTTCGAAATGTTCACAGGATCTCATCGTCTTTAAGAATTGAATTCTCTTTTCTAAGCAACTAAATATTTCCTTTATTTGTCAAATTTCCCTATAGGATTAATCCTATAGAATAATTTCATTCAGTCTACCGGATTCTGAATTTTGTTGCTTATACTTTAACAATGTTATGGAGCATATTGCTTGACCGTATGTAGAACTCGACTTTACCCAGCATATTCAATATTAAAATATTTGCTTGCCAAGAGACTAGAGTTGTTGTATATCTGGCTTGTAATTTTCCCAAGCTTTATCATGGTTGATATCTTTTCATGGTTGCCTCTTTGGTCCTTTTCCCTTTGAAGATTTCGTTGAAGGAACTCTAATGCTTATAATCCTCATGAAATGTTGATAGTTCGGCTGTGATTTTCTTCTCCGTTTCTACTAAAATTTTAATGTGAAGTAAATCAATCTCTTCTATTTCCTTGGTACATATTTTTTTAGTTTCAGGTAAAACTAGGTCTGGTTCTTGTTTGAACAACCTTTTGTTGTTTTTGTTTTCTATTAAAGATTGAGGTGGCCAGCTACTCATATATAATGGCAGCTATGGATTTTTGTTACACTTGGCTCATTCATATTGTTAAGCGCTTTTGCCTTTTCCAATAAGGAGAACTTTGGAATGTTTCGATTCTTTTCTGGTATTTTACTGGCACCGTATCAGTTGACTTCAGTCCACTTGTTTCCTTCCGATAAGATAAAGATTGAAACTGGCGTAGTAATGGTCCTTAAAACTCCTTTATTATTATGTTGCAATCTACAAGGTAAAGCAATATTATGTTGCTGTACCACTAATAAAACCGCAATAAAAGTTTTAAAATCCCATAAAAACCATTTTGAATTTTATTATTTTTTCGTTTACAGTATTCAACGGTAGTCAAAGCACAAATAAACTTTCTAAACTTTTGTTTAGGGACATTTTTATTAATAAATTGTGTAAAAAGTTTTTGGCATAACTTAAACAAAAAATGTCTAGACAATTATTATGGTATGTCCTCATTACGATAAAAAAGGAATAAACTATGCAAGTATATTTACATGTCTTATGTTTAAATTTTTAGAAGAAAATAATTTTGATTAGAAATTTATGATAAACAATACACAGAACACAAAGTCTTCTTCGTACAATAGTATCATAAAACTTAAGTTTTTATTTGTCTGAATTTTATATCGTTCCAAACGTATAAACGAAACTTTTTAGTTTGATTTAATTTATAGCGTAATGGCGTGCTTTTTTTATTTTATTAAATTTGGCGTTGTCGTTATTTTATTATGTTGTGAAGCTTCTGTTGAACTTTACCTCGACGATACGTCATAATCACTTTACAAAGAAACATAAATATGTATGTACATACATACCGAAAAAAGGTAAATAAAATTCGAAGTTTAATTGGTTTTTAAAATAAAAATTTCTAATTACCATCAATATACACAAAATGTATATAAACAGACGTGTATATAGCGCAACAAGTTGATGAAAAATATAATTTTAATTTTATTTTATTTTAAATTTAAATTTAAATAAATAAAAGTCTTTCTGTAATTGAAGAACTACTAAATACTGTTTTCTAATTAATGATTTATTTATAACAAAAAAAAAAATTTTTGTAATTAAAAATTGAAAAGAAATAAAATGGGAAAACAAAAAATAAATTTCCTTTTGAAATAAAAATTAAAAATGATTTTTACATTTCTTTTTGATAAAAAAAAAAAAAAATTAAATTATAATATTGTATAAATATTTAGTTTGAATTTATCGGTTTTGATTTATATTTATTTGTATCTGTTTGATATTGATATTATAAAATTTAAAAATTTTGATTTTCTCGTAAACATTGAAAAACCATTCGTCACATTTACCAAGTTTTTAGCACCGGAAATATAAAAAATAATTGATCAATCCATTGCAGTGTAATTGTTAAGGGATCCGGTCAAAACTTGCCCTAGTTTTGTGTTTAATTTTTTCTAATTTATAAAATGTGGTAAGGCATGTCACATATGCTAGTGCACTGTTCTGATTTTCTGTACTTATGATCACATGAAAACATTCACAGGTCCTCGAGACGAAAATCATCGTGTTATATCGAAGTCATTGGATAGTTGATAATTGAAAAGTTAAATCACGAGGCGGATTTAATGCTATAAGTATTGTGGTCGATCTCTGGAGGTGAGAAACTTGCATTAGTTTCCTTTAATAGCAGTTATCGGCGACGAGCTATAGTTGTAAAATTATTGACTGCAAAAGAACAAAACCTTGAAAAAAAACAATTCTTCTAAGGGTCAATTCAGTACTGCTAAAAACTCGTTTGGGGTCGGTGAAATTGCTCTCTGTTGGCTTCGTAGAATCTATCATAAATACTGTGAAAGACAACTGAATTTTGAATTGGTCGAACCCAACTCGAGTTATATAGTGGTGTTTGCAATATATTATTATACTTTTTATGGTTAGTCAAAGAGTGGTGGTTGGTTTCCGAAATTCGTTTGACAAACTGATACACCAAAGGACAATGGATCCAACTTTGAAATTACATTACTTCATTACTGATTTGAGAGGTGGTAAAGCGTATTAATTTTTTCAGCATTTACCTGTTGACGCTCAAAATTATCAACTTAAGAATTATGCCCTTAAGGCAATGAAATTAAAGGTTTTATTTTTGAATTTAATTATAGTGCATTATTTAAACCAAAAACTTGATAAATCATACCGTGTCGCTGTAGTGAAAGGCAGTGATGTGAATCTTGACAAATTTATAAACGTATATTGCAGAGTAGAGTCCAGCTTTTTGTTGCTCTTACGGTTGATGACCAATGAAATGCATTCTTCGCTCATCAGTTGAAAATTTTTAGCATATTTAAAGTTTCACCATCGTGGTAATTAGCAAACCAAACCGTCGTATAATAAGTCTTCGAAGTTGGCTTCTAAATGTTACAGCGATGAATTCTATCGCCATCTTAAATTGTCCTTCCTTTTTAGATTTCAATTTCGGCGCAAAAATGCAAATCGAATTTATAAGGAGCCAATTGTTTGTTATATCACATAATGTTCGGGAGTATAGTCTTTCGTCATGGAATAAATGTTTGTTACTTTCAAAGCGGAAGATTTTTTGAATGGTCAGCCGTCATCAACTTTATAATCTTACACTACTTCTGAAGCTTGCTTTGCTGTATCCTGCTCTCCTTCACTAATTTATTACCGCATGACGTCGACCTGAAGATCAGCAAAAAATTGACTCTTCATGTTTTGGGAATACGCTATCGATGGAAGGCAAAATATTCGAAGAACGTTTTAAAAATAATAGTAATCGACTAGCTGATGGCACTTCAACAACTTTCAAAGGTAATGTCTTTTCCATAGAAGCAATATTGAATCGAGATTTATACTTAAAAGACGTATGGGCCATGCGAGATTTAATGTGGGATTTAAGTGGTTAAAATTTTTAAAAACAATTTAATAATTTACAAAGCAATTTTATTCCTCGATTTGTATTGATGTCGCATCATAAGACAAAGATAACAAAAAACGGATCCAATTACCGTCAGAAAAAATTTTAAAATTTTGTTTCTCTGCCGGATGAATTCATGAACTAAAAGAACATCGTTCTAAATTGACGCAGCAGGTTAACGTTTATTTTATATGTTTTGCCATTAAAGCTTTGTAAAAATTATTCTAGGCTACTCCAGGATGATTTTAAGACTAATTTTGAAACCATACTAGGTCAACTAAATTTTTTAGGTCGATTTGAACATTTATATGAAAAAAATTTAAATTTTTTTATTTTCGAGGTAAAATGTATTTTTTTTTTGTTTTCGAGGTCTGAGAAAAGTTTATTTTCTCGGACATCTGGGTATATGTAAGGCGGAGCTATGTTGCTTTGAACCACAACGAGTGGCAGCCCTGCTGACAAAATATGCCGCTGGTATTAGAAATTTTATTTCAGAAGAACAGTGACCAAAATAATATTTGTAAAAAGCGATAAAGCATCTACTTTGCATCTGTGCTCTAATTAATTGACTGATAAAGCAATATTTTTGTCGGTAATCATATGAATAACTCTATTTTGAATTCTAGATTCGAGGACCACCCCAGACAAACGAATTAAATTCCATAATGGGTCTAACATAAACCTTGTATAATTTAAGAACTTCTAATAAATCCCAAATACTGACTATTTTTTTTTTTGCAAAAAAGATCACTCGAATTTTCTAAATCCAACATTCTAAGAGATGATTTCATACGAGTTGAATGAAATGCCGTCTAATACTGCCTTGAACGATTGTCCCATTAAATAACTCTCTATCCATTGAATAAGAGAACTATCAAGATTCAGTGACCGAATTTTAGTGATCAGACATTGATGCCATATTGTATGAAATCCTTTTGAAATATAAAAACAAATTTTTCAATACTTTTTCCCTAAAAATGAGTTAAATAGGCAATAAGATAACCTGAAGAGCGATTCTTACGAAACCCATATTGAAAATCTGATAAAAAGGCATGCGTTTCGAGATAGTTCATAATGTGAAAATTCACTTAAGTCCCAAAAATATCTGTAAATATAGCACATATATGAAAATATAGCAGGAATATAGCATGTTGGGAAGTTGATCGCAATTTTCAAAAAAAAAAAAAAATTAAAAGGGATAATGTATTTTTTCCGGGTTTGGTTAAGCAACTAACCAGCTGAACGCTATTTGAATTTACAAAAAGTGTAAAAGCTAACCTGTGGTTATATGACTTTTGAAATCCAAAACTTCTGAACTACAATCTTCACTTCCTTTGATTACTAATGGTTGCTTTGATAGAAAAAGTCATGTGTTCAAAAAATACGTTTAAATAATTCTAGGCCGCTCGTACTTGTTAAAATTTGGTTAAATATAGAAATCATAAATCTTTCATGGTACTGAGAAAAAAATCCGTTTGATGGCAAGTTAACAACGAACATCCACCATAACTTTTACCATGTTTCTATTTTGATATTGTTAGTTTCCTATTTAACGAGATCGAATGATATAAATAATACTGCCGTGTACGAAATATTATTTTTTTTTCATTTCTAAAACATTTTTCATCTCTAAGCTAGATTGCAACAACTTGCCTATCAATTTTCTATCTTAAATATATGAAGAAAAAAAAAATTAGTAGCAATTTTAACGTTTTTGCTGCTTCACAAATATTTTAAGTTGCGTGATCAAAATATTTTCTGGTTGGTATATTTTGTTCGTATATATAATTTGCATTTAACTTCAAGACTAATCTCATCTTTTTTGTGTACATAGTGTGTATATATAATATATATATGTATATATTATATAACATATATAAAATGAATTATATACATATATGCATAAATTCTAAAATATAAAAGGATACATAAGATAACTAACATGCAATCTTTGAAAGCAAAAAGTGTGCAGTTAAATTTTTTTTTGGTGACTTCAGATACGTTAATAAAATAAAATTAAATAATGATATGGGGCTGGACTGGATACAACTTTTTTTTTTCTTCATAATTTAATTTTTACCTCATTTTATATTGAAAGTCAATATTTAAGTATATGACTTAAGTCACAAAAAAGTCCTTAAGGGAGTTTCATATATTTAAATTATAGAGAACATTAATTATTGTCTGATTTAAACCGTTAGGTAATTGTATAGATATTTTAACCCTTTGAGGATGTGGCTTCTGATTGCAATACGAAATAAGAAAAATGCTTTTGCAATAAACTGGATTATATGCTTCCAATTATGCATGAATTAATTTAAATTTGGACACAAAGATAAATCCAGAATTAAAAGATAATTTTAGGGCCGGCCTCGTGTATTACATATAATAATAGAAATGGAGCATATAGGAAGATTAATGCAGCAACCAAAAAGAACGAAACCAATAAAAAAAATTAATACTGTCGATTTTTTAATTCACAGTATTAACTTCCGGCCCGCACTTTGTTTTTATTTCGTCCTTTTAGCATACGCTAAAACTATGTTTGTTGTTTGCATTAAAAATAATGAAATGGATTTTAAGACTTCAAGGGTTAGAAAGTTGGCAACATATAGATAAATAATTGATACACTAAGGCTTAAACTATTGTATGTACATGTAATGTGTATATTACTCATCAAGTTATTCAAATACTTAGTTTTTACTTTCATATTTTAACATACATATATGGAAACCACTCATATCTCTAATTGGCCATTTATTTTATAAAAAAAAAAAATCAATTAATCACAATATTAAAACATAATTTTAAAATATTTATAAATATTCCATAAAAATAAAAATCAATTATTAATTAAACAATAATTATTTATTTATGTCCCGGCATTATTAAAACCGACATACGAGTACACACAAAAAATTAAAACATAATTCAAGCGTAACATTGTTGTGTATGTAAAAATAAAAATAGAAACAATAAATTAAAAAAAAAAAAACATTTATATTTGTTTATTAATAACAAAATGGTATTTTGCAACAAACAGCGGAAATATAATTGGAATTTTTTACGGTAAATATTTTTGATCGGTTTGCATAATATTTTAAACGGTTGTTGTCAACTACCCACAATTTGTTGTTGGGTAACCTAACAACTAACATAACATAAGAAATTACTTGTTGTTTTATTTATATGGCAAAACAAATATAAAACAACATTGAACCCTTTCAACCGTCATTTCAATTAAAAAAATTTGAATGGTGTCATTTTAAAGATTGGGTCTCCAATATATGTCAAATACTTGTTTCAAGTCTCGAAACTAAAACTTTGTTTACAAAGGATTATTTGTTAGGGTCTGTTTTGCCAATTTTTCTCTTACTGACAGAAAAATCCAGTTTAGATAGCATTCTTTCTCTATAGAAGAAATATGTAAGATGTTGTGAAATCAAGGCGGCTTTGGTATTTAAATGGAATATTCGAAAAATAATTATGAATCAAAACAAGTGCAAACACAAAGAAACAAAATAACGGAATATTCCATCGTTTAAACAGTAATACATTTTATATTATATTTATCGCGAAAATAAAAATTAAAATCGAGATTCATTTTGAACAAATAAAATATTTTAATTGTTTTTGTTATTGAATTTTATTTTCAACGATTGATAATATTTGCATTTCATTTTTGTTAAATTTTCGAATTTGTGTCTTTATTTTCACAAACTATATCTTTCTTCATAAAAAAACGTCTTATTATAATCTTTGATATTCTTGTTGCGTACAAATTACAACATTTGATATTAGCTCTTTGATGTCTCAGTGTGTTCAAGGCCAGTAGATATAGATTTGATAATGGCCGCTTAATCTCACTGTTGTTAGTTTTGAGTGTGACTGCACGGACTAAACTGTCAGCCCCTGTATGGACCTTTGGTACTATTTTCTTTGGTCAGGATAATGGATATTGTTCAGCCAGTCTTAAAACAATCCCGACTTAATTTTCGTTTCTGAAATTTGGATTTATAGTCATGAGTCATCACTATTTAAAATACCAAATTACATTTTTAAAGCGTGTTGCAATGATGATCATCGTATCCTGGTGTTTTCATACGAAAGACTTTTTCTAATTTTTCATTCCAGTACTACAACTGGCCTTCAGCTGATGTTATTACTTTGGATTTGAAACTAGGCAAAGATCATTGGTCATTTATATGTATTTATTGTTTTTATAACAAAAGTATTCGTGCATTTTGTATTGATTTGGAGAAACTGTTACGATCTACTACTAATAATAATTTAATTATGCTTGGTGATATTAATATTGATCTATTAGATAGCGATGAGTTTTATCAGTATCAAACAATGCTAGCGTCATATGGCCTCCAAAGTCTTTTAAATGACCCAGCTCGTAACTTAACATGCCTTGACCATTTTGTTAAGTCTACAGATAAATATGATTTCGATATCGAGAATTTACCAATTCATCTCTCGGATCATAACCTAATTGGACTTAAAATTCTATCATCATCGTACCAAGTAGCTCCTATTTTTTAAATACACCAAGGTTTGTCGAAAAATTAAGAATTTAAAACCATGGATGAATTTCAATTTACGTCGGAAAATTAATAAATTAAAAAAATTCTCAAAAAATCAAAACCAAAGTAATATCAAGTTAGAAAGATTTGTTTAAAAATTGAGTCTGGATAATGGTATTTTTCCAGATGTATTTAAATTAGCTGTAGTGGTTCCAATATTTAAAAAAGGAGATAAGTGTCAATTGACTAATTATAAACCAATATCGCTACTTAGTACCATCTCCAAATTATTGGATATCTCCAAAAAAAAAAATTTCTGCATTGTCATCAATATGGGTTTACAGCTGGTAAATCCACGGAAAATGCATTGTTAATTTTTTTAAGTAGCATTTATTTCACAAAAACCATCAGCTTTATTTTTGAACACTGCAAAAGGCTTTAATACAGTTGATCACAATATACTGCTAACGAAACTTTTAAATATAGGTATCAGAGGTAACATCTTTGTATGGTTTGAGAGTTATCTTCATAATCGTCGTCAGGTAATTAAAGTAAATGATTCGTTAGTAGTCCAGGTGTTTTATCTTGTGGTGTCCTTCAAGGCTCAGTCATGGGACTTTTATTGTTCCTAGTTTATTTTAATTAAATTTTTGAAATACAACTGATCGGCTGCGCCACAGCATTTGCGGATGATCTAGCATTAAGCGACGCATTGAATGATAATTTTTCCAAATTCCATCTAGTAATTCAAAAGGATTTATCTAATATAAGCAAATGATTTTACTACCATAGACTTGTTGTTAGTGATAAATCAAGAGTTATGCATTTTAGAGAGTCCGATTCTTTAGTTACTCCTAATTCCTTGATATATCATATTCACACTTGCCATCGTAGTCCATGTTTGCCTCTGTGTTTTAAGCTTATTATTTTTAAACTGTAAATCGCTCTCTTCGGATCGCAAACGATTATATGAAAGAATAACTAAGAATTGGCTCTTTAATGTTGAAAATATTGAACAATACTTTTAGCGATAAAACATAACCAAAAAATTATGTGTTTATTTTTGATGATATTTGTTTTTCACGCTTTTTATATTATTGTAAGCAAATTAATAGTACATATAGCAAAATTTTGTGTTTTATAAGATATTTAATTATTACTGAATATAGATTGATTATTGATTATATCTTTTTATTTTTTCAATATTAATTATTGTATACAAAAATACAATAAAAATTACACTTTTTATCAGTTTTGAAATAAAGATAATAATAACAATAAAAATAATAATAATCTCACTTCATGGTAAGATGCAATCATTTCTTCTCTCAGTTTAGTATTTGTTACTTTCCACAGAGAGAAATCAAAAATTTTACCGCCAGTACGACTACGAAGATAACGATAACCGATTATTTTTTAGTTCTTTAATACGCCGCTTAAGCTTACTGCAAAGGTTGTAAGCGGTATTTTGCCTTATCCTTGAATTGAAAATTTCTTCCAATAGTTTAACCTACTTAATGTACAGTTGAATGGAATAAAAACAACCTTTTGTGTTATTTTGCCATCATTGAACAGTGATTTTGGTGGGTAATATAACTCTTTCATTCGGTTTGTTAAGTTTAATAGGTTTCGTGTTATGTCTCAACATTTCATCTTTATCGAACCAACAATTTTATATTTAAATGCAAACAATGATAATTAAATATTAAAATCCACTACTGCTGTTGAACGGTATTTGCCAGGCTCCTTAAAATCAGCGGAAAGTATAGTAGAATAGCATAATTATGTGTATGTGCCAACATAAGCCCTTAGAAATCGGTCTTACTACAATTTTATAATTATTACAACATCGGATGAAATAATTACATAGTTCTACAATACGATTATGTATTTGAATTTTTTTTAATGTGCTCTCTCTAAATTATTCCCGAGTTTTCACATAAACACAGGCGTACACACACACACACAAATTCAAATGGAAAAATAACATTTCCTGAGAAAGTTTAACTGAAAAAAAACTTGTACGTTTATTTATTGTTAATAACAAGCCGAAATAATATAATAATATTACAAAAATATAAATAAATAGTTTTGTTGTTGTTACAAAAAAGCAAAAAAAAAAATGTAAAGTTCCAACTTTTATAATAAAACTTTTGGTAAGCTTTTTTTTTAATTTTTTACAATACATTTTCGTTATAAACACGAACTTGTGTTAATTTTTTTTTTTAATTTATGCAAACTTTTTTTTTAGTTTTATTTTTTACAAAGTGTAAATTTTTATTTTTCAACACAATCCACAATATTGTTTCATTATACAAAAAAAAAGCCCGAACAGTTTTATAAAGCTCCAATTAAATTATGTTATAACATTCTCTTGAAGTAATTATTAAACTACAATAACATAAAAGAAAAAAATTTCGACTCGTTATTTTATTTTATTTTTAATTATCGTTGGTCTTATTTAAATTAAACGGAAGTGGATATCATTAAAATTTAAGAACGTAAACTACTAACCCATATATATGTTGCGTATTTCTCTCTTTATAAGGTTGTTAATGTACTCTTAAATCGAAGTGCTATAGCAAACCCATCACTGCTTAAATTTACAATGTCTTAAGACACTTGATCATTTACAGTATGTAGGGTGTTGTGAAACTGTTGAGCTAAAATCAACTAAGCAAAGTGTCAAATGTCATTCTTTTCTTTGTCATGTGAAAAAATTTTAGCACGTGTAAATTAGCTATGCGTTCATATTTAGAGCATTGCAAATTACAGGAATCGATCGAAGGCTATGAAAATGATGTAGGCAAAAAATACAAAGGTGCGAATGACTTTAATACTTTATGTGAATTCGCTAAATTATATTCATATTCAAGAAGCCAAAACATTTAAAGAAATTTGGGAAAAATTGGAGGCGATACCACCGAGTAGGCTTAATCCACAAGTTAAGTTGGATGAAATTTGATAAATGCAGTTCCATGCAAAAATATATTGGCAAAACCATCGGCTTCAAACGTCGATATTTTTGCACAACGGTTTAACGGCCCAATTGCCTTGAAAAGAAAAATAACAATAAAACCACGAAAATAGGAGGTCCTGATTTAAGCCCTGCGTGGGTACGTTTTGTGATATAGGCATTCGATCCGCATCCATAAGAAAAAAAATAAACTTTGCATCCACACAAAATACTTATATCCACATACGCTATCATCCGCAAAAACACTAAGAGGTTACTTGTGCGCCGACTTATTTAACTAAGTCTGACTAATTAAATAAGTCGGTGATTGGAATATAACATTACAGGTGTCTTAGTTTGGTACATGTTATTCCTATTTGAAACAAGAATTAAATTTCTACCCAAAATAAGAGCCAATAGAATTATTTTAGTTTTACTTTTTGCAGTTGGTAGAATTTAAAATAAAAATTATCGTAAAATCTAGATAGCTTTTAAAACCACTTTTTTCATAAACAAAAATAAAATAACATTTGCATTGCCAACTTGTTAACCTAAAACAAATTATAGCGCCTCTGGTGACAAACATTGCAATTATAGGTAAACTAGAATTATACAAACTATAATTTGGTTTAAAACTATTCCAAATTAATTTGAAACATTTTTAGTGTAAATTTACCAAAGTAAGAGACCTAACAATAAACTAACAAAACAATTTAAGTAAAACCAATACGAATGTATATACTATAGAAGATTTTGATAATATCGAAATCTCCTACATTAATAGAGGAGTTTTTAACTGGTTTTCATAACATGCAACCAAAACCGCCTATATTTCAAGCCGTATTGATTGCATGCAATATAGAGAAGATATTATCTTTGCTAAAAATATAAATTTTTTGATGGTACTGCAAATGTCGGTTTTTAACTACGAATAAGGTGTAAAAAAACGATCAAGCGGTGAATTCAAAAATTTAAATTTAAAATATACACGTACGTATAACACAAATATATTGATTGGTTTTAACATTAGGAATTATCCACATAAATATTGCGGATACGTCCTGTTTTGCGGATTTGCGGATAAGGAAATAAAATCTGCATCCGATCCGCATCCACCAGGTTTTAAGCGGATACATCCGATTTTATCCGCGGATAGCTAATATTTGCGGATATTCTCATCCGATGTATGGCTCTAGTTCCGATACAAAATCTGGGGAATTATCCAGCGCGGGAGTTTCGGCCGGAAATTATAATCGAGACGATTAGTATTTGGACCAATATAATTTTCGAAGCGGGAAAACCGATTGTGACTGACAACGACGGCAAACAACAAAAAATTAAACATTAAATCATTCGGCACGGGTTAATTGTTGGCTATTCCAGACTTGCGTATTGATTATCCGTAAGTTAAATAACAAAACATGGACTTGTTAATTCTCTTTCAGATCGATGCGATGTCGGTGGACTTTTTCGCCTAAATCGTGTAAAATAAATCAAGAACGTTGCAATTGCTTCAACCAAAGTTTCTGAAATATGGCATCGACGCTTGAGCCAATTAAATTATCAAGACATGAGGAAAAATAAGCCTGGCTCTGTTAATGGTTGCATGCAAATGAGTTACTTGAAATCGTTTACGCTGTTTTGGCAGAACCAACACAAACTAAATCGCTGGGTGGTGCTCGTTTAATGCTCGGTGTGGTAAAAAATTTCAGCGGTATGATTCATGTATTTTTAATACAAAGCGTACGTCGAAAAGCAAAGCGACAAACACATCAAAACATTCAGATATGATAATGGAACCAAATTGACTTGCCGAGCGTTAGAAGGTTGACCGATCGTGCGAGATGCATGCCACAAGATGCACAACTTCCGAATAAATGTTGGGCTGAGCCGATTGGAAATGCAAAATATTTGGAGAATCTTTCTGTTTCTTGAACTTTCTCTTTCTTGTGTTTTGAATGATAAAACGCCTCCCGAAATTTTGGCAGTGTCGAAACCATAATTATTTGCAAAAATGTTGAATCGCAAGCAATGCAATATCGGAAATTAATTCAACAGCGATACGGATTCAACATCATCGTCCCTAAAATGTTGCGCAATTAGTTTGCTTATTTCTAAAACTATAGAACAAACCAAATCGGATTGTACTAATTTGGTATGATAATGTATTAAGTTAATTCTAAAGTACTCGTAAAATGCTAAAATATGTTTTATAAAAAAAATCTGCATAAATATACCGCATCATTTAGTATTTTGTTTATGTAATGTAACACAACATCACCAGAGCCCATATAACAAAAATATAGCAACAAAAAAATGGTTGTATGTTGACATAACTTCAACAAAATTTGTATATAACTTAATGAATGTTTTAAGCTCTTGGGATCATCTAGTGTATATATATGGCAACATAAAAATATGACAAAACAAAAACATAAAAGTGACACAAATATGATTACATTCAAATCTCGTAAATTTCCGTGGATCCACTCGAATAATAATGTGTATTGTGTTTGGTACATCAGTAAAGCAGCAGCAGCAGAGTAGTAGTTCGTCTTCTACAAGCACAAAAAAAAAATTTTTATGTTGACTAAACATTTAGGGAATACAAGAGAAAAATAAGGATAATCCTGACGTGTCAGAATTTTAAAGTTGGTTTACATATTATATCTACTCTCGTATATAGAGCTTTTGTGATTTATTGGAACTAAACCCAATTGTTCACCTCCAATTGCTTCTCATCTGGATGCGACAATAAACGAGAGTGTATATAATATGGATGTGGTTATGGTGGAAAATAGGAAAATATTAATTAATTTTTTTTTTGTGTAACGTAAATTTTTCATTATTTCATGTTTTCGAGAGAAGAATTTTCATCACTGTATACATTATGTGTGACACAACGAAAATTTTTCATTACACATTGTGGGAAAAGTATGAATTATTTTCTTTTGTTTTTTGTATGCATGTGTTGCATAATGATGATTGACATTTTGAATTAAAGTTTCGCATTGCATCGAAAAGTTCATGTGTAATTAGTCTGATCGGAAATAATAATTTGTTTGTCCCATGATTAGATCAAATTAAGAATATCTTAAACGGAGGGTAGCCCAAGAAAAATCCAACACCAAGATTTCCGAATTTTCCACTAAATAAATTAAACTATAATCAGCTCTCCTATAAAAGGGTATTGAACAGATTCTTCTATGCTTTTAAATACATTCCAAAACTGTGAAGAAAAGTAAATGTGGTTTTTATACCAAAAGAAAAGGGCCGTCCAGATACTCATCCCAAGGTATATCGTCCAATTAGCCTTACGTCGTTTCTATTAAAATCGATGGAGAAAGTTTTGGATTACCATATAAGAAGTGAGGCTCTAAAAAGGACTTCGAAATCAGTTTGCTTATCAGGATTGCAAATCAACGGTGACGGCTCTTAGTAGTCTGATCACTAAAATTGAAAGCACTTTTGATGTTAAAGAAATCACCCTATGTGCCTTTATTGACATTGAAGGTGCTTTGGACAATACTTTCTATGAGTCAACAGAGAGGGCAGCATGCGAAAAAGGAGTTGAGCTTCCCCCTATTAAATGGATTGGTTCGATGCTGAAAAATAGAATTATTGCAGCTCAATAAGGGATGTCTCCAGCGATGGTTATTGTCCCCATTACTAAGGTCAATGGTTGTTGATAGACTGCTGACCCTTCTAAGTAGGCATGGAGTTGATGTGCACGGCTACGTAGATAACTTGACTGTAACTTAACATCACCATTTCCGAACTTATGCAGAATGCACTTGGGCTGATATATCAATGTTGTATTCAGGAACGATTTAGTGACAATACGAATAAAACGGTTATTGTGCCCTTTACCAAGAACAGAAAGCTTGCGCTTACAGCTTTCTTGTTAAATGGTGTAACTGTTAATTTTTCTAGTGAGGTTAAATATCTAGGAGTCATTATGGATACTGGAAACTTGAAACAACACATACTCAAGGTTCAGAGTAGAGCTACTAAGGCACTCTAGGCCTGTCAGTGATATATTGGAAATTTATAACAATCATTAGACCCATGGTCACATATGCTTCAATAATGTGGTGGCATAAAACTGAGGAGAAGGGAACACAAACATTACTAAGTAAGGTTCTACGTGTGGCTTGCCTCGGTATTACGGAAGCAATGAGAACATGTCCGACTGCTGCAATAGAGATGCTCCTAGTACTGGCTCCATTGCACCTGCATGTCAAAAAAGAAGCTATAATTGCGGCCATGAGGATTCAAGCAGAATCAAATTTTCAACTAGGCAATATAGTTGGTTTTTTATTCAATTAAATTATTCAATTAAAGTGCCTTCCGACAGTATGCCAGCCAAACTGTATTATAAAACAGTAGACGTAGGAGGAGGAGGAGTAGGAATATTCGAGTGAAATTGTCTTCTATACTGTTTAAAGTGAAGAAGAAAAATTGCAAGATGAATTTAAAAGGAATATTCAGGACGTTAAAAAGTTTGGAAAAGGAGGAACTTGACGTCAGAGCAAATGTAACAACGCTGAAAGTAGTTCACTATTTCCAATCAGCCAAATAAAGCCTCCAATCTTTAAGGGAACAACATTGTTTGGCAAATTTAATTGAGCTGACACTCTACAGATCGTTCCAGAAAATGAGCGAGGTTATTACAGTAGAGTGAGTAATGTAAATGTTGGAGCGTAAATATGGAGGTAATCATAAGCAAGAATTCTACAGAATGATGTAAGGTCAAAGAAAGGGACATCTATACAAGAGTAAACGGCATATATTGAGAGATTAGTGCCTCTTGCACATTTCAACATTGGCTACATGCAAATAATCAAAATCGACGTCTTCATTGAAGGTATATGAGAGGTCGAAAATAAAAAAATGTAGTGTTGTCTCCAAAAGCAAACTTCACAGAGACCACCGCTTGCGTCTTAACCAACGATACAGCATATAACATCATCAAGCCTGCCATCGATAAACGAAGAATGGAGATAAATGAATCAGCAATGAAAACAAGCAGTACTCAATCGTCAATGAAATTCAGAGATTTCAACCGTAAAGGAAGATACTGGGGTTGTGACAAAAACGGATCATATCTTGAAAGGTTGTATAAAATGGTTAAAAAAGTAAAGAAGTTGAGAGATCGGCCGAGAAGCACTTTTAAATAGATTGTGTAGAATGATGAATGAAACGAATCGAAGAAAATATATCGTAAATCAAGGGAAAAAGAATGGCCGAAAGAGAGGGGCACATAACGACAGGGTCCTTAAACTAAACCGAGTCAGTTTCGAAGAGCAAAACATACTCCCACAACCTCCATCCTTATCTTCAGATTGGCAAAAGGTGGTGATCGCTTAACCACCAAAGTAAACATTGATGAAAAAACTGTTTTATCATGCTAGACACAGAGACAACAAGATCGCAGTGGCATAATAACAAGTGAAAATCAGCCATTTCGTAAAACCACCAAAGGAGACATGGAAAAGAGGCCAAACCTGCCTCTTTTGTGAACATTTTCAGGTTAAATTTATACGTAGCCTGTATAAGGCCAATCTGTAAGTCTGCCAATCGATTTCTGTACAATAACTACGTTACTGCCATGAAGGATGACTTTATCGGTAATCCGAAAAAGTTCGGGAAATGCATCTAACTTATAGGAACCACAACAACGACTTTCCATCGTTCATGGAATTCATAGCCTAAAAGCCTTATAATCCAGTAACATTTTTTTCATGTCGTTCAACGGTTACTCACTGTGCTTTTTTTAGGTTGATCAGGTATATACAGATTTTTCTAAAGCATTCGACAAATTAAATTGTCGGAAATTATTAGAAAAACTTGGTAAACTGGATTACGTCATTATCCCGATAATTTGGCTAGTTTTATACTTATTAAATCGGAAAATGTATATCAAGATTAACGATGCGTCATCTAAATGCTTTTTGTATCATCTGGGGTGTGCCGCAAGGAAGCCATTTAGCGCCTCTATTTATTGCTGCGAAAATATTTTTTGTAAGCTAGATCGCAATTTATTGCAACCTTACTTAAGCATGTTTCGTGATTGGAGTGTAACTAATCTTATGCTGATCGCTGATCGTTGCACGTTTTAACGGGCCATATGAATGTATATGGAAATGGGGCCTAACTAATTTATTATATCACCCACTAAAATTGTATAATAAACCAAATAAACATTTCCATTGCAACAAACAAGTTCCGGCATACATTTCTAGAATAATTCAAGTAAAATAGGATATCTCATTAAAACATAACCTCAATTATCTAAATAATTTTGCCTGTCGGAAATGTTAAAATTATCCATTCATCAAGCCAATTTTTAATTTTGCATAAATTTTATTCAACTCAACATTAAATTTCCACCTACAATTTATCTAATAAATTAAATTTTCTGACTCAGTTTTGTTTTTCATTCACGTGCAATTTAATATTTTTTGGTTTTATATTGTGCACACTATTATCAGAGACTGGATAATTTTGTAGTTTTCCGCCTTTATCATATGTACATAAAAATGCAAGTTAAAATTATAAAAATAGTTGTTTATGTTATGTAATGCTGAATCGGTTTTAGGCTATAAACAAATTTATTGAAAACATGAAATTTACGAAAAGTTTACACAATTCGTTTGTGCACAGATGGTTGATAGGGAGAATGAATTGGTGACCTTATACATATCTGAGAAATAGTGGTAATATATTGTAATAAAAATTCACATTGCACATTTTTTCGAAATGTATTATGCTAACCGTTAAACGTCTAAAACTACACTAACCAAGACGATATTTGGATAAAACTTTCTATTTAGAAGAGACATAATTTGTAGCAACTTCATCAAATTTGAAAATGTAATTTATCCACTCTCATAAAAAATCGTTTAACAGCAAAACATTAATGTTCACGTTAAAGTGTATGTCTTATTTATATGTTTTTGCTAATCCATTAGAATTGGCCATTTTCCAAAACAAAAAACATCATTGGCTTTAGTGAAAGTAAAAGACTTATAACAAATTAAACTATACACAGATTTTAACATTTGTATTGTTAATACAATTAAAATACTACTTCTGTGTCTAGGAATTTAGGAGAGCGATATAAAACAAAAAAAAAAAAAATTAGAATATTTTAGAGATACAGACAACAGCACAAGCCTGTTATATTGTTGTACGATTTTTTTTATTTAGATTATTTTCGTACAAGAATAAACTTTGAAATTCCTTAAAATTTTCTTTATATCGTTCCAAAATTTTTTTTTATTTTAGTTTTGTTCATTTCTATTTACAATCTTCTTATAAATTGTTGAACAATAGAAATTTTTATAGTATTTTACGTTACTACTATATAGAGTGAACGAAAAGTAACGGAACCGCCGAATATCTCAAAAAGGTGATTTAGTCAGGAAATGGAGTCAGTACTTGTTAATCATCTTTTCAAGTGTAAATAATACGCCTGTAAATAATTCTCCAAAGTCGGGAGACAATGTAGGAATGAAGTGTCACTTTGAAGGCGTTTTGCCTCAATCATTTTTTAATTATTTTAACAACTCGCAATAAATCTATATTCGGAAACCTTCTCCTAACAAAATTTTTTAGATCTGCTAGGAAACTCACTTGTCAAATCATTTACATCCTCGATATGGATGGCTTCGAGTGAGGGTCGGACAAATATGACATTTGCATAGCCTTTAGTTGGTTTTCCGTATCATCTGCCCTTTTTTATGCCCAATGGCTTCTAAGTTGATCCACTAGCTTCTAGCTAGTTAGGTTGGCAATAAATGATTTCAACCGCTACATATATGCAAATAACGTTGCCAGCATGATTGCTGGCAAAATCCATCCAGGTAAAATATTCATTTTTTAGAGCTGCCTTTTCCGGGGCAAGGAAATCTTTTTTATTTTTTTTTACTCTGAGTTATAAACGTTTCAATTTTTAGTGTTTAAAATCTAACAGGGTTGGTTTAAAATATAAACTTGTTACTTTGTAATCAAATAAAAAAGTTTTAATTTTTTTTTTATTTAAAATAAAATGTCAGTAACTTGCTGATATGATCAGTTTGGTATTGGTTGAATAGCTCTATCATTACAGTATTCCCCCTCCACTACTGAATTTGGTATGTTGCCTAGAAAAAAAAATAAACATTACGATAGTGAAAAGAGATGAAACTTGCTTCGTTTCATTATAACAGTTCGGTTTCGATCGAGCTCATGAGAATAATATGTGAATTAAATTTGAAATACAAATTAAAAAATCCTTTCGCTCATCAGGCTGCAGAGACCAAACTACAATAATGTCATTGTTTTAAATTCAAATTTTTTTATTTTGACAATATTTACATAAACTTCCTTAACTAAGATTCTTAGCCTAAACTTTATCATCTATTATTCACAACAATGGTTCATACTAGGTTTTTATACTTCGTATGATCACGTTGTTCTAGTGAATTATAAGAAACAATGCAAATTTCGTTTATTACACCTCCGATGCGTTTAATTTTTTAATATGGAAAAGTTTACTTAATTCTTACTTTTTTTCTTGAGTTGAGAACCATTATGGACAATTTAAAATCCTTTATGTTTTAAAATTTAATATTTAAGAGAAAATTATGGATTTTTTAAACCTTTTACGTTTAAATTTATAATGGCTAAATATTTAATTTTTTTCAAACTCTTGAAGTTTATGGTTTTATTTTAGATCAATACTTTTTATATTTAAAATTAATGCATTGTCGTTTTACATAAGTTGGAAATTTTTGAAGTTTAAGAATTAGCATTGAATTGTTTTATTATTCTAGAAAACTATTGTGGTTTAAAGAAATGTTTTAAAATTAGTCTCGATTTTTTACCGTGTGCAGCGCGCAATATGCTTCCTCACTTGATTCTGAAAACCCATGTATCTGCATCTGTTCATAATTAATGAAATATCAATATTTTCAAAGTGTATGAATCAAAGTGTATCAATATTTTCAAAGTGTTAATTTTGAACCTTAATTTTGGAAATTAAATCTTTAAGAGCATGAAGAATATAAACCCATAGATGAAATAATCTGGATGATTCCTATATGATTTTTTGCTTTTATATCGCTCCATCCTTTTTCCTTGTATTTTGAAGGTGATATCATATACAATCGATTCCATTGCATGCTAAAAGTTTTTTTCGTAGAGGTTTCATCACACCTTATGTTGCCATGGGTAGCTCCTCGTTTAACTCACATAAACAGAAAGAAACCACTCATATCTAATACGTACTTGACTCACTTTTACTCTCTATTTACCGGCGATATAATTACCTGTCGATGCATCTTCGCAACAACTATATTTCAGTCATATTGATCCTAAGCCTTAGTAACATCTCCCAAACTTTTGGTTGAATGGTTGGGCCTACCATTTATATTGATGATAAAATTCTTTATTTTTACCATGAAATAATTAGGTAGGTAATCACTCTTTTCTAACGTACCTAAACACAAGTCCTGGGCTGATGGATTCTCTCATCTGGTTGAAGGTGTCTTGTAATTAATAACCTAACTTACCAAATTTCTTCTTGTTTTGCGGTTCCACTGTATAGAGACTTTGACTTGTTCTATCGGATCCGTTATTTGAAAGTTTATTCTCTCTCTCTCTCTCTCTCTCTCTCTCTTTCTTTTCTCTCTGACACATCAGGAGATCGCCATGTTTAAAAAAAAGTTATAAAAACTAGTGGACATTTTAAGAAGTTCGCTGTTCGATATACTCCACCAAGTGACGAAAGAGAGAATGGAACATGCTCATATACTCGTGCGGTTAAATAACTAAATTTGTCCAACTTGAATTGATAGTTTTATCGCCGCTAAGTATTCGAGTTGCTCGAGAATGACAAATACTGGAAAGTACACCCGGAATAAATTGGAACAGCCTGTGGAGAATAAATAACTCGAGCATGAGCGTTGTTAGCCTTCTTGATGCCTATAGGTAATATGCTGATCCGAACATAAACTTTTCACTACATATATTTTATAAGGTTCTAATATGTGTATCTATGATCAGTCAGACACTGCTCCTGCTCAGAGTTGAAGTGCCAAAAAAATGGATCCAACTTTTTTAACAGCAAAGTTACGAGGGAGCGCAAATACATCGTTAAAAAGACAGTGCGTTATGTGCAAACCGATAACCAAATTTTGGCTGACGATCAGCGCACAGAAACATTTCTCATAAATCCCTTAATGAATGAGATACCCATGTGGCTTTGAAGTTAACTTTCAATATTATTACAGAAGATGGGAACCCTCAAATATAAGTAACAATTCTAGCCATCTTCAATTCTAGCCATCTTAACGGTTCACGATAAGATATTAAAATGAGTACTGATCCGATGAGAGGAAAATTAGTGGTTCTAAAACTCCAGTAAACAATAAATACGCAAATTCACTTTCAGATGGAAGGCAGATTGTATAGCAATCCGCAACAAAACTGGTACAGAGTAGCGGTTGCATTTTTCCCATTGTTCAGCAGGCAGGTGAAATCAAATTCATTGAAAATCTATGGAAGTTAGAGTCATTCATGAAAAACCCGATTCAGAAAATATACTAAAAATTGACAAAAGCTTCAGAGATCATGAATATTTATGCCGAAGAGCCACTCTGGCACTTAAAACTCTTGCCAAATGCCATCAAAGCTACTGAATTAACGGGAAAGGCAATAGGAAAGGACGTATGTACACCTAGCACACCATTTATACCAAACGACTTACGATTTGGCTTCAATTGAATTCAGTTCCCAGTTTGATTCTAATTTGCCATAACCATCAAAAAAGCTCAACGACAATCTCTGAAGTCGACAGGAATGGTTATAGAAAGTTTTTGCTTCTGTCGTGTCCAGTTGTATATGGCATGCTCAAGAGTAAAAAATTTGTTAGCTACAAAATGTGGTTTTCAGGCGAGATGGCGGTTATCTTGAATTTTTATCCTGGTGAAAGTTAGTTATAAAGGGACCAATTATCATTAAAGAAGGAGCTAAAACAGACATTGCTTCAAATATAAATGGAAAATGAGATAATGCTAGACACAGTTGTTAGCTGATCATATACATTTTGTGGAAACTTCGCTGTATTCATTATGCCTATGTGATAAGCGTTGTAGCTGTCGTAATTTTTCTGTCGCAACGGTAACTCCCGGTACTTTTTGTGCACTTTATATAAACAGATAGTATAGTAAATAAAAACTTTATTTTTCGTTTTTTTTTAAATGCACAACAAGTTGTAGTTATTTGTCTATTTAAGACAGATCTCGATGGTAGTAAGTTCTATTTATATTGTGCTCATATATACAGACTTAACTATTATATTTGCCCTCTACGTACATTGTGGATTTTTATTTAACTTTAATTTGACAAATTGATATTACCGAGATTACGAGATACTACCTCGTTATACCAAGAGTTGTATGCAACAATCATCTAGCTTCATTAATTACCATAATTTACATACATATAGATATATGTACATAATATATCCGTTTGATATCTAAATCATGAGTTTTCCACCCACACTGCACACATTGTATGCATGTTTTAATAATGCAAATCTTTTTACAATCTTAATCTTTTCTTATATGTATCTGTATCTGTATATATACGATTATCCATAATCCGCGCGCATACCACAAAAAAGAAAACCGTGCAATCAAATTTATGACCATAATCTTGTTTAGTGTTCACCTCTGTATTTTTATATTATGTTAAGTGATAAATTATGTAATATTTTCACATCAAATTTTGTTCATAAAAAAAAATCTACTCTTCTCTCGTACACCATAAAAACGAAGAAAAAATTAAGATGAAACTGAATTATTTTGATCAATTCGCGAATTAATAATCATTTTATGTTTGCGAGCGAGTGTGTGTGTGTGTGTGTATTTGCCCGAGCGTATATGTAATCTTGTAAAGAGTGAGAAAATAATTTATTAATGTCTTCGTGGTTTTGAAAATATCATAACAAAAATATTTTACTGTCGGTCATTTATAAATTTCATCTTCTTTACCATTATAGTTTTGCGTCCGTTTCTCATAATAATTATTATTGTAAAATGAAAAACGGTTTAAGATTTTCCCATTTACGGTTATGACAATTTGGATATATATAAGGAAGAGACCAAGAGCAATTAATAATCAAATTGGTGGCCGAATTGGCTACAGCAAAAGAATAATTCGAGTCAGGATCTTGGATTTTTTTATTTTCGGGGCAATCAATTAAGTGTAATGTACCCTACAGGTACAATTTACAAATGAGCGTTAAACAAAAAAAAATGCACGTTCATTATATAGACAGAATTTTATTTTGATTAATTAGATAATTTAGGAGTTGGAATGGTGGATATGTGTGTAATGAAATTGATTATATTTTACAGGGATTCTTGTAATTACTATATTCGGTTGACTTATACATTTTATGCAAAATTTGTTTTAATCGATCATTGGGCTATATAGAATTAAATGTAACGTTGTTAATTTTGGATAATTTTTAGCTAAATATTCTATTTCCGTCTTAAGAAAATCACAAAGCTGATGAATTTGTGTAATCGAAAGGCATTTTATTGTATTCAAATTTTCCTTCTTCTTTTACAAATGACGTATACCGTTTAGATCTTTTCTTTTTGTCTACGTGGTAAAAACCGTTTCTTAAATCTAAACAACTAAAATACTTCTTCCCGCTTAGCTTCAGTAACACATCCTCGATTACCGGCATATAATAACCTATTATCTCGATAATTTTGTTTACTTACCTATAATCAACACACATTCTTAACGATCCATCCTTATTTTTAACTAAAATTACCCTACTGGTGTATGACCATTCACATTGATCTTCTCATAACGACTTAACTTTTTAGAACTTGCTCTAACTATCTTATTTATCTATCTTTAAAGTCTCTTCCGTATCCAAATTACATTTTGGTAGCAATTATGATATTAACTGCTTCCTCTTGTCTTTAGTTTGGCTTCTGGCGTACTATTTGTAGTTGGTCTCCTTTTATATTCTGAGTTACTCCTATTATTTTCCGATCAATACTTCTGCTGATCTTTATATACCTTTCGAAGTAGTCATTTAGCTGACCTAAGCTAGAAATCTGTACAGTTTATAAAATACTTCCCAGGTTATATTCATTTATTCTTGGATTATGTAGTAAATCAAACTCTCCTCTTTATAGTTTATGGCCATTGCACTCATCTCCCAGATGTTCTGATCCCTCAGATTTCGTTAGGTCGTTTAATAAACATTTCTGCAAATTGTCTCCTTTTCCCTTCAGTATTCTGACCACGTGCGACCAATTCTTCCTTTAACGCTCGTACATTAAAACTTAATATTTTTTTTTTCAATTTTCTTACTAGATCCCACTTTGGAACTGCAGACTTTTTTTATTTTAATAGAAGACTATATCTATTTACTAATACTCGTATACCGTAATATGTAAAGGATACTACCAGTAAATTACAGCGAATTAATATCGATATTACAGCACAAACCCCGCAACTGAGATAATCTCATTCTCGGTTTTTGTTGCGGATGATGCGTTTCCTCTGATCAATTATATTATGCAAACATATAGTCATAAAAATTAATAGAATGACTAAGAAAAGATTCATATTGGCATCTTCCGTTTTGCGATAGTGTGGAATTTCAAAACAGGTAAATAAAAACCTAATACAAGATTTCAAAACATCGATTTGTTTGTCTATTGCAGGTTTTCCAATATATTGCCAAATGTAACTGTTTGGAATAATAATAAATTGGCAAACAATTTAATCATCAAATTTCAGGTTTGTCCTAAAGATTTAGAAGTTTGAGGCAAAGGTGGTTCAGTAAATCCTAAAACTGAATCTATGCTTTTGAATATAAGGTCTAATAAAGTTCCAAGAATAGCTAATGTTCTTGTGCTACAGAATTTTAGTCTCGCTTAGATGGAATTTGTTAAGCACTGGTAAATTTTTTTGGTGTCTGTCGTTATTATTTCCCTTCAAAGTCTGACAATTTTAAAGTAATTCCATTTTTAATACACTTAGAAATGGAGATATCAATTTTTATCTTAAACCAATTGGCAAGTTACAGCTAGAACTATCTCGTGAGAATTAGTTGTTTACATATCTGCTGGTAATCTGTTACTTTTAAATATTGATATTCGTTTACAAATTTCTTAAACCGCGTTGACACAGCCCCATCATCTTCCACATCGTTTGTAACCTAACTATTATTGGCATTTACTTTTTATAGATTAAAAAACTATTGACAAACCGTGATATTGCCGCATTCATTAAAGGCGACCGCATGTATGCGGATAATAATTATCCGCGAACCAACAAATCAAATCCACAAATCTTTAGTAAAGTTAAAGTTTTTAGTAGTAATTTGATTGGCTGAACGCGTCACGTGATTAAAATGTGTATACACATACGTCTGGCACCCTTAAAATCAAACAAAAAAAATTTCAATATCCAAATTTTAATATCTAAGAATGCTTAGCAAAATATTATATTGTTTTATTTACCGTTATAATGAATTTTGTTTGCTCATATAAATGGAAGCATTTCCAGGTGCAAAAAAAGGTTTTTTTTTGCAATTAATCGAACTTTGAAGCGATCTGATAATAGAATTTGCACATTTTGAAAGATACGGTAAATTTCAGTCAAAATAAAAAAGTGGACCAAAAGTACAGAATAAGAGTGATTGCTGGTTTCGAAACATTATATGCGATCGGTTTATTATTATTTTTTTATTATCATTGCTAAAACTTATGCAAATTGCCAATACATGTTGTATCATGTTGAAAAAAGAATTTTTAAGTAAAAACAATTGAATTGCATTGCCTGCTTGCCTTGGTAAGTCCTAATTTGGTATCGAAACTTAAATTGGAGCAATATTTAATATTTAAATGTGAACAGTGCATTTAAATATTAAATATTGCAGAACCACTGTAAACTGAAAGGTTAACCGAATTTAAATATCATGGTATTGTCGCAACTGCAAAATATCCAGCACTTGGAATATAGGCCACGAAGGTGATCGCGTATGTTTGAAACACATGATGCTATAAAGTACAATACCTGATGCTATAAAATACTACAATATAGCTTGTTCTGTATTTTTGTATTTTCTTAAGCCAAATTCTAGATCGGATAAAATATAATTTTTTCCAGGAAATTGATGTTTTTCCAAAACTAGTGGAAAAGGCTATTAAAATTAGGATGATTTTAATAGCAATTTCAACTAGTTTTAGGAAACAGAAAGTAACGATATCGGCTGATGATTGTTCAGGCATGTTCTATCATTTTTCTTAAATATTGGGATTACTACGACTGGTTTTAAGAAACACGGGAAGATTCCCCCTTAAAATAAAAATAAAAGATAAAACATCAACCAAGAAGCACGTAATTTTTTTAACAATAGAATAACTCGTCAAGACAGGGACATGATTTATTTTTTAAAAATTTAATTAGTACTTATAACTCCACTGGAGTTATAATACAGAGTTTATTGTTCCTGGTTCATCAATTATGATTTATTAAGTGTTTGCCAATTTTTACGAGAATCTTTGCTATTGTTCCGGAAGCGTTGGGCAAACAAAATTTTAGCTTTAGGCTATACAATTTTAAACTTCTTTTGTTGGCCAATATTATATCGTTATTATTAAAGTGGGAAACCTCATGAACGGCCAAGGACAAACCAGGAACTCCCGCAATGCCGAGCGTCACCATACACCCGTGTTAAATATAACAAAATCGAAAGAGTGGAAAGAATATTAGTTAGGACAGACTTGACCCGGTTACTGACACCTAATCGATCGATAATTAGTATTTTTTTGTGGTGTAGAGAAAGGAAAGGTTAGTTAGTAATGACAGAATTGGTCCGGTTTTCCGGTGGCCAATATTAATCTATTATTAGCACAAGACAATCACAATTTTACTGAACTGCTCTGCATTCTGACGTCTCTTATCAGCAACTACAGTGTGCCACCATTCAACTGTAATCATTAAAGATTCACTAAGAACAAAATCTTTTAATGAACTAACTTCTCCAAGCCGTAGGCTGTAACAGACGGCATCAGTTTTCACCTATAACTTACAAATTTATTATTTCACCTTCATGCTGCTAAAATTTATTAAGTGTACTATTGATTTGACACAAAACTTTAAAATTAATACGAATTAGATTTTAAAAAAAATCGATTAAATATTACAATTCAATTGAATTAACCGTTTTATGACAAATACTTCATGTAATTGCCGAAAATCTAATTTATATACACTTTATTTCACACAACTCTTTTAAATTAATACAAATTAAATCTATATTAATATTTTAACTATTAATTCAATATTAATATTTTTTGTTGCTTAATTTTAATTTGCCTTGATATTCCTTGATTAGAATTCTTATACAAAGTTTAACGGGACTTTCGGGACTTATACAAAGTTTAACGGGACTTTCGAGGACTTTCTTATAGCGGATTAGAGTAATAAAAAAATTAATGTTTTATTTTTAAATATTTTTTTGGGTAATAGTATTATTTGCAGCTTTAAAATCTACTCAAAATGTTCCCTTTGTGATTGAATTCAAACTAACATTCAGTTAAGTTTATGATTCTAAATCATAGCGTTGAGATTTTTTGTTAATATTTATTGCAAAATCCGTAAACAAAATGGATTCCTTACCCGAGAACTGTGCCATTATAATATTGATTTTCTTAAATTATTTAGAATTTTTAATTCATAAATCATAACACTATAGACAATTTCTCAAAACAAATAAAATTAGTTAAATTTTGTTTTTATTTAAACAAAAGAGTTGAAAATCATCGCCTACTATGTTATTGATAAAAAAAATTGTTGGAATACTAACAGTACAATATTTCTTGATGGATTGAGAATAACCGTTATACGTAAAATTCTATGGCACATGGGCACAAATAATATATTAGGGGATTGTAGAGAATACTAAGGCGAATTAAAATTAAGTAAAAAAAAGATTTAACGGTTTTATGTGATTTATTTTTCTTTACATTATTGTCATTTTGTTTATTAAGCTATCAGAAAATAATTTGTAGCCTCATGTTAGCCAATCATAAGTTTTAATTTAGATTTAGCTAACGGTATTCACGAAAATATTGTCTTTAATTGAGAGGTTACACTTATATTTACTATTCAATTGTGTAGTAAGAAATGTTTTTAAAGAACATTCCAATCTAAAAATAACAAATTCAATGCCAATGCAACAACTAGAACATACGAGTTTGTCTATTCAATCTTATAACATATCCAGGCTAAAGTAGCAATATATAAAATCATAATACAATATACGAGTGTATATATATGCGGAACAAGAAATACATTTCATGCTAACATCATAAAATTACTGATTGATTTATATTCGCTGGCATGAAGACGAATATAATGGAATAAAGAAAAGTTATGGAAAATAATCTGCAAGAAACAAAAATTTGATGGTATTTCTCGTTCATATTGTTCTGTGCGCGCTGTATACGAGTTTATTACTATATGAAATTCGTATATGTGCGCTTTTTCCATATGTAATTGTTGTATTTCGTTCGTTGGTTTGGTATATTATTCTTTGTCTTATAAATTCTTGACATGTTTATAGGTTTTTCTTATTTTATTTATTATTTATGAAAGAATAATAATGGCAATAATAATCATAATCATAACAATAATAATGGTACTATAGTAATTTACAATATGTGAATTTGTTATAATATACGAGTTTGCCGAATGAGCGCGATAAATGGTATAATAATATTATTATTATTGATGTAGGTGGATAATTAATTCTCAGATTATGACAAAATACGATTTTATTTTAACGAAAGTGTTAATTCGAAATGTGTTGAGTTGTTTAACACGTCTCGATAATGGTACTACCTACATAATTTGATAGATCATTATAAGTATTATTATGCAGTGTGTTCATTTGGAAAGTAATACCAAAAATAATAATTGGTCCGGTTTAAAAACACTTTTTAAAGGTTAATTCAAAATCAAAGCTGATTTTTATACGGTCATATTTTTAATATTCACAGGAGAACGAAACTTACGTTTCAACTGTGAAGGTCTGATAAACGAAGATGCGAAAGCACAGTATCAGAATCTTGTTAGAAGTAGCATTGTAGGAACCAACCACTATTCTGATGATGAGAACGCTCTATGGGGCGTATTAAAAAATTTAGGTTGTCTTTGCTGCAACTCTAGATATCGTAAAAATTAAATCCAAAAATGATTGGTTTGATGAGAAGTATTGTCTTGCTGTCAAGCAATAGATTATAGCCTATATAGAACCGCGAATACGTATTACATTCGAACAACTAAGCAGTCCTTACAGAACCAAGCAAATTTGTAAACGATAAAAGCGTGAATAGTGGAAGGCTTAAGTCTTAAGGTCACCGGAATGCGATAACCAGGATAGAAACATCCATTGTAACATCGATGTAGTATTCGATATTTGGAAAAAGCATTTTTCTGATTTATTTAATGTCCAACAATAGTCAAATGTTGTATTTAAATGCTACATCTAAAAGTGGTCAAATACAGACTGCGGAGATGTGCATAAGGGCCGTATAGAGACTAAAGATAACCCGATCCCATGGGATTAATTGAATTAACATCGTGCTTTTGATATTCGGAAGGGTTACTTTGTGGAACTATTTTTGCGAGTTTATTCGATTATTATGGCAAAGCGAAGCTATATTTCCGATGAACAAAAGTGACCGAGTGCTGTACCCTTAAAAAACGAGTTCACTAAAATGCGAAAGCTTTTGTGGTATAGCTCCTTTTTGCATAGCATAAAAATGACAGTCTTACATAATATTCAAGAGAATCACTGCCCTGGCGGAGAACATTGTAGGTGTGACTACCAAGGAGGATTAAGTTTTTTTATGGAGGATGCAACAGCTCGTTTCGTACATCACGTGTTCTTGGATTTCCAGCAAGCCTATTACTTAATCCATTGGAACAGGTTTGCTTTGCGATGTCTACAAATACCTGGAAAATACGTGCATTTATGTAAAATAGCAGTAATTCTGTCATAATGTTGTATCAAATTTATGAACAATCTAACAGACATTTTTGCAATTAGCTCCGTGAGCTCTAGCGTTGCTCGGACTGTAATCGTTGCTCGGACTAAGGAAGTCTTAGAAATACATTAGACATCGGAAATACATACAGCGATCTGATAAGAAAACCATTTCTTTGTACATTCTTGACAGATGCTATTACAGTACATTTTGATCGATTTGTCAATGACATAAGATCTCAAAGGTGAGACATGTTCTGCCTGACTTTCAATATATATGTGAATGATGTTTTTTAGGGTTTTCTTCGGCTGTTAGTTGTGCTCCATGTCTTGCTTTACTCGCTAAACACTTGCTTGATGTGATACCGATTTTTATGCGCTGTGTTTAGTTGCAACATGTTCAGGGTAACTTGTGAAAAATGTGCTAGATACTTGTATTCGTGCCTCAGTTTTGACGTTTAACTTTTCACGTTTTTTTTGGGAATTGTTTATTATTTTTCGGGAATTCAAAAGGTGTGCCTTAAACGTTACAAAGTAAACAAAGATAATTCTTAATTATTCTATAATATTTTTTTAGTAATTATACGCATAGTCAGTGGACTCAATGAATCAGTATGAATCATACAAGGCTTGTGCTTTACCTGTACCAACAATATCGGTACTTGGTACAAAAACGATCATAGAAAATGCTCCTTCTATATCACAACATCTGAGGACACAAGCAAACACTTAGAAAATGATGCATCACTGAATCGACTTAATAAAAATACAAAACGATTGATTCGGCTAGTACGTTCCAAGCGTATCAAAGGTAAATGAAATCATAAAACGTCCTTGAGTACCTTTTAAATGTTTTTTTTATTATTTTTAAGGATCAGCATATAGAGGATACATTTTTAAAAGAGGCAAACAGTATCAAAAGAATAAAAATGGTTAGTCGCAGTTACCGAAGAGCGGAATGGATTATTAAGAGATTTTTTTACAAAGGTAAGTACAAAATAATTCTTTATCATTATACCGTGAATGTCCTATGGTTAGTAGTATTTTATCCCCTAATACCTCACTTCCAGTATCAAGAAACGCATATACTAAATATACGCCAGATTTTACGCATTAGGAAGAGAATGCATTATCGCAAACTTTAGTTTCTCATTAACGGTTTGCGAAATATTGTTAGTCGTCACCATTAAAAATGGAGCTACAGCCATTTGAAATCAGATAGAGACCGAATATATTTTAACATATTTTATATACGAGTATTTCATAAATCAGACTGTCTATATTTGGATTTTTCCAAATCGTTACTTTTTTTAACGTAAATAACGTAATAGAATAGCCTAACTAAGAAGTATTTTTTGTTGTTAAGGCCTGATATTGCCCTTATTGCATCTGTTACGAAACCTTTTCAACCATTTTTATTATTTGGCATTAAACTCAGAACCGCGGCGTGGTAAGCAAATATCTTCACTATCGTTATATATATATATATATATATATATATATATATATATATATATATATATATATATATATATATATATATATATATATATATATTCACTTAGCAACAACACTTTAATGTTTTTTATGTCAACTACTTAAGAGTACTTAAAGGATGTTAAAATTAAATCTCATATAACACTAACGATTAATCATACATTTAACAAATCCTAAAAACACCGACATGTTAACTAAAATCATAAATTCACACTCGAAGACAATCGGCAAATTTCAAATAAATACACACGCAACACATTTTCTGTTTTTCCAAACACTTCAATTAAAATATGAACATCATATGACACAAATATATTATTGTTTTACATACGATCGGGGCTAATCTAAAGATCTTTTAACCTTACTGGTACATATACAACATATATACGAGGTATGCGCACTTGAAAAAAAAAAATAAAACCAAATCATTTCAAATGCAACAACAACAACAACAACGAAAAACGACAACATATTATTAATATTTTCCATTAAAAATGAAAAATTGAAAAATGTTTTTGTTTTCTAGAAAAACACAAAAAACCGTAATCTTAAAAATTGAAAAACAAAACAACACAACAACGAATATTAATTAATCAAAAAGTTAACAGAAATATAAAATAAAAAAAAATAAAAAAACGGCAAAACGAACGAGTAGTCGACACACAGAGTGTAGTAGAGAGTGGCTCTAAAAATAAAGTTGTCATAATTTTCTTATTTACAGAAAAAAATAAAAATAAAAATTATAACAATTTTGACATCTCGACAACATACACCAGTAGAAAATATTAATATGTTGAAAGCAGGTTTAGTTCAGTCACGGTATGCAAATTGTGCTCTGGTAATTTATTTATTTCTGTAGACATTTCATTTTGGTTTACATACATTTAACAGTATAATGAGACATGTTCGTCATTATTTAAAACTGTCGTCGATCAATTATGAGATGCGGATACCAATTTATAACTAGTTATGTTCAAATTTGGAAATCTGCATCTCGTGTATAGTTGGTCATTTTAAATAATTTTGTAATTGATAATTTTATGATATCGTGATTTTTATGATGAACAGAACACTGATGCACCAACAAACATATAATGAGCCCTAAAAAAATCAATGATTTATTTCAAAATGTAAATCCGCTAAAAATGAGCCCATTAACTCAATAACTCTTCTAATAAAAAATATTATCAAATTTAGTGAAGCTCGAAATGACGCTATTGCAATCATAATCAGGTTCAAATCAAAACATGACCCCAAAATTTGTACTTAAATACTATATTTGATCCTAAATCAAATACTACAGTTTCTACTTCAAACACTGTTTACTTTCAAACACAATAATTTCTGTAATAAATACTGATGGCGATTTTTGTTTAAAATACAACTCAACTTAATTCACAAATGCACGCCATTTATATACCAAAATTCCATGCATCTCGAATATTCTATTTTTCTTTTATTACATTATAGTTTTTGGAGATGTCACTACGCTATTTTATAAATCAAATTTGCTCAAGCTTTGCTAATACTAATGATACTTCATAGATGGCTCTAAATTTAACTCTATAGAAGCCTCAATCTACGCTTGTTCGTCCCAAAAAAATCCTACACACTTCCACGATAGCATGCCAATCACTCTAGGTGCACCACTTTAGGTTTACCCCACTGCCCCATTTCATTCAATCTCGTTATATCCTTATAGAGTCCTTCCCATCCGCAGACTGCAACTTTGATACATCCTTGTTCCGTTGTGGATTGTGAAGCCATACCAATTGTCCCTCTTCAAAGTTAGTCCCTCTGTTATTGGCTCGTATCTTATATCGAGCCTTAAAATTATCACTGAAAAGTCGTATTTTCTCTCGTAAAAATTTCTTTCATGTTGTTCACATACTCCTGGCTAAATAAAGCTGCAGTGAGAACCATTGTCAACTTTAGGTCCTCTGGCAGTCGCAAATTACTAGAAAACTGACATTTGCTGGTGCAATTCCTGTTGTATCGTGCACCGCTGAACGATACGACATTAGGAAAAGGGAAATCATCCGATACCAGTTGCGCTTTATTCTTTCCAGTCTTCGCCATGTACTCCTTCAATGAGGCATTAAATTGCTATACTATGCCGTCTGATTGTTGATGTGTGGGTCTTGTTCATGTTTTACTTATGCTTACAATTTTAGCACATCATATAATATACAACTGATTTGAAATTCCATCGTTGATCCGAATGAACCTCCATTGGTACCACAAATCGATTGTTCTAATTGTTCACCACAGCATTCGTGAAAGTCTTTATCTCCTAATTTGGTATTGGATATGCCGCCCTTTGTTACATAGTACCCTAAATGTCCTCGTCACGAAACAATGTACATTACCTCGGGCTTAGCTTTAGCCCGGCCTCTTGAATACTTCCTCAAAATTCCTCAGATGCGCATTAAAGTTTTGCTAGTGTATTCAATGTGTCGTCAATCCATGTAAGGAATAATTATCGTTCCTTTATTATGGTGTTGAGCTTTCTTCAATCAACGCTGAATCTTAGACTTCCATTTTTCTTTTCCACCAATACCACTGACGAGTTTTAATGACTGCTATATTGCTCAATAACTTCTGATGTTTCTATTACAGTAACCATTGTATCAACCTTCATCTGGTTTGCTAATGGCAATGTTTTCGGCGCCCGACATATTGGCATCTCCGACCCAGTGTCGATCCAGTGTTTCACCATGTTTGTTCTACCAGTACTCTCTATAGAGCACAGAAAATAGACATGTATTTTTCCAGGCAAGTTGCGATCAAATTAGTCTTTTGTTTGTGATTATTGGCTATGCAAGAATCATCTTGAAAAGAAGCATTTCAGAGTGAAATTAAATTCTCTGTTCCACTTTTTAACTCCAATCTTACGCTGTCGTATGCCAAATTGAGGACGAACGATTACAGGTTTGCTTTAAATATCCATATACACATTGCATTGCTCAAGTTATGCGGTATTGATATGAACAAAGGTATTTACCCATATGGCTGCACACCAACAGAGAGTCTTAGTTGTGTTCATCATCATCACCAGTTTGATTCAAGTGTTAAAGGAATCCCGTTTACATCTCTTTTTCGTTGGGATTCAAAATCGGCACCTTTCGACGTAAACGTTGTTTCGTTACGAGGCAGCTGAGCCACCATTTTTGATTGCTGTATTTTTGACATCTAACTTTGTCAGCTACCGCATGGGAACAACGACTTAGACAACGACTTAGACTTAGCAATTTTTCATGATTCTGAAGTCTGACTTTGTGGCTTTTTGGCGATGATCTTATGAATTCCAAATTTAAACGTAGATACAAATCTTTCCACTTTGCTCGATGTTTTCGATTGCTTTCGTATTGCTATCTGAAGGTCGGATACCTACCGAAAAATGTACATTGTGGCTGTGGTATGACCGGAAATACTAACTTCATCTAAATATGGGCACACATGGGTATATCGGAGGTTAACTTATCCATATTTTTTTGGAAAAGGCCAGCTGCGCTAGCATCAATGAGAAGAAGTCTTAAGTACTTATATACACTGAAAGTGTTAATCTTATAATGTTATCTGCAAGTATGAGTCCCTCTGTAGCTTCATGAATATTTCGTCTATTCTCGGAATAGGATGACTATTTCAATGAATATTTCGTCTATTCTCGAAATAGGTCGATTTCCAATTAAGAATTCAACGCTTTAAAATCCCCATATATTCGAAGAGCTCTTTTGGTTTTCATAACAGAAACTATGGGTGCCACCCAATCGGTTGTTTGAATTGTCACAATGATTTTGTTTTCTATTATTTGCTGGAGGTTATCCTTTACCAGCTTCATTATAACAGAAAGCATTGGCCTTGCTTTTTGATATTTTTAAATTGCTCTTGATTTGAATGTCAAATTAGCTTTAAAAGTTTCTGCTGCACCCAAAACATTATCGAAAAGACATACTGAACAGTATCGAACAAAAAATCATTAATGGCATTTGATGTTGTTGGATTGTTGCTCATTTTGCAATCTTCGTGTTCACTTTCCTGATTCATGGAATGGTGCTTGGATTATAATGGTTTCTATATTGTCGTGACAGCAAACTGCGTCTAGTGTACTTTTTTTTACTTTACACATGGCCGCAATAAGACCACGTTTTGCACAATTCATCACGTTTCGTCACGGATCATAAAATCAATAACACGTACCCTCCCGATCCGAAAATTTCGTGCTATACCTCACAAATCAGCAATCCATTCTTTATAGGTTTGGTTAGGTCTCATTATGGTATGGTTAAACTTAAATATGATTCGTCCCTGTAACAGTACTATATCTCCTTCTTTACATGTTCTGCCGTTAACAACTCCCTTATCATAATAATCTTTATTATTAATATTTCCAATCTAATCTATGCTTTGTCTCTTTCCTTGTTTTTTCTAGTGCTATATCTGACCTATTTATCTCGTCCATCCACTCCTTCGCCTACTATAGTACGATACCGGGTACCTATATTTTTCCTACTATAGTACGATACCGGGTACATTTTCTTATCCTTCCCTCCTTTCTGATATAAAATCGCCCCAAAACCTCCTGCTGTATTCAATGCTGTTCCCGCTTTATGCGAAAATATCCATAACCTTTGTTTCTCTACTAGCTTGTCTTCCAGTGTACAAAACTTTTGTTCTTGGATATTCCTTTTCTACAATTCTGCTACATTCCAAATACTTTATTCAAATGTCTTTGTCGCTACTACTATACCATCCATTAAATATACTATGTCTTCACCATCTGCGAAATCTGCTGATAACCTATCCATGTATATTATAAATGGCTCAGGTGTATTAGCAAATCAAAAAGGCAGCTTGTTGTACATGAATTATCCTTGTGGTGTCATAAAAGTAATAAACTTCTTCAAGGTCTCTTCTAAATCTACATGATAAAACTCATTCTTTAAATCTATTGATGTAAGAAATCATTTTCCGTGCAACTTCTGTATAACTTCTTATATTACTGGCATTGGGTAGTGTTCTTTTTCCACTAACTTTGTTGCCAATATTAACCTATTGGAACACTCTGAATCACTTCTCCTAATTACCCGCTCCCGTAGTAATTCCTTTACATTTTTTTTAATTGCTAATACACTATTTGTAATCTTTAATCTAATTCCTCACAAAAATCTCTCCTATATTCTTATTTTCCATTCGAGTTGCCCTATTATCTCCAAGTTTTAAATCCCACTTATTACCTTTCTCTTCTAGTTTTATTTTAAATATCTAGCTGTTTTCTTTCTCCCTCGTCCTTCCATTTCACTCTTTTCCCCTTATCCATATTTTCTATTTGTCTTACTTTCTGACGTTTATCCTTTAATCCAACTTCTCGCACCTTATTACCGTCTAAAAAAATACCGTCTCAATGTAAAATGATTAGCAATTTTTACATCTGGCATCACCAATAAATCAGGTACATATTTATTTCTTCCTACAAATATTTTAGCATGTACTTGGCCTATTATCTTAAGTTTAGACCCATTTATTTCCCTAAAATCTCGTTTATCCCTCAATTTTTCCAATATATTTAGCGCACTTCCAGGATTCTCAGGTTGAGAATCAAACAATGTGTCCCTGTTTCTACCTCCGTTGTTAACTCGCCCCTCTCATCCACCTGCCATCTGCGTCTCTATCCTGGTCGTGATTCCTCATGTCTGTACTCCATCTATGACCCTGAATCATTTAATACGTTCAACCCTGTTACTTCTCGATTACTATCTATTATAGTGCAGTATGTGTCCTTTTCTCTGACATCTGTAGCAAATTAGGTTTATCTGTTCGTATATAAATTGGTCGAATTATTTCTGTGACTATACATTCTGATTGTGTGTGGCTCTCTACATGGCATCTGTAGCAAAGTAACGTTTGCTCGGCTCATATCGGTTCTCTAATTCATTTTTCCTTCTTTGTTAGCTCCTGACATGTTCGCCTGGTCTATTAACCGCACCCTTTTCTACAGGTCATTCCTTGTTAGAATCGCCCTGTATTTATTCCCGATTGTAGTAACTAGTTATTGCTTTCTTTAACGGTTGTTCCTGTTAAATCGTATTGGTTTATCTTTCCGTATTGGTCGTATTGGTTTAACTTTAAAGTAATTTACTAATAACTGGTATTTCTTCCTCACGTCCATCATTTTGCCCTAAATTGTTTTTTAACGTGTTTATCTTCTTCCATGCTTCCCAGTTTCTACTCATACTTTTTTTCTTCCAATTTCCATGATTTCCTCTTTGATTCTTTAAACTTACTTTTGCTTATATCAAGCTTCTCATTTCCCGAAATTCTGCTGTCTCCTAGCCTCTAATCTGTCCCTTTTCTTATCTGCCAATTTAATCAATAATCGTATTCATCCTTTTGTTTTTCTAACGCTTGCTCCAAATGTTGTTCCAATTGCGTAACCCTGGGCTTGTCCTTCGTTGCTGACTGTTAGATTCGGTTAGTATTTGAATTGCTGTTCCTTGCACTATTTGCATTGCTTCTTTTAATTTCGCTATCTTCTGCTCTGATCCGCTTTTTTTAATTTTTTCAATCATTGTTCTTCCTTTATCTTTCTGAATCACTCGTTTCTGAATTCTTTTAAATAAATGTATACCACAATTTATAATTTTGTATAAAATTTCAGATTAGGAACAGAAAAAATTACCCAACCAAGTTCCGGCAATTCGTTCCGTGTCATAAAAGATGTATGTGGGCTCATATTGTCATGATGGAACACAATTTCCTTTTTGTTGGCCAATTCTGGTTGCTCTTTCTGAATTGCTTCGTTCAAACGGTCGAGTTGTGCACAGTACAGGACCGAATTGATGGTTAAGGCATGTTAAGCCACGTTGTGGAGGGTCACCAGCTTTTGACCTTGAGCGCTCGTGTTTGATATTCTCGAATTTCACCCATTTTTCATCGCTTGTAATGATTTGCTTCTAAAATGTTCGTTTTCGTTTCGCTTCAGCAGCATTTCATTGATGTCAATTCGGTTAATAAAATTTCTGTCCGTTAATTCATGTGGCATTCAAATATCGAGCTTTTTTTTGTAGCCTGCTCTTTATAATGCCTCCGCTATTCCCTGACAGCGTGACGGTCTTGCTCTACCAGTTACAAAATTTCATCGACTTTTTCAGTGACTGGCCGGCCAAAGCGTTACGCATCTTTGACATTCAAAGTACTAAAATGGAATCGAGCAAACCACTCCTGGGTTCTTCTTTCACTCACAGCATTCTGACCATACATTTCACAAATTTTTCGGCATGTTTTTGCAGCATTTTTACTTTTTTTATAGTAAAAAAGCATCACATTGCATATTTCTTCAGATATTTCACTGATGTTCAAATCAATATAACTTTTTACACAAGTAGGGAATTATAAAACTATCTTTACAATTAATGGAAGCTGAAATGTCACCTTTTAAGCACATATACATTTGAGACCTAGGGGTGAATGTTGTCCGATCTATGTAAGTATCAACACAGTGGCAAAAACCGCGGAGACTTTTTATATGACCTTATATATTTGAGTTTTACTTGTTTACTTTTCCTCTTGACTTTCGTTTGTTTTATGTATGTTTATTTATGTATTTCAGTAAAGGCCGATTGTAACTCCTGTGTTGGTTCCTTGATGCTAAGATCGAACAGCTAAAATAGCCGTGTGATCGGCATATGTTGCAACTGTGTTATTAGTGTAAACTTAAAAATAAAATCTGCCCTGATACTCTGCTCAGTGTACACCTGCTTATATTTCTTTCAAAGTTGCAATAACATAGAATTGTATAAAAGTACAACTAAACTGCAAAAAATACAGCGAATAATTGTGGATGTAATAGTGTTTCAAGAAGAATCAAACTTTCAACCAAACTTTCCTAAACATTAATTTAACGTTTGTGGAAATCATAAAAAAAACTACACACTTGGTAGTTTTCAAATGGGAAGCTGTCTTAATTTAATTAATTATTCAACCGGTAAAGTAATACTTTAGTTCCGAAATAAATAAATAAAATATTAATCTCATTCTCGTAAACTCGCTGTTCTATGTGGTACCAAAAAAGAAAAATCTAACCCTTTTCCATACATAATACATATAATATTGCAACACTTATATGTTAAATGTTATGTACACCGAGCAAAACCTAAAATAAAAAATTTAATTAGAAATGTAAAATTACACCTATATAAAATGTTGTTGTTACCTGTGTTTTTTTTTTGTTTCTATCGAGAAACGAACAAGAACAGTTTTCGTGTTTTTAATTTTTTTGTGTATTTTGTTGAGAAAACGGGAAGATTTACATAATTATAAGCTCATTAATACGTAACATCTGTTTTTTTCATTAGAATTAAATGAACATCTTTTGTATACATACATTCTCGACACACACACACACCATGTACTTAGTCCTTGTGTAATATTCGAAATTTTATTTGAATAGGATTTGTGTATTTTCCAGGTAAATATATGTTTCGGTTGCCATGTTAATTTTATTCCGCGAAAACACAAGAAACAGGTAGTCTTCATATTATTATTATTATTAACACAATTCAACGGAAATCTAATTAGTTTTATTTTTAATATTTAAATTGGATTTTAAGAGCTTCAAATCCTATATATAAACACTCGATTTTAATTCTTCGACATGTTACAATAAAATATTATGTGGTGAAAATGTAAAGCATATATTTGTTTGTGTCGTCTGCACATTCGGAAAAGAAAAACGTGACATTATCGCATGCATGGTTATATTAATTTTTTACTTCATTATTAATACGATTATTATTATTATTTTTGTTATAACTATAAATACTCTTAGCTATATATGTTCTATCTATATGCAGATGATGGTTTCAAGCAGAGAAAGATTTAAAATCATAATAATGGTAATAATAATATGCGCTTGCATGACAGTATGTATATGAAAATCTTTTTTTTTTTTTTTTTTATTTGGATTCTAATTTTTCACACATGAGAATTAATATATTGAAATATTATGGTAAATATTATGAAAATCCATTATAGGAGATTTGATGGATTACTTGAAACAAGAAAATAATGTATCATCATTAGAAACGTTTTTTGTTTTCCAGTACATAGCTTAGCACAATACACTTGGTTCTGCTACAATACAATAAACTTTATAAACATGACAGTAACAGACATTCAAATATACCATTCCATGAATTACATTCATGCCCTCGTCTATATACGTTATAATATTATACATATAGTGTACGATGGTGTAACTTCCTAATCGAATAAGGCCAGTGCATGTTGGAAACGAAATTTTTTAAATTTAAATTAAATTCAATAAAATATCATTTATAATTGGTATCCTCAATTTAGCAACAAAAAACAAAATATATTCAAAAAACTTTCATAAAAAAATTTAATTCGTTGATCGTTTCCAAAATAAAAACTAAAATTCGAATTCCAAGTCACGCAATCCAAAGATTATAATCCAATAGTCGTCGCATATTTTAAAATACTTTGTCTTAAGTGTACAAAACCCCAAAAAAAAAAATTCGGAAAAAAAAAAGAAATCGAGTATTAATTTATAAAGTGTCAGATAATTGCTGCTAATCTGTTTGAAAACCATACATATATAATTATAACAATTATTTTGGATTAATTAAAATAAAAAATAAAAAACGAATAGAATTGTTCAATTTAATCGAAAACCATTACGATAATTGGAAAAATGACCTTAATAAAATTATAAAACAAAAAACTAAATAAAATTATTAAATTAATTTCAAATTATGCAATAGTTATAATTTGATTGAATTGTATTTTATTGTTAGAAAGGTATATACATGGTTTTCCATTGAGGGCGCACTCGATCTATGATAAATTGCCGTGGCAATAGTAATCACACAATTGTCTGACATTTAGTATCGAACCTGTTCGAAAATTGTTAATAATTTGTTAATAATTATAGTTAACAATTTTAATAATTTGAATAATTTTTAATAATTGCCAAAGTGCATCTTAAGAAATTTTAGTATTTTGGGATCTAGGTTGACTCTGCTTGATTATCAAGTAATTGCAGCTGATCCTGATATAACACTGCTTCAGTTGCCTTGATGGTAATCGTCAGAATCTATTTTACCTATCACGTTGTTGTGGGCCAAAACCACAGTGTGCAGCTGCGGTATATCTCAATAGCAAAATTTTGTTTTATATGATCAAAAAACGGCCCGATTATACTGTTAAATAATAAGCTCGGCTGAGCTTTTCGCAATGCTAATCGATGACATTGCTTGGTGATGATGCAGAAATATTGCCAATCGTTTATGAATATTACCACTAGATTTTTTCGTAAAATAATCTTTTCTAGACCGTCCCATTTGCTCCGCTTGTCAATTGGATGAAGGATGAAAAGAAGCAAAAAATGAGTGCTGAGAAGTTCTTAGAAGTAATCAAAGTTAATTAAAGTTAAGGTGATTATAGCTTTACATCACTGCCAGCACCTTCTGATGCTGTAGACGATACTAGTTGAAGCTCGAGTTATTTCAAGTAAGTGTCTACGACGAAGAAAAACACCTTCTATGGAAAGGTCCCTCAAAATTTATGTAATCTATATATGAACCAGGCATTTGTGTTTCCTCCTAGAAATATATTTGTGTTGAAAGTTCTTCAATTAATATTCTTACATGGCGTACAGGAACGGACCCCCTGGGTGGGCTATACCAAGTGGACGGAGGACATTCTGACTATATTACTGAGAATAATTCGTATGTTTGCCCTACTAAAGACAATCTTGATGCAACTGAGCTCAAATTTTTTACCAAAAATGATTGAAATGATTGAACTGATCTTTCATTTTTTTTGTCCATCCTCTCATGAACCATAGAAGCAATAATAGAGTCTTCATCGATTTTGCCTCTGGTAGAACAACCGAGTGTTTGAGCGAACCAATCAGCATTAATTCTTCTTGTTCGTCATTTCCTTGTGTTATTATTAGGCAGTCGAGTAAAGGCATATGCATTACCATTCGGTTTTGCTGGATGGTGGAAAAAACGTTAATGGTACGCATTTAGAAAAACGACTCATCGCATTATTCATCATCCTAGGAACTATTTGTAACGGTCGTAATTGAAAAATCCTCATTCATAGACAAATCCATGAAACCAGCGATAATTGAAAAATTTTTTTTTTATCTATTTGGGCATCCTGACAAAAGCCCCAGAACAATTTAGACTTTTTGCGTTGGTGGTGGTTAATTTCGGATGACTTATAACCCTGCCTTCGGTAGGACGAAAACGACTGAAATTGATTCGGTATCCCAGGAAATCAACAGCATAGTATCCAATCACGCATTTATCGTTCCGAAGATGGATTTCTGCTTCATCAAAACGTATTTGAGTTATTTTTTTTTGTTCGTTCTATCCAATCTTTTCTGGAGCCATATTTGTGTTCAACGTCATCACCGATCGTAATCAGGTGACGAAAAATACCTTTCCAACTCTTCCTCGTTGGGATTTGAACCCGGTACCTCCCGACCCAAACCCTGCAGCTTTTCCTACTGCGCGAATTGCTCTGTGATTTGAGTTAATCTTTTGATTGACAATAACTTTGGAAAATACATGATGCCGTAGATATTCCGTACTGTGAGCATTTTACATTAAAACCACTTCAATGTATTGCGACGAGTTCGACCATGGTAGTGTATTGTCAAAGGTGAGTTGCTGATAGGATTGAGCCAAATCCGACTTGGCAAAAATTGACCTCCTTAAAGCTAATTACAGCAAATCTCCGAATGATGTCTAATACGATTTGCTAATACTTGTGAGGAAAATTTATCGGTATGTGTTAAAAATCTTTTCGCCAAATAACTGTAGACACCGCATTCATATGTCCATGGTTTTATATAGCTAATATACTATGAAAGGTCCTTCCAAAGTACAAATGACTGAGGTACCACTTAGTATTTTCGGACTGAGGTACCACTTAGTCGTGGTTCATCTCCAATGTTTGCAAGGCACTGGGGAGTCCCATTCAATAATCCTTTGGCTACATATTTGGATATATTTTTTGACATTTGTTGTAATTATGTATAAGGCTTGTCAATTTACGCTAAATAAGGTGCCTACGCTTAGAAAGTCGCTTAAATCGCCTATAAGTCGCAATACCATTTTGTGCAGCTTCTGTCGAAACAAATCTTAATTGTTATGCGCTACAGGAAATATGTCATTGCAATAGAAACTATTTTTTTGACTACCTTGTTGAGCTTTGTTAAGTTATGCTCATTCACAGCTTGTGTTTGAAAAAAAATTTTCTGAAAAAAAGTCTAGCAAAATTTTAACTGGTCTACCTGTACTTCCGTGAAAAATTTAGACTCGATAAATCTCTGCCCTTCGAGCATTATTTTTAAATTGTTGCTAATTTTGTGAACACGCCGAGGCTAAGCATTAGGCCATACGTATCTTACATTGTTTATAAATAGGAGTTAAACAGATCGACGGTAGCTGCTGCAGATTTACTATTAAAAAATATCTTTTCCACCGAATACCTAATTATAACCATCTGAAATTGACTTGTTGTGAAAGTTCCGGTGGCATCATGCTAATCTCTTGAATCTCTTGAATAATGTTAGAAATTGTTGGATGACTTCCTTAGAAAGCGGTTAATTTATACCAATGAACATTTTAATGAAAGGTTTTACCATCTGCTTCTTTGCCCGTTGAAGCCTATGTAAGATATGCATTACTATAACTAACAGTTTCATCAGTAATTTGGTGACACACAAGTCGACCTGCACATAACATGTCAACGAGGGTGGTAGAAAAGGTGCATTAACAAGACAATTGGTATTACAGTGGGTATATTAATCGTTAGTTTCGATTAAAGGATTGAGTTTGCTGTCCGTGGTCTAAAATTCACGATATACCGAAAAGAGTTACGAGCAAATTTTTTTAGCTCTACTCTTCAGTTTCAAATTTTTTCTCGGTTTACGTAGCCTACACCTTCTTGCATATAATCTGCTTACACAACTCCAGGATGGTTGTAAAGGAGGTGCGCATCCCTTACTGATTGTTGAATTTCAAGCATCTCAGGATCTTTTATCTCATCTCTATTTGTATGCGTTTCGCTTATCTCTTGTTTAGGTCCGAGTTTGGTCAAAAATCTCTTTACAAGTGAAAATACCTTGGACATCTTCGTAAAACTGGAGTACCTAATGAACGTTTGCCAAGAAATTATTTGTAAGTACTAAGAAAGTCTTTCAATGCCTTCTTATGATGCAGCTTGCCCTTTAGTTAGGTCTTGTTCATCATCGATCAACCAAAGAGGTTCACATCAGCATAGGTTGGTTTTTACCAACTCTCAGCCAACTGCTCAGGACGTTAACATTTTGGGTTATGCTCTCAGTAATGCTAAGGTTACTTTTCGCAATTCTTCCGGCAACTATAAACTAAATATTAGTTCAAATCGCTGTTAAGTCGCTTGCTAACTTCAAACTCACAGATTCTAATGCCCTAAAAAAGATATCAACTCCTAGAAGCACGCCAATTTGGTTAGGTTTACTATTTATTGGATCAGCCAACTGCATATTATTTTATGATCGACATTCAATAAGTTAAATAAGTTTGTGGCGCTAGACCCCATTGGAATTATGATTGCTTGAGTTTTTAAAGTCGTTTTTCCATCGTTTTTCGGTTGAGCTGAAAGTTCTGCATGTATGACTTAGATACAAATGAAATATGCCTTGATGGCATATGGCCTTTGTCGTGTAGGTCATCATTTCTTTTCGTAGACCATTTGGTAGGTTAAACTTGTTAATTTTTAGAACTGTGTTTGAGTGTCCCTTGTGTCTTTCCATAAATTTAAGGAATTCTGCAATCGTTGGAAACTCTTTATCTGTGTTCTGTTGTGCCCAAAGAGTCCTGGTTTCCTCATGTAATTTAATTAGTGCTATATATATTAATCAAGGATATCTTTTCTCAGCATCTGCACCTAACGGTTGTAATCCTCTTATGAATTCATCCAGTGCATCTGTAAACTTTCGAAAACTCGCAGTATTTTGTTATGATATAGTTGGCTGCTCCATAGGGCAACGTTTGTGTTTCGCGGTTTGGCACAGGCTACTCTTTTAAAGTTGATTAAAAGGAAACATTTGAACTGAAAAAGGCTGAAATGTCTTCTTTAAGCTGGTCAGTAGATTAATTTCACTTTGTTTTGATCCAGCCAATCTATATTGCCCTGGACCGATTTCGAACCCGGTACCTCCCAACCCAAAAACCTTAGGTTTAATGACTTCACTCATTGCCCGGTTCCAAGAACATTTAAATAATTCAGAAGTTGTTTTACCGAATTAGTCAACAAATCGAACACCCTTAACATAAAACCCTTTACAACAATATTTGTTATAGAAAAGGGATCCATATAGTTTATTGTTTGTGTGATTTGATTTGATTTCAATTCGATTTTATATTTTATATAACATCATGAAGAAAAATGCATTTTATACAACAACAAAAAAAATGTATGATTTCCCAATAGAATTCGCAAATGAAATACAAAATTAAATTTTTTTTTTTATTGATTTTAGAAATTAAATACGAGTGTATAGTCGAACGAGCACAAAATCGAATATTGATCAATATTATCAAATTTTACTCACTACTCGCGGCATTGCCATAAAGTACATAAAAAAAAATACTTCAAATGTAACCAGTTAAACTGGATTACAATCGTATTGTGATATATTTATGTGCTTTAATTTTTATTTAAAAATAAAACTATTATAGGTTCAAATTAATTTGGATAGTATCAGTTTCAATAATCGGCCACCATTGGTTTTATATCGTTTTATTTTATTTTGCCTATTAAGCAGGACTTCAGAATTTGATAATTCTGTTTGGGAAGGTTCTGTTTCAATGTAACTGTATTCCTTTATGGGAAACACGATCAAATGCTTGCGTTATATTCAAAAACGGTGTGAGCTTTAGGTGTATGTAACCGGGTCGATAATGTCACATTTGTTATAAGGCGAGTGTATACTGTTGTGTCCCGCATTAATGATTAACACGAATTGAAATTTTAAATTAACTTAAGTTACAAATAATTTTATTTTATTAAATTACAAATTTTCACTATCATTGACAGTCTATCAAACCCCAAAATTGGAAAAATAAAATCTTAATTTAATTTGTATTTTATATATTTTAACACAGTTTTGTCAAAATTTTATTTGCTCAATAATTAAATCATCAATTCACACAAATTCAATAATAATAATAATATTGTAATAATGAAACAAATAACAACAAATTTATTATAATTTTATTAAAACCATTTTTGGTTGCTTTGCTCCTTTTGACTAAAAAAAAAATGTCTCCCCAAGAAAATTGTCTCGATACAACATTTTTTTTTATGCTATAATTTAATTATATTTTTTATTTATTTATTGATAAACAACATAACTTTGTCGTTTGTGTAAGGGAAACATAATAATAACAAAATATGTGGTTTTTTATATTTTGTGAGACTCTGGTAGGGATATTTATACTTTATAAACAAAATTATAAGAAATTGGCAACTTTTTTTATATTAAAATTATTGATTTTAAAGCTATGTGTAACGCAGGGCAATATTAAATGTTAGTTAAGCAAAATCAATAATAAAGAATTATGTAAGATGAACTTGATAAAACCTTCGTTGATACTGTTTAAATTTAATAAGCACAAGTATTTATAATTCAAAGATAATTAGTTAAGTTACAACCATAATTAGAAATTAGAATTTAAAAATATAAGTTGCTCAATCTTTTTTATATGTTATTCATATTTATACATATGACCAATATTTTGTGAATGCTCTTTTATAAAATATTTTAAGTTGCTTAATATTTAACGTTAATAATAAATTAATTCAATAAAACAAAACTTAGTTACACAATTACTATTAAAAAGCCTTAATTACAACAAACGTATAGCATTAACAGTTAAAAAACATAAGTGGATCATTGGTTATTAAATTCAATAAAATGTGCTCAGTATTTAAAATAATTATCGAGTGTTAATTAGACATAAACTAAATTACTTAAATTAATTAAAATTTATTATAATAATAGACTTTCAAAGAATGCTTTAAAGCAAGATGCTCCGTATATAAAACCAATTTAATTGAAACAAAAATTGTAATTTCAATATTGATATTTTTGAGTCATGACTATTTGTGAAAATGATGGCAGTTTCAAAATTAAAATAGTTGCTCAAAATAGTATTTAATATTATAAATTGTATAACACTGTTATCTTATACTGAACTGAATTTTAAATAGTGCATCCTAATAATTTTACTAATTTTTGTTTGAGAACAAACTGATTTTAGTAATTTTAATGGACAAATTTTAATTTATTGAAGTTGCTCAATAGTTAAAGTGATTTCTTTATACCATCGATCTATGAATGATTTAAGACATAGATTACAATTTTAATATAAAATCAAGGTTATATAATGATTTTAAAAATTATTTTCAATTAGTTAAAAAAAATTTTATGGCTCAATATAAGTCAAAGATTGTACCTAGAAGTAATGTTTTATTTTTTGAAAGTTGTACAAATGGTGCAGATTATTTTAGATTAATGTCTTAAATCGTCCTAAATCACTTATAATTATTACCAGGTGGAAAACTATACTCTTTTAGATAAAAGTTATGTGCCTACAATATTAGCTCAATTGTTATCAATAAATGTTTAATATTAATTTAATATAAATAATAATATATGCAATCACTGATAATACGTAAATATTAGGCGCAGTAATACTGGGAACTAGTGTATTTTTTTTCATGATTGTAATAAAAAATATGTAATTTCTCGTAGTTGCTCAATAAATTTAAGTAACTTAGACTACAAGAAAATTGATAAAAAATTAAGAATACTGTACATTATTGAAACATTTAAAAAAAAGTTGTATGTTAACAAAATAGTAATGTTAACTATCATGTTTATCATGTTAACTATCAAATGATTTACTGAGTTTACATAGTTGCTAAAAATATTATTAAAATAACAACAACGTACTATAAGTAATTCGATAGTGTATTAATGTTCAATAAGTATCTGAAAATGGCAATCGTTTACCTCTTAAAGTGGGCTCGCATACTTTGAATAACAGTCGGGATGCTACCATTGATTATAGAATTATATCTTAACCAAGGTGAACCTATTTCTGTAAAATAGTTAAATTTCATGCGCCTAAGTGATGTGAGGTAAATAAAGTTGCTCAATATATAAACTAGACTGTTTTTTATTACAACAGTTTAGAGTAACATAAATAAATATAATTCGTAATTATATTCGAAAAACAATCTGTTTTTTTGAAGTACTCATTAGTTGCTCAAAATTAAGGGCAATGTAATTATTTATTAAAATAAGTTTTATTGTATAATCCAAATAGCATTGCTTTATTTTTCGAGCATTTCGAGCGTTCTGGCAGATGCAGCTCACACTTCAAATACATATTCTACGCGCGAGGAGATAGTCCTGTTGTAGGAACGACAGACTTTTCGGTGGCGCTTTGGTAATGTTGCCAGGCGATTTTGGACAAACATTGTCAGTTGTGCCCCGACCAACATACACAGTTGAAACATATGCATGTTTAAAATGATTATTTTTGTGGCGCAGCGTGCAAAATTTTGAAATGACAAAAAAATATGAGATTGTATATTTTAAGGCAAATATAAGTGCTCGAATTTGACGAATTTTAATTCAATACATTCCGGGCAGTGAAACGTTTTCATTTGAATCTGATACATAAACGACTATATAATATAGATACAGTGCTCAACGAAAATTATAGTTATAATTTTTTCACAAGAATCTTGAAATTATTGGACCTACCTGGATTTCCACCTAAATTTTTATTAACGTTTATAACTTCCAATTCGTTTGTCATTCTCATGACAGATCAATAAATTACAAGGTCCAATAATGATCAAACAATTCATGTTTTCTCCAATGTCAATGATATGTAGCATGTTTATCTGTTTTCTTTTAGTTATAAAAAAACTGTTTATGGCCTTTCACCTTATCTTATTCGAAAGTACCTTACGTTAACGCTAAAACCTTGGGATTTGCTGACAAGTAGCTTATTTAATATGGCACCTTATTTTTGATTTAAGATGAAGATTGACTATATCTGCACGATTAGCAATATTTTTTTCTATCCCACAGGATTACCAGACCGGGATCGCTTTCGCATTACTTTGACCATGGTTCTTGCTCTCGTTCGGCATTTCAATTTTCCTCTAGGGTCCGCTAGGCATCCTTCACTTTTTTTGCAAATAGTATTTTTTCCACGTGAAATACAATTATACACCACGTTCCGTCCTATTTCAAAATACTCATACCTCTAAAATATACCTTTCAGTGACGACGACTAGTTCCTTGTTCAACTTTGCAAATCATATGCCTGTGTCGTCCTCCCATCTTCTCTGTCAAGCCTCGAGAGCTACCAAGTGACCTCTTACGACAGCAGTCCCGCCAATATTCTTCACTCATATATGGATACAATTCTTTATGGAACGTGGTATGGACCACCAATATGTTGGCCATCAGTCTATCGAGTGATAGCAATTTTATTGGTGATCGTGCCAAACTCGATCTTTAATATTGCAATTTGTATCTCTTGTTCTACCATCCAGCTGCTAATTCTCCTCATCAATAGCTTTATCTGTATTTTGACTCAATTCAGGGCTACAAGAGATAATAAAGATAGCAAGTTCGTCTACATAGTCCACCAAGGAGACTTTGTCTGACAATGTCGCTTGACTGCACCAATTATCTCTGCAATGACATTTAGAGTTTAATGACCCTTCCGAAATCGTTGTCGTCTTGTCATAAGATTTTACCAATTTCTCCAACAGCTACTCGACTTGAGCATTGGTTTCTCACTGGAGGTGGGTTATCTCTCACCTTGCAACTCACATTTCATTTGTATTCCACAGGATTACCAGATCGGAATTGTGTTTGCATTACTTTGGCATGGCCATGCTGCTTGCTCTTGTTAGGCATTTCAGTCTTCCTCTAGGGGTCTTGGCATCATTCACAATTTTTAGCTCATATTATTTCTTCCACGTGACATACAATTATACCACGCTTCTTCGAAATATGATATCCACAGAATTATCCGGAGTCAGTAAGTTCTTTCATAGTGGTTGAAAACAATTATCGGTTCAGCGTGAATCTATGACCGAGAAATATGTGAGATGCTTCGTCACGTTCCTCAGGGCAATATCGACATGGTATATGGGCAATGGTCGATGAATAAGCATAGTTTCTTGTTCCACCTGGCAGTTCATCTGTTATCCTGGCGGAAGACAACTTCTTCGGACATTTCTTCGAGCACCAGGAGACCATCTTGATCTTTTCCACCGATGTGTTGTCGTTTATCGATTGCCGTTTTAATTTTTTTAAGAACTCCTGATACCTCCAAAGGTGGTCCTCCTTCCTGTTCAATAAACTCTATAGTGAGGAAATATGCTTCGTCGATAACATCAAAGGCCCGTTTCTCTTCGGAGATGAGTTTGTGTATCGGTTTTTGACTGAGCTGTAAAGTTCAGACAAAAACGTTGCCATTGTTATACATGACTATCAAAAATCTCCTCCAGACATCAGTGCACAAGGTCAAATGCATATCCTCTCTTATCAAAATATATGCAACAAATGAGAAGTGGCCCTCATGCTCATTACAATTTGCTACTGGTACTGAATATTCGACTTCTCGCATCGTTAAATCTAATTCTTTCTGACTCTCTTCATAATTTCTGTATTATTCTAGGTATCCTTCCCATACCTATAAATTTTGGTTCACCCCGAATATTTAATTTTCCCAGATACCTGGCATAAATTCGATGAATGAATTCATGACAATTAGTTAAGTTATGGTAGAAAAAAACGTTTTTTGGTGCTGAGAATAAATTTTACCTCTTCATGATAAAAATACTGTTTTGATGTCCTATACTGATTGTATAATACAGTGAGGTAAGCCTAATGCTATTTACTATGTGTTTTACTTTAAAGTATTGTTGACTGGAAAAGGTTATTCAACTGAAAAATCTTGAACATCCCTAAAATAAAATAAAAATCACTTTGATTCCTTTCAATCTAAAGTAATTTAATCATACAAAGTAACCATATCAACCGGAGATGTGGAAAAAGAATTTTATTAGTGACAAGAAATATTTAATTTTAAAAATTTCTTAATTTATAAAAGAAAATTTTTTTCTTGTAAATATGCCAGTATACACACACACCCAAATCAAATAAAGTATCAATAAAGAAAATTAATTTAATTTAGACATTGTTCCAAATCTTCGTACACAAACAATACTATTCCTTCCACATCTGTGTTTGATCTTTAATTTACCATGAAAATACGGTATGTATACATATCACACACACTGTAATGAACGGAAAACTGAATTTTATATAATTTTGGCATTAATTGAAAATAATCTGCTAAGGAATTTTTATGCATAGATTTAAGATCAAACAAAAAAAAAATGTTCTGTTATTTTGCGAATAACGTATGTATCAGCGTGTAGACGGGAGATGACAACAAAATATTTTTGTATGGAAATTGGAGAAAATTTATTTCGATGCCATATGTCGTCGTCGTTGTCGTCGTAGTCTTCAAACGAAACGTGTCAGTAGATTTGTTTACTATACATACTGGTATTTTTTTTTGTAGTTTCGATGATGGTGGTCGATAGATGAATATTTATTTATTAATTGTCGTATATGTTTTAAACGAAATTGATGTCCTTTCAGTATATATGGTTTCGTGTTTGGCACCAAAAATACCAAATAAATTTTCACAAATATTTCGCGTTACCATAAATAAATTTTGAAAAAATTCTTACGCAAAAATGCTTTCATTTAATTAAATGTCTGCGGTTTTTCTGTTTTTGTTGAATTTTTTTTTGTGGTCTGCTTGCTTTTATGTATACACATTTTCTTCAAAGTGTTATTTTTTGTATAATTTGTAGCCTGGAAAAATTTTCTACAATATTTACAGTGAATTTAATTACTGTTGAACGTGTCACATAATTTATTCACTTTATTATATTATTGTGTTATTATGATTCGCCTGCGGGTGTAATACGATATTATATGATACCATTCAGGATTCAGATTAGAATATATTATTTATTCTCACCTACTGTAAATCTGTTCGTAATCTAGCGAAACAACAAATTATTGTTAAAAAAGGATTAACGTCAACCAACCAAATAATTATTAATCATATTCAAATGTCAAACATTAACTTCTCCAAAATACGACACAACAATTGAAACTGTGACACATCGGTGTAGTGTAGGTGGAAATGTTAATTTATGATTTTTTAATTAAATTTGACGTCAACATTTTGTATACAAACACATATAGGTTTGTACTAAATCCAGAAATGTCAAATTTAATTATATAAGAAAATAATCTTCGTAATAATATTGTCTTAATCATTCAAAGAGTTTGCCATTAAGTTGTTGACCGATCTTCAGGAATTTTTAAGTTATCTCGGTCTATGATGTAAATAGGGCCTTATCAATAATGATGCTTCTTTAATTACTTAGCTACATTTTCTTCGGTGTGTGGATGGGAAAATGGTCATGCCGTGCAATCCTTTAAAAATATCAACACTTACTAGGATAGGAACCAACGAGTACTCGGTAATATTTTTTTTAGCTTATGCTGGATATTAGTTACACATAGAGATGCAGGAAAACTAGTGTCGATGCTTTCGTGATGTAGGCCGGCATATTTTTGACTATGTTTGGGAGTCCAATGTCTAACTCGACGTCCGCTTTCGAAGAACTCTGAACTTATTTTTATTTTTTATGTAATGGTTTGAAATATAAGCTCGTGTCCCAAAATCACGTCCTCTGGGAAAACATCATTTTGTACAACGTTATATGGTACTTATTATAATCTACCGAGGTTACTGTTGGGAACTGCTCCAGCGTTTTCAAGTTGCTCGAAACAGTACTCGAAATTGAAGAAGTGATTGCTCGCAAATGATTTTGTATTTCTGTTTTCCATGCAATTTAAGTCACTCCCCATTTCAAGCAATCTTTATTTGTTTTGTAAAACACAGATAATCCCTCGCAATCAAATTCTGGATGATTGCATCTTCCTCGACGTTTGACGTAAAAACAATTTCTCTTAGTACGTTAGACGCACTAAGAGAAATTGTCATATGTTGCCTGATCAACTGTTTTTTGCTCACTTGCGGAATTTAAAAAAAATTTAAGACTTCCTCAGACAGAATTAGTTTATTTATCGTACAGAACCCTGGAAAGTGATCAAATTTCAGTCTCTGTTTTAGTTTTAATGTAGGTAATATAAACTGTGTCATTTGCTATAAAGAAACCTAATGCACTATTGGGATTCTCCTGTTTTAATGATAAGTTGGAGTATCAGGAAAATGTAAAACAATATCGGTTCTGCTATTTATAATATCATACTAAGTACGCCCTCCTTTGTTCGATCTGAAATAATTTCAAAAATGTTTTCCAAATTTGTTTAATCGGTTAAGGTCATTTCTAAAATTTTGATGATTTGATTTATTGATGGAGCACGAATGTACGAATTTGGAAGTGCATGATGGACATTTTTCGAATTAGTTTCAAAACGCGCGACGAGAATTTGATCAAGGGAATATGGAATCAAGAACGTTCCAAAAAAATTAGTCTTTTTATTTATTAATTCCAAAAGATCAATAAAATCTTTAGGATAGCCTTAGATTTTTAATTAGGGTGTGATTGAGTCTGGTTGTTCCAGTTATGTCTGTGATTTATTTTCCGAATTTTTCTTGTCCCATTTTTTTATCTTTTGCAAATTCAACCAACTGTTAATCTGCAATCAAGCAGTTAAATTCGGTTACTGTCTTTCGTGTGAGTTTGAAAATGAAATAAAAATATTCATTGAGCGCCAAAAAAACGCAACATCAATATTTTTTTGAAAAAAATAGCTAATTTTATACCACTAGATCTTAATGAAATATCGCATATGAAAAAAAGGAAACATTTGGTGAAAAATTGAAGGAAATTTGGTTTGCTTTCTGATGGTGGAATTCACTTTAATTTGTTTTTTTTTTTTAAATAAAAAAAAGAGTTTTATCGAGAAAGAAACTGCTAACTATGCGACTGTCAACGAGACTTCTTAATTATTAATTTACCAAAACCGAATTAGCTGAGCTGCAGAGCATTCAAAACCCTTTAAAATTATACTTAAAAAATTTCTAGGCAATAGTCATTATTGATTTATTGGAATTTTAGCAAAAGTATGACAAAAAGCTTACATTTGGGCGAAGTAAAATCCTTTTAAATTTTAATTAAATTGAACTCAAACAAATTTAATTTTTAATAAGGAGTGTTACCACCTTAAGTTCACATTACTTGATAAATACGCTATGACATAGTAAAAACCTTTTGTATTTACGACGTAAACCGAGGATGGTTTATTTAATTAATGTGATGCTGTTAAAAAAATTCCTTGTCTGTTGTAAGGCTGTATGTGACCGAAGATTATGTTGCAAATAAACAAATATACGATCAATTTATTGTTTTATGAGAACCAAATGATGCCTTATTCCCAGAAATTTTCACCAGCAAAAACGTTCTCATACTGCCTAACTCATCAGAGTCATAAAAAAGGAAAACATTACATCATTTCCGCTGAGTCTAGTTTCTATACAGCAATGTGTAACTATCATTTGTTTTGAATGCTGACATTACATAGCCACATTAGTGAGCAATACTTCAGGTTTACTTTACCAAAATGTGCCATACTGGGATCTGCTCTAGGTATAGTGTTTTCAGTCAGATCTTTCACGACGCTCTACACTGTTGATGTTTAAAAATCGATTGACAATAGAAACATTAGGTGCAGATTTAGAATCCGCCAAATTTCAAGAAAATGTTCACTTGTTTGAACTAAAGTTAACATTTTTGTAAGAACGAACCAGTCTCGTTGCCAGTATCAAAGTTTTTTTTTCTCGATTAGAAAATTTTTAAACTTAACACTTTAAATGAATTCCAACATTAGAAAGTGAACCAAATTTACTTCAATTTACCACCAAATCGTTTTTTTATATGCGATATTTCATTAAATAAAGGTGGTTAAAATTTAGGTATTAGTAGAAACATTTTGCTGTTGCGTTTTTTGGCGTACTGTATTTGTCGTAGTCTATGTAAATATTTTTGCCAACTCAAACCCTTTGAAAACATCTTCATTAGATGAGTTATTGTTTTAAGCATTGCTTTGGTTTATGATTGCATAAAAAAACGATATTCTGCTACTCCGTCGCTATGTGACTATCAATATTCCCATCTTGATTCTCTAAAAAGTCTTCTCTGCTCTAAACCTCTGTTATTAACACCTGTATCTTATAAGATATTGAAATTTATGATCAAAAAAAATTATTTAACACCAAAATCAAATGAAATAACCGTTAAACTGATAAAATAGGTTATTTTATTTTCAAGAAAATATAATTGATGTACCACCTACAATTTTGTTTTAAGCTGATTATATCAAAATACTCATAATGATACATTATGTCTGTGTTAATTCTTTTACCACATCAAACCCTTTGACAACATCTTCATCCGACGAGATGTTGTTATGAGCATTGCTTTGGTTTATGATTTCATCCAAACCGATCTACTATTCCACGGCCAGAGAAACGAGTTAAACGGCGCGATTTGACGAAAATATTTTTTTAAATTAAATTAAAATTTAATGTTGTTTGTTGCATAGTCGACGAAAAAGTGACCGAGCTTACAATAAGTTTATTTTACAAAAAAACTGGATATTAAGCGAAAATCAACCACACGTGTGGAAACACAAAACAAAAGGCCATAAAATATTATTTAATGCGAATTACAAGATGGCATTACGAGCGTTTTAGTATGCGAGATAATGAAGATGATAAATCGATACTGTCGGTATGATAGATAATACAAACATAAATCTGCCTAATCGATTATCAACTGTCAGATCTATATTTATATTACAGTGTGGTCGTTTTTCGCTACGATTATATGCACTGCAAAACATCGCATAACAAAATATCGCAATTCTGCGATATTTTATGCTTTTCGCTGCGCAAAACATAATACAAACATATATACATACAACTTTTTAATATAGTTTTTCCGTCAATAGGACTCTGTTTTTGAGAGCTATTACTGTTTTGTAAACTTCTATTTGCGTAAAAGCAGCCATGGATTCTGGATAAGATGTATGGAAACTTACCAATTATTAACTATTGGCTTTTGTAAAAAAACACTAATCAGGAATTGGAAAATCAGGTTTCAACAGAAACCTCAAGCACATTAGAGAAAGATGATTCAGCCATCATTAAAATTTTGCTAAGGGATCGACAATTGTCAAGCTGGTTTAAATATTAAAAAAAATGCCCCAATTGAGAAACCCTACACTACGCGCTTCTTTAAATTATTAAATATCATAATATAATAATAACCTAAAAAAAAAGCGCGAGACGTTCGAAATATTCACTGTCGGCAATGAAACGACAATGATTTACAACTTTTGTCTGCCAAAACATATGTTTCTGTTTAAAATGTGCATTGTTGTTGTGTTTTTGTATTATTTATTTGGTTGGAAAAATAAATATTCAAAAAAAATTATGGAATGAAAAATGAACTCGTCGTGTCAACACAAGATGCCAGTTAATTTTACAATCCGTATATATATATATATAGAGTCGGAAGTACTGGGTGATTTATATCTTCAGATTCATATTGTTCTAGAAAAAAAGGACATAATAGTTACAATTTAACCAGCGGATTAAATCAATGAATATTATTAATTTATGGAATTGAGTAAAACAAAACAAAACAAAAGCAAAAAAATCTATAAAACCAAGCTGACAGCCGGCATTATAAAAATAAAAATTCACTCAATTATTAATTTTCGAAATGAAATTATATTTCAACACTTGAAATAATTATAAAAAGGCATAATTTAATTCAATTTTAATTTTTATTTATTTCATTTTTATGGAAAACAGGCGTTACACAAAAAAAATTTTCTTCTAATAAAAATATCATCAAATGGGAGTGTTACTCGTATTTTTATGAAAATGAAAATTGGCTTGTTGTTTAGCTGCAAGATGAAATACCATAAATTTATCAATAAAATGGTAATTGAATAATGTGATTTTGTTTTTGTTTTCAACTTATAGTAAATGTTTATGTATATTATTTTTTTTTTTATAAATTTTCCATAAATCGATTTTCATCTAATTAAAGTCGAAAATCTAACTTAAATTCAACAATACAACAATTATTAGATTATAATATCGCGCGATACCGATAATATTATCCAATAAATCGATCCTGTCAATATGATATGAAAATATAATTTTAACAATAAAATTACACCAGATAGCTATATAGTTAATATTTATCGCCCTTTTAGTTCGTCGAGAGGATGAAAAAAAAAAAAAAGTTGAACGTCGAAACTATAAATTTTATTTTACATTTCCAATCAATAATCTCCATATTTCGCGGAATATAACAACTAAAAAAATATCCAACAAAATAATAGCATTCTAATATTATTTATATGAAAATATCATAAATCATCATTTTCAAGTTCTATATGTTCATTGTTATTGTTGTTTTGTATATATTATAATATAGTTTTAGTTTTCATCATATAAACAATAAAATAATCATAACTATTATACAGCCCGACCATATATAAATATAGCGAGTTATGTGCATTACATACATTCATACATATATCAACACTTTAAATATATCTAAAAAAAAAATAAAAAAATTATGATAATCATTATCGATTATGTTATTATACGAGCTTTTATGTAATTTATATGTTTTTTGGTGGCAAGCACATAAAACTATAAATGTTATCCTTCAACTCGTAAGATAAAATAAAATAACGATCGATGTTAGTATTTTATGTTTATGATAGATGAAGTGATAATAGATGTTATATTTTTGGACTCACGTTTCACGCAAAAGATCAAAATTCGATTTCAAACTTTGAATTGTTGGGCACTCTTGTTTAACAGACTTGTCGTCGGTTTGGCAGGCCTCATAAACTTTATTGAATTATTTAATTTCTGAATCTACATTTTATATGCTTCCTAAAGGTCAATATAGAATCCAAGGTAACCCCAATATATGTTTAAGAGGGCATCTAAGGAACAGCAGCGCCATCTCATAATAGATGGAGCGAGAAAATTTGCAACGCGTGTTCTAGGTAAAACAACATAACCCTTTTCTAAGTTTATAAAATTTCATTCTTAATTTGTGATCTTAATTTGAAATCTTAATTTGTGTAACTTGAGAGAAGGTCATCATGCCCTATACAGTATCGAAATCTTTTTCAAAGTCTAGCACTCTTATCACATTAATTTTGTTGGCGATAATTATTTCAAATAATTTACCTGGGTTGCTCAACAAACTGATGGAACAGTAAGATGTTACTTTCGACTGTGATTTTCCCGATTTAGAAACTGCTGTGATATTTTGTGAAAATTTTGCCAAAATCAAGGGATTTGTTATTTTTTAGAGAGTTTGGAGATTTTAGCGAAGTTTAATATCTGACATTTGGTATAAACTGAGATGAGTTATAAAATTTATTAGTCAGCTTTCAGTTAAAATGCAGTAACATCCTTTGCTGGACATTTTTCTTTATGATTTGGCTTCCATTTGCCTTCTCAGTTGAAACAAAACCTTTTGGTATTTTTGTGAACAGCAATCACTGACTCAATCTCTGTGTTTTCCGATTTCACCGACATTGAAATCAATGTTTCTGTTGGCAAAATTTCTTTGTTGACATTTACCGATTCGAACGTTTTGCAAATTTCAATCAGACGCTCCAGCGTTTCTTCACGTCCGTCAAACAATTTCAACTGCAGTTTTTTTTCATAAGCTCCCGTGATAATGTGATCATGCAATTACAGTCAAATTCGCAAAGCTAAATTTGTGTGCGAAGTTCCATCAAAAATTCATTAAATGGCTGACGTTCCTTGAATTAAATTGTTGAACTTGAATCTATTTTCTCTTAATCTGTTCCCGGTAAACATTCATTCAATTAAATTTTCCAATACAGAATGGAAATGTATTAGCAAAAATAGTGACGTATTCACTGGACTAGGAAAAATTCCCGGACAAATTACTCTTCATTTAAAAGAAGATGCTAAATTGGTTGTTCATTATAAAAAGCGTTTCTCGGATTCGATAGATAAAAAAACTCAAGCTAAAACTTGAAGGGATGGTGCATGATGTAATCATTTCTCCGGTCTCTCACCCAACGGACTGCGTATCTGTCTAGACTCAAAGCCATTAAATAAGTGCCTTAAGCGCAAATATTTTTTGATTCATACCATCGATGATTTGAGTTCGGAATTAACAAATAAACGGGTATTTATAGTATTGGACTGTTCTAGGGGGTTTTGGCAATTGGAATTAGTTGAAATAAGCTCTGAATTGACAATATTTATAACGCCTTTTGGTCGTTATAAATTCAAAAGATTGGCGTTTGGATTAAGTTGTTTCACCGGAAATTTTTTCTTTGATGATATTGGAATAGTCGTCACTGATGTGGCAGAACATAATGGAATCCGGCCACTGTTCTTGGGCGTACACGCTTGAACAATGTTAAATTTAGCTCGGGAAAAATTCAGTATTGCAAATCAGAGGTCAAGTTCATGGGCCCCTTTATATCGGATGAAAAAATTAGACCGGCAAAAAAGCATATCGAAGCGATATTAAACATGAGAAACCCTGTTGATAAGGATGGTGTGATGCGATTCCTGGGATTGTTCAAGGAGTTGGCAAAATTTATTTCGACTCTACCTAAGCTAACGGCCGAGTTGAGACTGTTATTGGGTGTATGCATTAAAAACCGGAATTCTTTTATGAAATTTGAGCCTTTATTGTGAACTACTTTTTCCCATCTTTCTGGCCATTTATGGATGCCATCCCAGAAAAACGGCGCTGGCTTAGCGGCCAAAAACGAATCGAGCCAATTTTTGATTCCTTGAACTGAAGTGAAGCGTATTCCTGATAGAGCATTCTGCATGGATCGAAATAGGTGGTAGTCGGAAAAAGCAAGGTTTGGGCTATAAGGCGGGTGAGGCAGAATTTCCCATCCGTTATTCTCCAGGTAATTTTTAACCGGCGCCGCAATATGTGGTCGAGCGTTATCTTGGTGGAAAATGATTGACTCGTGTCTGGTCGCATACGTTGGCGTCTCTGCCTGGATTTTCTGCTTAAATCGGATCAATTGTTGAAGACAGAGTTGAACATTGATGATTTGGCCACTTGGCAACAGCTCATAGAGGATCACACCTAGCTGGTCCCACCAAATGCACAGCATGACCTTGGCCCCGTGAATATCCGGCTTTGGTGCTTTTTTGCGCTTGGGATTATCGTAATGGATCCATTTTTAATCACCAGTGACAATACGATGCAAAAACGACTTCTTTTTGTGGTGCTCGAGTAGCATTTCGGACATGCAAAATCGTCTTTCCACGTCTTTTGGCTTCAACTTGTATGGTACCCAATTCCCATCTTTTGGATGAATCCCAAGGCTTTCAAACGTCTGGAAATTGTTGCGTGATCAACTCCCAATGATTCTGCAAGTTCATCTTGCGTTTGATATGAATCTTGATCGAGTAATGCTACTGATCGAGTAATTCTTCATCCTCAAACTTTTTCGGCTGACCAGGACGCTCTTTGTCCTTGATGTCAAAATCACCACTTTTGAAGTGACAAAACCACTCAAAGTTCTATGTTTTTGCAAGAACATGCTCACCATACAAATCCACGAGCAAACGATGACTTTCAGCTGCAGTTTTGTTTGCGAAAAAGTGACTCAACAAAACTTTCAGCAAATGCTGTTTTTTTTTCGCAAATTTTATAAATTTTCATATATGTCCATGATGTACTATAACGCATAAGCAAGTACTGACATCTAGTATCAAATTCCGGTTTTTATTGTTTACACCTTATATCTGGAAAATATGTTGTTTTAGAGGGACAAGAAACATGACATTGCCCTTGCAAATTTAAAGAAAATTATAACGTCTGAACCAGTTCTTAAAAGTAGAACTTGGATCAGGTCTAATACAGAATGATCATCCGTTGGCATTTGTTTCCAGAACTCTAAGTAAATGTGAACAGCAATGGGCATAAATTGAGAAAGAACTTTTGGCCGTAGTTTTTGAATGCAAGTGTTTTCATAACTTCATTTATGGGCGTAGATTTGTTGTTGAAAGTGTTCACAAACCCTTTAAAACATTGAATTTGCGTGATATTGGTGGTGTCACACCAAGATTACAGCGAATTTTCATGACGTTGTTGAAATATCCAGGAATGAAAATTGTCCATAAACCGGAAAGGCCATACTACTTGCCGACTGTCTCTTTCATGCACAATTGGAGACAAATATAAACTCGGAAGAAAAAGAATTGTCTGGGGTCATTTACGCTGTCATAAAATCTGTTTGTGTCTCAAAGAACAATTATGATTATTACAAACGGATATTGGAATCCGATGAAAATCTCAGACGAATATGTGAGTGGCCTGTAATTCACCATAAGTACAAGTTGGAATTTCATTTTGAAAATGTGCTCTTGTTCAGAATTCACCGTCTGGTAATTCTAACGAAATTACAACTGAAAATAGCAAAATGGTTGTATAACATTCAAGAACACTTGATGCAATGTCCTTGATACCAATCAAGGACATTGCATCATTGAACATTTGTAAAAATTATAGGCGGGTCAATCAAAATGAACCACTGGTTCAGGAAATTAACCTGAAATATTATATTGTATGCGTGGATTTATTTGAATATGCTGATCGGGGTTTTCTGTCTATTTTTGACGCATATTGGAATTATCTAATTACAACAACTCTTTCTGGCCATTTATGGATGCCATCCCAGAAAAAGGTTTTCTGTCTATTTTTGACGCATATTGGAATTATCTAATTGCAACAACGTCTGCTCATATTAATGAAAAATGTTGCTCAATATTCAATATAATCGGATACCCATCGATCATTAAGAGCGATAATGTTCCATTCAACGCATCGGCATTTGAAAAATACTCCAGGAATTTTGATGTACAATTCAAATGTTCAAGTCCCAGATATCGACAAGCAATGGAATGGCAGAAAAAGAATGGAAATTTCAAAGAATATCCTAAAGTGATGCTACGGGGCAAATAATGTCAATCAGTATAAAATCTTGGAATTTAACACCATACCATTAGCAAGCATGAATCTCACTCCATCAGAGTTATTTTTTGGCAGATTGGCCAAAACAAAATTACCAATATCGAAACAATTGCTTGTCAGAAACAAGAAGAATCCATTCAATAAACAATCAACAGAAAAAAGGAAAAGCAAACATATTATGATCAAAATGTGAAGTTTTTGCTGTCATTGAACATTGGAGACTTGGTAATTTTTAAAACGAATGGAAAGGGTTGGCACTATGGAAAGATAGTTGGAATAGTCAATGGTCGCTCTTATACATTGCTAGGGATTCATATGAAAATCATTTTAGACGTAATCGTAGATTTATCGCTAAAGCAAAAAATTATGATTTCAATGCTAGTGATCTGTTATTCGAAGAAAATTTCAGATTTTGATGCAATACTGGCACCAGTACGTTGTTTGTAAAAACCAAAAGTTTCTAGTTCTTGACCTCGCAAATCTACAAGACTAAGTTCTAAATTTTTTATTGGTTTGCTTAAAATCAATTATACATTGGGTTCACATCGATCCCAAACCAATTCAATGGTCCGAATTATTTCTACGAATTTGTACTTTGACCATTTCCCATCGCCTAATTGGATTTTAATTTTAAGTTTTTCCAAAGACAAACACACACACACACTTTAAAATAAAAAGGAAAATGTATAAAATTTAATTTCAAAAAATTTTCTTATATTCGTCTACATTTTTATCTCGATTTTTTTTTTTTTGCTTTCCTTATTTTAAACAGAATTATCATTCATTCGAATTATTGGAAGCATGCCAATTTTCCAATTTTTTTTTTCATACTTAAGAAGCTTTTTCCTATTATTTTCCAACAAATAAAATAATTTGAGTATGGGAAATATATTTATTTTGCTACCCATAATACTGTTCTCTGTGGCTTTTGCAGGAAAGCACACACACACACACCCATCCATACACACATAAAAAAATTAATTTAATTTTTTATTTCAGTGATAATTTTTTACGAGCGTTTTTTTTTTCTCGAAGCTTTAATTTGTTCAAAGTGTTTATATCAGACAAAATAAATTTGAACGTATAAAAATATAAAATTTTTTAATTGGATGTGACATAAAATATTCTGAGGGGGGAGGTAGTTATTATAAACATTTTTCTACTCTTAAATGTGCATTTAATGATGGTTATCTGTTGAGTATGTTAATTTTTTTATTTTTTTTTTATTTTATGCCAATGATACTTATTTTCCTGTAATGGCCATTAAATTCAGAATTTTACTTTTATTTTCTATTTATGTTGCATTTTTCTGGTGTTTGTTGCTGGTTGTAACCACATAAAATTAAAATACATATTATGCATCACTCTAGGTTATATCAAGCTGTATATATGGTGGTGATAAATAATTTTCGTCTTAACAAAAATATAAAAAAAAAAAAATATAATATTTACGACAAGAAACGATGGATTGGATCTTAAGGCAAAATATTTTCCAGTGATGATATATTATACCAAAGTAAGAAACGTATCTTATGTAGAAGCGACGTTCAAGTGTAATTTTGATGCAATGAAATTTTTGTGGATTTTTTTTTTAACACATCCACGTTATTAATTTGAGTAAATTATCATCTCATTCCACTACCATACATTTGCACATATATCTGGAGTTAATTTATGAGATAATCCAACCAAAAGATTTCTAAAATTATTTTGACATTTTCTCAGATCTAATATCATGATGTGTCAGTATATTTATGTATGTAAATTTGTGTGTGGCCAAAAAAATATATATTAAAATTAAAAAGGCTTAAGGTGAATTTTTAATGTAAATTTTGTTTATATGTGAGGGTCGTATCATAAATACCAGGTCTCGACAAGAAAAGGTGTGACTATTATTAAATAAATGGTGTTAAGTATAGATGATCGTTAGTGGAAAGTGTTGATAGTCTTAGTCTTACAGCATTACTGTCCAACCAGCAATTCTCAGTAAAATTTCCTTTTCATTTAAAATGCTGCACAATCAAAGATTATTTTGAATTTCATCCCTAATAGATAAACTCTGAATCTCTTCAAAGCTAAAACGGCTGCTAGGCCTTCCAATTTATAGCTCGAGTTTTTTTTTTTTTGAACTGGAGATGTCTTCCTACTAAAATAAAATACTGGGTGAAATCATGAGTTGACCGAATTTATTTTTGTAACAAAACAGTATCGAAGCCATATTTCGATGCATCAGTATGTAGTTCAGTTTCTGCATCTGGTTAGATAAGGGCATTGCAAGTATGGAGTAATTTTAAACAAACCTTCAAAAGTATCCAATCAGCCTTAAACTTTGAATCTTCTTCCTCGAATCCGGTTCAGGATACTTTCTTACAGTTATCGTCTTCGTGATTGATGGTTTAACTGATCCATTGTCGACAAATTTTTCGAAACAGAAATTGGCATTACCTCCAATTATAGAACAAAGCGTATTCACTAGCTAGTTCTAGAGAATTATACCGTCCATATAGATCAGGACATGAGTTTTTCTGACCATTGGTTGGAAAATATAATTGATGAAGCGTTGGAAAGCTGCTGGAGATGTACTCAATCCAAATGGTGCTTTCAGAAAGTTGTACTGCTTATTTGAAGTAACAAACGCAATAAATGTTTGACTTTTTTCAGCTACAACCACGTAAAAAATCCATTTTTCAAATCAATGGTTGTGAAAATGCGTGAATTATGCAACTGGTCGATTTGATCAACTATGAATGGAAGTACGTATTTGTCCATACATTATTGAGCCTTCTGTGTAATCCATACACAGTCGTTTCGTATTGTCCTGCATACTCGGATCGACAAGGTGCAGTATTGCAGTAGTTCTTTATTTAACCATTCTATAATTATCTTATCGACTTTGGCTTTCTCGGCTGAAGCTAATCTTTGTAGTTGTGAAATTAGTTTATCGGATTTTAGGTTTAATTTCACTGGCAATGTTTTTGCCGTTCACTTTTAGTTTGTAGTTACGAAACATTTCCTTAATTTCAGCTGCATATTTCTCATCCTCAATTTTGAGCTCGAGTTCTGACGTTACAGACACAGCTTAGAAAATGTTCCTCAACTTCGTTTAATTTGAAAACTCAATCAACTGTTTCTTCAGTTCCATCCATTGTACTTCTAGTGCCCTACAAAACATCTTTTCCTGTTTTTCTTTTTGAGTGCAGGATCAAAACCTGATGATTTTGGGGCCAATTTAGATTGCAAGTCATTTTCGCGTGGTATATTTATTCACTTTGATGTTTCAAGGTGAACCTTGAAAATATAATGGGAAAATAATTGAGCTACTATAATAGCTACTTCGTTCAATTGATTCATACATCCTCGGAACTGCTCTACATGCCAACGTCTCTGTGCTGGAGCCTACTATTCAGATTCTTCAGCTGGTTGTTTGGCTGAAGTAGATCCACTATTTTCTGATAATGTGCCTGCTTTTTAGATTCGTCGTTGACTTATAGTTGGGAAGTTAGAAAGAGACGTGTTGAAACCTGCTCTTTCGATTCGTTAGCTGTTTGAATCGATTTTGAAAGGCCGCAGCCTAAGACCTCGGGCACATTTTGGCAATTCGACAAACTTGATCTGGTCGCTGTATATAGTATGTTTGTCACTTACAAAGAAAGATATTGGACTTCATTTATAAATAGGACCAATGACTAACATGAAAATCTTCAGCATCTTGAAATTATTGTTCTTCTAAACTAATGGCTGTAAATTTGTGGGTATATGAAGAATTTATTTTAGGAGCCTGTACTATTACTGGTGAAGAATAACAAGTAAAAAAAACAGATTGGGTCATAAAAAGGACAAAACAACATAAGAACAGGAAAGCAGAGTTTTTTCCGAAAAGTGATGAGACATACCAAAAGTGCCAACCAATTACTGACGAACTAGCAGGAAGATAGCAAAAATTACTTAAAGAAATAAAACAACCAGTTAAACTTAAGTGCAAATATTTAAGTGGTTTACTTAAAAAGATAAGAATAATTGCCTAATTCAAGTTATGCCTAGAGGGCTTCTTCCAAGTTATACAAAATAGGATATAGGAGAAGAAATAACAGAAAAGGGATCTAAGATTGAAGATACAAATAAGCTTTAGAGAAAAAGATTTAGAGAAAAAAAGTAGAAAATGCCTACAATTCCAGCCTACAAATTGAGGAACTAAGTTCAAGCGAAATCTAGACCAGAACACAAAAATAAATGCTACTATGAATTGATGCAAGAACACATTTAAATTCTAGAGGGAAAAGTAAAAAAAACTCAAAAAAAAAAATATTTAAAAATGAATTACCAAGCTGAACCAGAAGTTCTAAAAAATGTCGTACAAACATACTGGACATCGGGCCCAACCAAAATACCAGATTTAATCGTCTTCTTTGTAATAAGGAATATTTTAAAGCATTAAATTTCAGTGGAAGAATGTCACGAAATGAACTTAGATCACTCACCCTTCCCTTTAATATTCAGTCAAGACATCTTTAGCAGCACATAGATTAAGAATGTTTTAGAATTTGGTTAGATAAGCAGGAAGCTGAAGTTATGAAATTTGTTAAGGACATTCAGCAATTAGCATGGGAAATCAGAACTATAGTAAAAAAAAAAATAAAACAAAATTATCCTCAAGAAATGACTTATCTGCGAAGGAAATGATCTTAAATTACAGATATAATTAATAAAAATCTGGAAAAACCGCCGGATTTTGACTTAATATCAGAAGAGGTGTTATGGAACCTAGCTGACGTTATCATGATTATCAACCCTTGGAAAACCACCACAAAAAACAACATCGTACAAGCTAAGTTTGAAAAATTGTCTGCCACTAGTTGAAAAAAAGGTTGTTTTGCGAATCACCATTTTGGATTTTGAAATAAGCACTCCACTATCAAGCAGGTGTATAGGATCACTAATTTTAATGAGAAATAGAATTTTCGAAGTCGCACATTCTTTAGATAAAGTGTGTATTGAAGATTTGACCTATAAGCGGACTTTACTGCCAAAGCAATGCAGTGATGTATTAGAGTCAATATCTGAGAGATATTTTAGAATAAAACAACACCACAATTATTGTAAATAAAAGAACAATAATGGCTAGGGTTCCTCAAGGGAGTATTTTAGAACCGCTTTTGTACTTGTTGTTTATTCATGATATACCAAACCCAATGGAAGTAGAATAGATACTTGCTGAAGACGAAAAATCTTAAACTGCATAAAATGGATTAGATAATAGTCAGGCACTCTAGATGGCTGCTAGTAATAAACTACTACTTTACAAGCAAATCCTGAAACCTATGTGGACCTACGGATATGGCTCAAAGGCTGCTCCAAACAAGGCAACATCAATAAAAACAAAGAATTCAAAATAAAGTTTTGTGAATTATTCTAAACGCACATGACGCAGATGACAATTGATTTCTTTGCATCCAACGATCTGAACGAAAAGATGTTAGTCCTGTCCTCTAATTGAATTTCAGAGTAACACATTCGACTATATAGGACAAGTCCATAGAATGGCATAGTTAAAGTTGTGCTGGAAAACACAAGCCTTAATAAAGTATGGCCCAGAGATCGACCAAATCAGAGCTATCAGTATCTAGATTTACATAGTTGATCAACATTTTCGGGCAAAAAAAATGTCTACTCTTCATTAACAAAAATATTAGCAGAAGTAGCCATGCCAAAAGAAATACGTTATGATTTCTTCGAGGCCAAATACTTACCATACGATCCTCGTAATATTTCCATTTCAAGTAAAATTTTAATGTAAGATAACGATGTGAATAATCATACCTCTAAGTGTCAGTTATAATCCGATTACCTAAGTTATAATTATAAATTTATTCCATTTTGTGTAATGGATGGTATACCAGGTGAGAATTTTTAATTGTATCGAAATAATTTACCAAATTCTATATAGACGAACATTCGAGTAAATTATCGAATAAACAAAAAAAAATCCATTAACAATTCAATTACCAAAATGTGAATGAACTGAAAAAAAAATCACGTGGTTGAAAAATTAATTTCTAAATTACAATATGTCGTGTTCATCGTACACATACCTTAAAGTGTTTTTGGATTCTGTCGCCATAACATTAAGACATAAAAATAAGACAAAAAAATCAATTTGATGCAGGAAAATTATCATCGTCGACACGAATTAAAGAACCGAATCTCAATTCTCGCAACTAATTATTTTAATTTAGTCGCTTCCATAAAATTTTGATGAGATTTTGAAAATCTTCTTCATCATCGTTTCGAGACATAAAAGTTGGATGTCACAAATGATAGAAACCAAATTTTATAGATATGTGGCCGTAAAATTTTTCGATATACACTCCAAATAGGAAATCCTAAGGATCTATTACTCATTCGTAATGGTGTTATACGAACAAGTATAGTAAAATAGTTGGGTAAATAGGTCAACAGATTCAACTTTTATAGTTGATACTATATATATCTAGCATATACTAGTTTATAATATGAAATCGGATTAAAATGATGGCATAACCTCAATCATCCCTTTTTTTATGTTTCAAAATTTATAACATGACATGGATGGCACACAAATCTTTGCATACATTTTTATTTTTTGATTCACTCTCTGTTGTTGTTATGTGTTGATGTTGATATTCTAAAAATCATCAATATTTAGCTACTCCACATTTGGTTATGTATATATATAGATAGAAATAGACACCATGAAAATTGCATAAAATTCATAACACGTTAGATTTAGTTGAGAGCAGCATAAAATATGCTGTGCTATCGTATTTATGCTATACGTTATGCTGGTGGAAGATTTTATTTTAGACATATATTTTAAAATTGTTTCGTTATATCTGCATATACATATGTATGTTTCTTGTATGAGATATGGATGGCAAGTACATAAGTCGACGGATGGTTCATTTGGATGCTATGGTTTTTGCCTATATAGTTTTGGCTTCAACATATATAAATGGGAATGAAATTAAAATTGAATTATTTGGTTTATGTGTACGTATGTGTGTTTGTGTGTATGGATATGTTGAATATATTTCTAGATGTTTTATGGGATTGTAACATATTTACTTGACATAGAGATTAAAATATTAGAGTTTTGTATTACATTCGTGTATGTTTTAAAATCGTATAGGAACGTAAACTTAATATGATAGGATATTTTTGAAAAATGTGTTACTCAAGTTTGAACAGGTCGATTTGAATGCTGCTTCTTCTATCTAGGCGAATTTATGTATTTCAGAAATTATATCGAGTTTATAGTAAAAATACAATCACAATGACGAATATAAGCAAAGATTGAGAATGTATTCACTCGTTGGAATTAACAGCTACTCTAACACAACCAAACTTTACAACTGGTGACCATAATTGAGCAAAATAAAAATGTTAAAAAAAACATTCAGTCCAGTTAAATAGAAAAACATACCTCAAAAAATTGTTGGTCAACAATTTTGACAATTTCGATAAAAGTCGCCACTGAACTACCCTTCCATCCAATAAACTAGAATTCAACTACATTTAACCACAATCAATAACTATATAGCGGCCAATCATAAATTTGTTCCTGAGTATCGTCTAAATTTCGAAATGTGTGAAGATGGTTCATGTGGGTGTAAGAACGAAGAAAGGAAACAGGATAGTACGGCAACGACAATTACTGTAAATATTTTGAATATTTTGGTGGTGTCAATGAAACTGTCCGTCAGAATCGGAAAATAGTCAGCAACATTACCAAATTTGAATATGTAGTCATGTTCTTGCCTAGACAGGTGGTTAAGTCAATTTTTGATATTATCGAGTTGCCACCCGCGATCGAGAATTTATATCAGATCCTCAAGGATCCAAGGCGCCATCCAATTAGCGAACAATAACGGTTGGAGGCTTTGTTTCCAAGCGCTGATATGAGATATGAAACCATCAGAGTTTTATTAGTTCATAGGTTTTCTCGCAAATTTGATCGCAAGTTGGTGGATAATTTTGGGATCATTGTTTATCTAGGATAGTAAATATGATGCTAGTTGCCGTAAGCAAGTTGGATCTACCAACACCTATAGTTTCCGGGGTAGATCAAGGGCTCTTTCGAAAGGTTTCAGAAATAATCGTTAATTTAGCCGTATTCGATCTCGTAATATCAATGGGGTTTGGTGGTATCATCGACATTTTCGAGACGGAGCAACTAGATTATCCATTGGTGGTGCTTATCCCAAGGCAGGAAGATTCCAAATGGTTAGAATTCACTCAGAAGCAACCAATTTAAGATTTCTTTTTAACTTGGGAGCCGATATATCCCCGTTATTCGAATACACGTCACACATTTAACAATTATAGTCTCCTTCAAGCGGCGGAAGGTACAATCATTAAAACGTACGTCATAAAATTTTGAAATTAAATCTGGGAGTTAAAAGAAATTTCATACACGTCTTGACCGTTGCCGACGTCAATCGTTCTATTCTGGGAGTAAATTTCTTATCGAAATTTGGCTTGACAGTAGATCTGAGGAAGAAACAACTGATCGACGCAGCGACGAATCTCAAAGTTAATGCAATTATCGCAATGGCCGATGAACCACCGGTGCTTTTGTACAGTGTTGCCCAATTCAAGTACAATACAATGTTGTTCATTCTATTCAAATAACTGAAAGATTGATGTACTCGCATTTATGTAGACTCAATTCAAGAATCAAGAATTCGAGAATATGGTGAAGCTGAGGATTTTTTATTCGTCATTTTTGCAACCGGCACCTCCCTTGCATATGGTATACATTCATTTTTAAATGATTTATGAATTAGTAAAGGCCTACCACCACATACCCGTTGCAAAAGAGGATGCTTTCAAAACTGCCATCATGAAACAATTTGGCCGTTGCGTTCACCGTTTGCATGGGACTGGAGCACGTCTTCGTTTATACAGACAAGCTCCTTTGTATGCCAGTTGTACTCGAGAAGATCACAACACCTCGCTGAGTTATTCCACGCGCTTAGAGAATATGAACTCCACATAAATTCCTTTAAATGTGTGTTTGGCATGACCCACCTGGATTACTTAAGCCACAAGGAATAACCACAAGGAATCCATCCATCAGAAGATAAAAGACTCCACAGAACCAATTACTATTGATCAGGAAGAAATTTTTAAAGCCCAATCACATATTGGTAACTCGCAGCGAGTTACAACGTTAAAATGCAGTCTCAAGCCACAGTAAAGCAACATGAATGTGCACGAACCAAGCCTGGGTTGATTACAGGCTGTTTCTTGTCCAAGAACTAAACAAAATGCAGATGCACGCTTAAAAGCAATGCGTAAAACGAACCAATGGCTACAATGAAGAAGAGCCAACTAGCTTAAAGATTCTTGAAAAAAAATTCAAAATATTTTGTTTCCTGTCGAAATGTTTCAAATGCCTAAGAAGTTGAAAATTAAAACTTTCAGTTTTGTTGCACTTCCTAACATTGTCACACAGGAAGCCGTAGAAAGAGGGGCCTGCGTGAAAGAAACATATTCAAAAACAGTCGTGGTCGAAAAATACGGTTAGACAACCTTTATTCGGTTTATTCAGAGTTTGAGAAAATTTTAACAGAAAAAGTAGCGCTTGCTACTTTGGTGACGCTTGCTAACAAAAGAGAATAAATCAAGGAATTCGCAAAAATCTTGGATTTCGCAAAATTTCGAAATCTTTGATTTTGACACCCGATGGTCAGTGAGAACTTTGCCGTAACTTTATTGACGTTCGATATACATTCATGCTCTTAAAGCAAAGTAACGTTTGCTGAAAACTCCATTTCACGCCCGTTTACTGGCAGTTATGATATTTCCCGTTCATCTTCCAAATCAACAGCGAATCTTGTCTAAATCTGAAGGTAAGGAAAAAACTTTGCTGGTACATGTTCCGGGAGCTACAAGTTTTCAAATGATTAAAACAGTCGATTGTAACACGTCTAAAGAAGCAATATTTGGACGTGAGCTTTTACAGTTAGAATGAAGACGTTCTTTGCTCATCAAATGCCAAAACATTTACGGGAGACATTTAGTTTAACCTCTTGCTTTTCTCAGTCGTAACGTCCATTACAAATGAGGAAGATATTAAAAGACGACATGTGACTTGATCATAGATAAAATATAATTTCGGCCAGAACTCTACATGACGTATAACGCTACTTTACGTTCACACGGATTGTCTACCAATCAAATCGGTTTACCAATACTAACTGCAAAAGTACCAATCAAACGATGATCTAAAAAAAAAAAATTTAAAAAAAGAGACCCTGCAAAATAAATCGAAAGCATGATTTAGATAAATTTAGCAAAATTATTGGAGCTGTTGATGACGACACAATAGGACAAAGCTGCTTCTTTTAGAATAGTTCTGGTTATTCTGGATAGGTACCGTTACCTTACGCAGATGGCTTTCATTTGAAGCAGAGGTTATAGCATGACATCTTCTGCAACAACCGGAATAGGCCGCAACTCAGTTAAAAAGTGAGCTTTCATTAATTCACCATTGAGGCTCATGCTTAGACATTGTTGAAAGAAGCACTAATTCATTTGGATCTTGTGAGCATTTCACAACCCTAACACCCACAACCAACATGCATAGCAAAGGACATAATGAGTACAACTGGCTTTTATTTTGTTGAAAAAAGAAAATATCCAGAAATTATGGGTCAAATGGTGACGACATAATTAAAAATAATATAACAATGGTTACTGCTGATAACTTTATTGCATCGATGTGCGAAGACAATATTCAGCAAATAACTGTTGAGGAGTTAAGTTTGGTTTCAACAAATGCCCAGACGATGACTGGATATTCGTCCATTTACTTAACGCAGATTCCATTGATGCATACAAACGCCATGGATATGTCACCATATAAATTGCAGTTAAAGGATAGAGTCATCTTAACTCAGTTACCAAAACTTAAATCCAAAGAAAGGTTGATGCAATGGCAGACGCATGATTGTCAGAGATCTCCATTGAAATTCAATCATTTTCAAATATAACCGAGGCGATGTGTATCTAAATCTTCTAATTAGTTTATTCTGCAACTTAAACCAATTTATGTAACGAAATACACATTTTTAGCATAACTACCCAATTATTATAACTAAAGGCCATCATTTTATTTAAAATATCCCATTTTGTTTACAAAAGGATTAAGCACAAAACATATGATAAACTCTAAACATACATTTTTCAACATAAATTTGGCAAATTAAATCGTTCTGTATCCAAGAAAATAAATCTAATAAGGAATAAGGATTATGTAACATACGAAAAAGGATTATCAATGAAAATATGCAAATCATCGTTCTTTTAAAGATACCAAAAAATTCTCATCTTTTGATTTTCGAATCTTTAGTTTTTGTCAAAAATAATACCAACAACAACAACTTTCGAGTCGGATATCAAAAAGGATTCAAAAAGATTTATTTAAGACGAGAATAAAAAAAAAATCTCAAGATATGCATTTTTTTTATCTTTTAAATTTAATTTGGAAAAGTAACCAAATTAAATTTTATGATAACCGTATCAAATCTAAAAAAATATTTGGGATCAGAAAAGAAAACAAATTCAAGGCGTTGCAAAACGTAAACTTGTCAAAATGTCAATCTTAAAATAAAATCGTATGATAAGTGTATAACAGTAATCTTTTAACGAAATCATTATTTTAAGATAAAATCCAGGTAAAATTATTATTACAAGGGAATTGTCAATTATAATAAATAAAAATTTCTTGGGAAATAATTTTAAATTTAATAAATTAAATTTTTTTTTTTAAACTTTAATTAACTCGGTTGGTGGTATGGAAAAACATTTTTTTTTGTTGTTTACGTTACCTATCAAAGATTTTCAAATATGGAATTTCATACCGACGATTTTTTTGTTCTATCTCCCTTGATACTAAGATGAAATAAAACAAAACCAAAAAGGGTTTTTAATTTATGGTATAAACAGAAGTTGTCGTGTTTTAGTAATTAAGTTATAGTCAAAACGGGCTTCCGAGCTGCAGTGGATTTTTATTGTTTTTTTTTGCTGCAGCAACTATTTTAATTAAAATACTGTGCCATCATTAATTAATATCTGTGTAATTTTATTTAACAATATTTTACATTTTTTACATATGTGTGGCTTTTATCTCTAAATCTTAAATAATTTATAGTTCTTCTGGGAGCAAACCTCTTGCCATCGGCTGCGTTGTATGCTGATTGTATATGCTCAATGGCTTCTCGAAAGATAAGATATGTTCGAATTACTGCCGAATTTACTGTAATTTCTTAAACAGTACAGCAGCACACAGTTCCAATCGTGGAATGGAGACTTGATTTATTGCAGCAACCTTCGCTTTTGAGATCATCAACCATACACTGATATTTCCCGTTTCATCGATAGTTCTACAGTAGACTACGGCGGCATATTCGTTTTCTGATGCATCAAAAAATCCATGCAGCTCCATTTTAGTGTTCATATAGTCAACAGCCATATCAGGATACTTAATTTTGGTAGACATACCATATCTTTCTTCACCTTCAACCAATTTTCATTCAAAAATTCAGACTGAAAACGACGAAATATTTCTTTTCGTTGATTTTAAATAATCATCAGAAAGGACATTGAAACGAAATTCATTTTTTATTGGATGCCTCTGAATTCCCAACAATTTAAGACACGTGGAATCATCATTATGGTCTGCGAGCGCCTTTTCCTTGTCGTTTTCATCAATATAGGTTAGTAGCTACAATGAATTTGTTGTCCATTTGCAAAATTCAAACCCATACGCCTTATAGGTGTGGTTAATATATTGTCTTGCAGAAGATGGGCTCCACTCATTAGGTCATCAACGTAGAAATTATTCATTATTATATGAGACAAAACAAAATTGTGATCCAGAGTCTAGTAGTGGTAGTAGTAGAAGTGCCATTACCCAAAATTATCTTGGACCTTAATTACAATTGTTTGATAGTGAATGAAAATAACTGTCTTTTTTATAGACGTACATGGATTAGGTTTTCCTATTGATTCGGAACTTACGGAGGTTGATGTTTCATGATTGGTTGGTTGGGCAATATCATTAGATGTTGATTTGATATTTCTTGTGTTTATTTTGTTTTTTGTTTTTGTAGAGATTCATTTGAGTTTAGTAGTGAATGGTGTCCAGAACATATCTGGCATCGGATTTTAGATCTGCAATTACAGACTAAATGATTATTATTAAGACAGTTGAAACACATATGATAATTGTTAATTAAGTTTCTTCTGGCATTAACATCCAATGACTTGAATTTGGCACATTCAAATAGTTGCTGCAAGCTGGACACACAGGGCAAATTATTGATGATGCTACATGAACACCTCTAGTATTATTGGATGATTAAACCTGACCTCTTGATGCTCTTATGATGAAGTGAATCAGCTCTCTTCTCCAAGAATCCAGTAGATTTTCGCATCCATAGTTGCTTAGTTTCTTCATCTATTTTATTGAATAAAATATAAAGGAGACAAAAATATGTCCTTTGAACTCGCTTTGATACCTAGTATCCAACAGCCTTCGAATATTTATTGCACAAGCAAAGTGAATTGATGGTTGTTCCATAAATAATTTAACATTATAACTTAACTTTTTCCGATCATAGCGTTTGCTGAACTTTATGAAGGCCTCATATTAGTTAGCCTTCGTTATCGCAAAGTATCGAAATCACGCCCTTGCTTCACCTCTTAAAACCTTTTTCAGATATTGCAATCTTTGGACAGGAAAGGATGAGTAGTTTCCGTGGGCTGTTACTTACAAAGACATGGAATGATGGCCATTCTTGATAATCACCGCAAAATACTGAAATATTTAATCGTGGAACCTTAAATTCTCCTGCAACTAAATGAGGAGAAAGTGGTGCCATCTATTAATTCATCTAACGATTGGTCTTTTAATATTAGATTCTTTTTTCTGAGCTACGTATTAACATCGGTAACTGTATTATAATATTGCTCCTAAACTGCTTCCATTTCTGAAGGTGCATCTATCGGTTCGCAAAATATTTTTAATTTAATATCGACAAATTCTTGAAGAAGTTTGGAAACACGTGCATTTTTTATCTTGACTTCTTCTTCATTAGTAGTGTTGGAAAGCTTATTTAAAATTTTTTCAAATCTCGTTATGAGGTCTTTGAAGACGCTTCTACGCTTGATCAATGCTGGTAAATCCATTTTGATATTAATGAGTAACTAAAGAGGTTCACTTTTAATTCACTGTTAAAATATCATGACTCTACCTGTGCACAATAACCGTTACACTGGTTTTTTACATGAGGTAAATCCGCTAGTATTAACACAAAGATGGCAGTAATGTCACGAAGTATAAGTTTTGTAATAAATTGCAAATTACTTCATTGCATTCAAGAGCAAATGACAAATTGACATAAACAGAAAAATAACTGTAAAATGCAAATTGTCGAGTTTACTGAATAATTTTAATTTTCGGAATATTTGGATGAGCTGTATCATCATTATTTTCCTGTTATCGTCGAGAGTATACACCCATAATGATTTGTTTGATTTTAGCCAGCTTTAGTGGTAAGTGTATTGTATCAACATTTAATACCGTCAAAACTGACTAGTCTATAAGGAAGCCATAGTTCATGAATACAACAAACATAACCTTACAAATTAAATGGTCACTTCAATTAGCTAGTTTAGTTTTATTAAAAACTAACCCTAAATAATGCCCTCTAACGGTATTTGAAAACAAAATTAGGGAACTGTCAAGGCAAGTATCATAGGAATTATCAAATCGACCAATTATACGAATTATGTCATCATTTATCAAAGCAATAAGCATAGTAACAAAATCCTAATCTAAACCACATCCATATATTCCTACACCATTGTCACAATTGTTGGATGATTTCGATTTAAACTTTGAAATAGCAGAGTGTAAATCATCGAGAGAAATTATATGTAAATCCAATTTCTTTCTGAAGTTGTAAGTATAATTACGAAAAAATCATGCATATATTAATGACTTAACTATGTCACTTGAAAGCAAGACATTACTCCTTATCAAACCAATTATTTCTAAGTTTGGTTATTACATTATCTTGGGCAGCACTAGCAATCAAAGTTGTCAATACCTCCTGCAATGCATCGCCAGAGCGGTAATTATTATTTTTACAGTGACCAATTAATGACCGGTGTCTTTGAGTTATTGAGCCCGTCGTTTAAGTCACTAATGCATACACGGCTGGTTACACAGGAATTTTTTTCTTCAGCAATTGCGACATAGTATTCTATTATGTTGCGCTTGAACTCCTTTCCTGATTATTTCTAACGTGAATTTAAAGCATTTTATTTTTTGGAGGATATCGCATTTAAACATCCTTACTGCCTTACGAACATTCGTAATTATTGTTTGTTAATTTAAATTTTCCGTTAGGTCAATTGCTTCATTTTTAACTTACTTATTTTATCCAGGCTTAAGTCGTCTATCCACAATAAAACATTTAATGCTAGTATTTTTTTCACTCTAAATTAATTAAGTATTTTTTTCTCCTTCTGGTTTTTACAGTACAAAAATACCGACTGTAAATGTTTCATTGTGGAAAGCCAGTATTATCCAGAACTCTGGACATCGACGTTCATAAAACGTTTGAATTCAGAATAAAGCTCAATTAAAAAGCTTATTTGCACGATGGGGTCATGATTGTAGACACGGTAGAGCTTAAATGTTTATTATATTTAATTCATTAGTATAGTGCACGAAGTAAATCAACTCAACGTAAAAACTATCTTAACATATAAACAGCTTCTTACGTTTATTAATTAAAAAAATAAAAATCCTTTACTATTTATTTCTTAAAATAAAATTAAACAAGATTAAATCCAAAATAAAAACAAAATAAAAAAATTTGAAATCCCACTGAAAGGTAGAAAAATAATTAAAATATTATGATTAATAGATCAACTAAGATGACATCCTACATTTCTTTATGTCGTTTATTATCTTAAAAAAATTATCTTAAAAAAATGAAGACGAGGAAATATTTTTTGTTGTTGTTGTTATATGTTGTATCTTTAATACAATTAAATCCTTTTTTAATGAAGGTTAAAACAACAAACAGAGTATAAAAATACGAGACTGCTTAAAAATGTCTGTGTGTATATCCATAAATAAATTGCAGTTGATATTAAATTATATGAACTGATTAGAAAGATAAGCTTTTGCTGTTTTATTTTTTATGAAAATATTTTTGTTTATTTCGAATCCTACGTACATATATATAAGATGTATTAGGTATTATGTATGTGTATGTATATGTATAAAATATGTTTTTATGCTTTTTTTCTCGTATTTTATGATTACCTGAAAATATTTAATTTTAGAAGATTATGTTCTACGATTATTTAGAAGCTTTGATGTATTGAATTCTATTCGCGGTTTTACTTTTTGCCTAATTAACTGACTTCCAGGTATTTTGGCGATTTACTGGTTTCTTTTTTTTTAGCTTGAGGATTTTATTTTGATAATTTTTTTTTAACGTTCTCGCAATATATTACTATTTTATAAAGAGGTTATCGAGTACGATATCGAGTACTTACTAAGAATTTGACTCTGTCTAATAAACGTTCGTATGTAATATCCAAAAAAATCATCCTTTTGTCTTAACAGCTAACGTAAATGGTTGGTTATGAGCAAGTTCTAGCATTATATTAAGATTGTTCTAATAGATTGTTCTAAATTAGGATATGGGGCGTTTAAGTACACTATTACCAAACATAATCTGAAACGTTCTAATCTATAGTTTAACTATAAGAGAGTAAGCTTGTACTTTAGCATCCAAAAACTATTTGTGGAATGAGCTACATGATGTCGAAGTTTTTTGTGTTTAATTTCTACTGCAATGTTGACCGGCGAGGTAAAATAAAATCTAAATTTGTTGATCATCTAACATTTCACGTTGACGATTCATTTCTGATCGTTTTCTGACTGTGTGAGCATCCTCCGATATTTTGAGTTGTTTTATTAAATAGACTGCTCGCTTGAATATATAAAGATCCCTCTACGTAATACTTAACTAGGCAGCCAAATTAGTTTTGTTTCATATAATATACATTTTGATGATAAACTAACAGAACTCTAATACGGCCGCAAACGATAAAGTATTAAGAAAACTTCGGATTATGCTCAAATATTTTCCACTTCAAAAAGCATATCAAATGTATAGTTTTTTTCGATTTTTACATGAACACTGTCACATTTGAAGAGCATGTATTTGAGCCTTTATTTGGGTAATTTTAAATGTTTGTTGCGTTATGTTTCAAGGCAAGGATTAACATTCCTATTACATTATTGAATTCTTCTGTACATTTTGTAATTAAAAAAGTTTTTTGTGCCAGATGAATTACAGTGATTTATGTATGCTGCATAAAGACCAATTTGGTCTCAAATTTTTGCTTAAGATATAGTTTACTAGTCTTCTTGCAAAAGTAACGACTATAGGAAGCTTATTTTATGCTAAACCAAAAACTGACACATTATATTATAACTTCCTAACTGATTTGATTTTCTTCTTTTGTTGAGTAATGCGTTGTTGTGACTCAGGAACACATTTTACACTATAAGGTTGACTCTTTCATTTTTTTGCATTTCATTTTTTTGCCAAAAAATTCTAGCAGTAAATGTTTAATTGTGGGTATACGACTTAAGTCTGGATAAAAATAAGTAAGATAAAAATGAAGCAATTGACCGGTTTAGTTTATATTCGAGCCAATCTCGTCTGGTTGTCCATTTTTGATCTTTTAAGGTGTAAAAAAATAATTTCTTGACATCGAGTCTTTCAGGTTGGTTTTCATTGAGCCGATTTATCGGGTTTACTTATTAGGTTAAGTTCACCAAGCAATCTGCAAAGCAATCTATTTAGTCTGGAGAACCTAAATACGTCCAATTCACGAAAGGTAATTGGTAAGGTGAAGTTACAAGTGAGATCGATAATTTAATCTCAATATTAATTTGAAGTTCATTAATTTGCGTATGATGGATATCAATAAATTAGCGCACGTGGGACTTTTGGTTGAATGTGAGCATTTCTGGTTGATTTTTGGATGAATGTGAGCCCAGCTTAAATTTGGCTGGAACAGCAGTCGACCAATACGATTAGCTTAAAACCCAATTATTTTCCGAAAATACCACCTCCGTTTTAATTTTAAATCGCGTAAATCTAGCCGATCGTAACGATCTCAAACGAAAAATTATAGAAGGCCAAGCTAAACTGCAAAGTATTAAATAAATAGTACAAAAAATTGACACGGATTTCAATGACGAAGTTTATCGAGAAATTAATTCACGGCTTTTGCATGTAAAAAGTTGAATTAAATGAATTTTTCAGTCTTTCCTATGAAAATACAGACGGTTTAGAAAAATTCCAGTCACTTAAATATAAAACAAGCCATTACTGAATGTATAAAAACTTTCGAAACTCCATATATCTTTCGAAACTCCATATATATGGAGGCAGAATTATCCAACCATTTCGAACTACCATATCTTTCAATTTGTGTCATGTATACATAGTCATATAAATCTTAATCCGGCATCAGCCGTTCTCGAAGCTAATGCTTGATCTTAAATTACTCCAGTTAACTCTGCCGACTTCCAATGGGGTAACTCTTTAGCCCGATGTAATTTGTGGTTTGATGGGTCAGCTGAGGAAAAACCCCTATAAAACGGTTTCTATATATCGAGTGGAGCGCTGCGCTATTCGTTACAAATCATTTCAAGTTGGTTTATTCGAAGAAGTGGCTGCCTTTCTTAAAAGAGAGGCTTTGGAATGGTATTGGCTATTCTGCGAACGAAATGAGTTCGTATCGTTGGCACAATTGCAAGAGGAGATGTAAAATTTATTTTAACATTTGACGAAAGAAGATTTCAGGAAATTAGATCATCGAAAGCAACGGATAACAAACATGGTCCTGAAATGGATATTGCCACGAAACATTCTTTCAAATGCCACGTAAATCAGTCCACGAATTAGCACCTATCTGTTTGTCCTTAAACAATTCAATACTAGTAGAAAATCACAATATCGAAGAAGTGGAAATATCACGAACAACCAATAGCCCACTGATTGTGCTTTAACAATACACCCTACACGGAATGCTAAGATAAAATAATAATTTGTTGGAACTGCCAGGATAACTTTTTGATGATTGCTTAGATTATTAATTAAAAATTCATTCGTACTTACCTCACTCATTGCTCATTACTTAGGTAATTACAATAAATGTACGCAACATTAAATAGGCGAGCTACATTAGTTACATTTATCAAGCGATAGGGCATAAAGTTATGATTCAATCAGATATACAAATTGAAATCGAAGTTTTCTCACCTGGAAAATCGAACTAGTTGATGTAAAACCCTAATTAATCCAATTTTACGCTAAAATTAATTAATTATAAGCCACAAGTTCAAAAAGGAACACCTTCATTTGACTTTTATTCCTAACAAAACTATTTAAATTAAATAAATATCCTACAGACTCCTAATAACCTAAAACAACAAACTAATAACAAAATCTGATTGATTTAACCCAAATCATAATTAATTATTATTCGCACCAAAAAATTTTCCAAAAAATTCATTAAACTTCGATGTAGCAAACTCAAACCACATTAAATTTAATTCGATTACGTAAAATAGATGGTAACACCAAACCAAATAGATTAAAGTTTGTTAAGTTATTCCAACTAATAAATTTTTACGAGCCTTTTTCAAAATATAAAATAACAACAACAAATAATAGTAATAATAATAACAATAGAATAGCAACAGTAGTATATAGTTATAGTAGTAAAGCTCAATATACCAATTTTAAATGAAATTTCCATATGATAGAGCAACTAAATCCGTTAAGCTTTTAAAAGTGTTTTTATTAGTGTGTGTATGTGTGTATGTGTATGTATTATTGTATTTATATGGAATATTTTACCTGATTTCCACTGAATCATAAGTTGAAGAAATTTTCTAGCAGATTTTTTAGCAATAGGTTCATTAGAAGATTTGGGCTCTAGGCCTAGCCGTTTCTCGAAAGATTAATAACATTATATCGATTAAAGGTCTATAGACGTCTTTGATTTTTCTTGCTTATTATTTATTACCATACGACTTTTATCACTTTATCGGTTTCTGCGAGTATTTCTCTGTGTATTTGGAAATTATATTTGCTATTCGGGTGTATTGGGTGTAATTCAATAGGGTAGGCGTTGACCGTTTATATAGCCAATTATTTAGAAATCATCAACTGTCTTTAGTTAACCTCCAAGTGGTCGCACCTGGGCAACATTGTATTGCATGGTTAATGTACCACAACGGCTGAACACCGTAAAGAACAAAACGCAATGGATAAAACAAACAAGGAACTTAACACCCTAAGTAGCAGACTTGATGTTCAGGAAAATCCACTATTCGGCGGTCGGTCCTTTGGATTTAAGGGGGCAACAAACTGTGCTACAAAATTCTACCAACGATCGAAAGAGTTACGAGCAATAATTTTCATTTCGAAGGAGCTATATTACAATCAGATCACTAAATAATACCATATTTTAAAAAAATGCAGCTTCCAATGAAAAAGGAACTTTATTATGAGAACAAATGCCGAGTGCCTCAACAAATATTATAATCAGGTTAAATAAATAAATGAGGAGCTGTTAAATAAATTTCAAAAAATGGAAAAACTAATCGCACAGCTGAGTAACGCAGTTGCTGAACTTAAGAGAGAGAACTCTACACTAAAAGAAAAGGGTAAAATAAAAAGCTGAGGATTCAGCACAAGTTGCAATAATCTGTCTTCAAACCATATTCAGTCATCATCCAGTCAATATGATCATTCAAATAATCCCAACTGGTTGCTGCGGCAAGTTCTAGTCTATCAACAGAATAATAGATTCAATGTTCTGAGTCAAGAAGGATATTGCACAGATGAAGAAGAACTAGAAAGCGTAGTAAAGCGAGTACAAATCAAATCTGCTAAACTACAATCAACAATCTCATCATCCATAGTTGGATTATCCTATGCGCAAATCACCAAATTATCTGCTGGTGAATTAAACCAAAACAACAAACACATAGAAGTTAATAACGAGTCTAATAATTTTGAAATTTTTAAAATCCTTAGTCAAATTCAACAGACACTTGGTCACTTAGCATAAAAAGTGGCAAAACTAGAAAGTAATTTCTTTCCGCCAAGCAAAAAACGTCAGCATATACACAAATGATTAACTCGTTCTTACGCATTGTAACCTGGAACGCTAATGCAGGGCTAACCCAAGAACTGGAAGTATTTATCCTTGTAAACAACATGGATATTGCACTGATTTCAGAAACGCACTTCTCCAACTAAAGCTTTATCAGAATAAAAGGATTTAATTCCTCCTGGACAACCTATCCTAGTGAAAGTCCTCCACGGCATACACCAACGAAGTTACAATTTAATAACGTCTGCAATAGACTTGGACCAAGATTTATTATTGGAGGGGACTATAATATAAATCATACAGCTTGGGGTTTTAGACTAATTTCTTCTGGAAAAGGAAATGCTTTGTTAAATGCCATTCATGAAAACATATACGAATTCATGTCTCCAGTGAGGCCTGCGGATGCAGGAATATTACCAGATCTACTTGATTTCTTCATTATAAAAGGTATTTCATCCAGTTACACCGGAGTCGAAGGAATTAACGACTTAACTTTTGATCACATTCCTGTACTGTTGTCAGTAATCGCTAAAGTCATCAAGAAAAAAAAAATCAAAACTTTAATAACATATCCACGGATTGGTATTTCAAAGCAGAGGAAAAAGCAGAGATTGAAGTTATATACCCAGCTGCAATCAGGGAACAAATCTAGAAAAAAGAAAGGCAAGGAGAATATGTCATCTCACACAGCGGAAAATCCTGCTGACAAGACAACTTTCAGTCGAAAAAGAGACTTTGTTACAAGGCTAATCAAACAGGATTGCTTCGACAACCACTTAAGCGGGATAGGCGCAGAAATGGATAAGGACTACTCGTTATGGAAAGCAACCAGAAAATTTAATCGATCTATTGTACTACCACCTATAAGAAATACTCAAGGCAGTTGGGTTCAACAAAACAAAGAAAAAGTGGAACTTTGCTCAACACCTAGCACAGTATTTCAACCCCATGACATCCAATCCAACATTGACGTAATACCTGTTTACCAACCAAATTAGGATTTTAAAAGGGTTACACCATTGGAAATTGCTGAAAAAATTGACAAAAGTTTTAATCAAAAAAGGCAACAGGAACTGATGAAATATCACCGGGTCTATTCAAGGAACTTCCACTTAAAGCAATTATCATGATCACATACTTATTTAATGCCTAAATGACCCGTAAATCCTTCAAAACAAAATAAATAATTATGCTGAAGAAACCAGGTAAACCAGATGAAGAAGTAATACCATACAGACCAATTTCACTATGCTTCCAACTTTAGCAAAGCTGTTTGAAAAACTACTACTAAAACGTCTAAAGCCAATGGTAAAGGTTCCGGATTTTTAATTTGGATTCAGGAATAACCACTCCACAATGGACAAATCCATCGAATAATTAAGGTGATTACGCAAGCGTTAGAAGAAAATAAACATTGCCCCGCCGTATTTCTGGATGTATCCCAGGCCTTTGACAGGGTTTGGTACAGGAATTGACATTCAAGATGAGCAAAATGCTACCACAAAACTATTGCCAGCTCAAAGTCATCCTTAAAGAAATATGTTCTGACTTGTATCCAACGCTAGCGGGGGTTCCGCAGGGAAGCGTATTGGGACCGATCCTATATCTTCCCTGCACTCCCGATATACCTACAACGAATAAAACTTTCATCGGCACGCTCGCTTACGACACTGTAATTATATCAGTAGACGAATTCACAATTAATTGCCGTGGAAAATCTTCAACGAGCAATGTAAAATTTTACTGGAAAATCATGCTTAATGAGCTCAAATCAACCATTGTGACATTTACGCTGCAACGTAAAAATAACAGTCAACACATATACCTCAACGGGTGCAAGTGCCGCAGGCTGGATTGGCTAAATACCTTTGTCTGCATTTAGATTCAAGGCTCAACTAGAAACATCACGTGAGCCAAAAATCTGAACAGATACGCTTAAAACAACGTCAAATGTACTGGTTAATTGGGCATCATTCCAAAATGAAACTGTATTGCAAAAGAATAGTCTACTAGACTATTCTCAAACAAATATGGATGTATGGTGCCTAGCTAAGGGTTTGCACTTATAAATCCAATAGAGACATTATACAACGTAGTCAAAACAAATTTCTGAGAATGATCACCAATGCCTACCAATTTGTGACTAACAAGAAAATACACAATGATTTAGAAATACAATTGATAGACGACGTTATCCGCGAATCTGCCATAAAATATGAGAAGAGGCTTCTTACCCACACCATTGTTGAGGCCGCACAACTACTGGACAATACAAACGAAGTAAGGCGGCTCAAATAAATCAAATCACATGAACTAACCGTATAAATGTTATATCTCAAGGGAACTGGACACTGGTCCAGCAGACCTACACAAGTTTATGCTTATATCTCAAAAGTACTAATGTTAACCCTACTAATGAATTAATAATGTTTAAGATTGTAGTAGCCATAACAATAAAGGTTGGTATAAACCAAATTTATAATTAGTTGATAGTCCTAAAATATACAATTTGCAATTTGTTTATCTACCCATTTACAGCTTATACGCCAATTTTATCGTTATTCACAACGTAAAGGATTTTATTAAAATGTATGTCAAGTGACAAATATAAAGTGATAAGTAAAATGTGAAAATAATTGGAAAATTTTAATTGACTTTCCTTTAAAGTTCTACGAAATGATGTAAGTTGAAATGCTATGACTTTACAAATAAATGCTAAGTGTTTTGCATTAAAAAGTTTCACAAACTACAACCAGAAATGAATTTAACCCCATCATTTACACCAGAACATTTACTAAACAGTAGAGTAGAAAGTTGGGGCCACCACTCATCACTACGTTCGCAACACATTGCCAAAGAGATTCCAATAAAATCGCCTTCCAAATAAATTCAGTGAACGATTCAATGTTCCTACTATATTTCTCGATTCTTCAGACGTTCATGGTCGGTTGGAATAAAAATGGCGAGTGGGTCCATAATTTATAAGAACCATATTTTGGTAGCTGCACATCGTACGCTGCGGTTTATAATCTATTTTTTTTATGATTGCCTAGAAATATACAAAGAACCGTTACTAAAATTGTTAACAATATCTTCGCAATATTTACCATTTCAATGAATGCGAGATAAAAACTTCTCAAAACTGATTACAAACGAAATTGAATTATTATAAATATTTCCGATCAGTTATCCGATTATTATTGTTGAAAACTTCAGTTATCAGTGCCTCATAGGCGACTCCAGTTGTTCTTAGATTTCAATAAACCTATCACTCATTCCATCGGGTTAGCATCGGGTTGATGGTTGAATAAGAAAAATGTTTGATAACATTTGAGAGTCATGCACTCGATTTTACGCCCAAACGCGACGATGACGATATAAACCGAGTTCTCTACATCCGCGAGATCAGGACTTTGACGGAAAATCCTGATGCCATTCACAAAGTAAAAGAATGCTGCAGCGGTGACAATGGTTCTTCGAGGTAGATATCGACTTGTCTTCTTCTGAATGTTTAAAATATTACGAAGTGCATATTTGGGATCGAAACCGGATTATTGATTCGGTTCGGGCCACCAAAGTTTTGTAAAAACCAATTATTAGTATAGGTTAGAGTTGAATGGGCCAAACTAATTTGTAATCTTTCTTTGTATAATGCTAGGAATGCTGCTACAAAATATTCATACATTTTTAGAAATAACTTTTTTCGCAAAAATCCGGCAAGGGGTTAGCTCACTAATTAAAGTAAATTGCATATAGTGGCTATAGCCTTGTGGAGACTCAACTATAATTATTTAGCAAACTGCTTTATTTTGCCCGTTGGACACTAAACCTAAACTAAGCTAAGCTATGCTACGAAAACTCACTTTTTCGATACGTTTCACGTTTTAGCTAATAAATTAGTTCTCATATACATTAATTGGCTTTACATTAATTGGTTGGCACTCATACAAAGTTAAACTTAAAATTTCATTCTGTCAAAATATACTCAATACTGATAGTCATGCAAATATTCGCCTAAATGACTGCAGCAAAAATCGGAATTCGGAAGTTGATCGGAATCGGAAGTTGACCTATGTTTATTATCCGGTGTTAAATTCTATTTTTGCACATAGCCGTTTTTCGATGCTTTGTGCATAACAGATGTAATAATTACATAATAATTAGTTTAACAGCTTTTCCAGTAAATAAATTGTGGATACACCTTAGAGATCTCATAGAGAATTTGTGAAGAAATGGAAATTTCATAAATGTTTTTTGCAGAAGTTTTTAGTTATGCGAGACACTTAGTCTAGTAACTAAAGAAAGCGGTTCACGTATTGATTTAAATTCTGAACAGACTAATTACGAGAAAAAACCAAGGAAGGCAGTTACAACTTCTTACATCGAAGGAAATGCTTTGACAAGTCATTCAGGATTTATTATTTCAATGTCAAGTATTTCGTTGGACAATTCAATCGCAAATAACAAAACAATGTGTAAGTGGCCTTGTAAAAAGAATCTACTGCGGCCATGAAAATAACTGAAAATGTTTTTTCAGTTAAAAAAATATGACCCGGAATTAAAAGGCTCCCGATAGACGATGTGTTTTCCGCCAACAACAGCAACACAGTTAAGGAATGTCATCAATTACCTTGGCCTTTTCTCACTAAAGTGATTTATTTGGCATTGGCATTCCTTAAGGTTGCATATCGAGACATAAAGCATCATTCACCATTTTTACAATTTGTCCTACCATCGTTTCTTCGAGGCGGAAATTAAAACTTTTGGTCAATTTATGATATAAATTTTCTAGCTACTCGAGCTTACTAGCGGAGCTAGTAAGCTCGCGTAGCTTGAAAAAAAGTAACTTAGCTCGCAAAGCATAGCTTTTTTCAGCTTAAGTGTGCAATGGGAATTATAGTCAGCGGAAACTACATAAAACCCTGACAGATCAAATATTACAAGTAAATAAAACGAAAAATGTTCCATCTTCTCGGGCTGATTGTCTCTTCAAGATTACGTTGATTAATGAATTTATTTGATTCCATAAAAATCAAACTCTAGGAAAAAATAACGATTTGCAATTTTTAAATTTTATGTCTACATTTGGTTATATTTCAGACAAAACTATATTGCTTCGAACTTAAAGGAGTAGCCGCTTTGGTAACAAATGCCACTGGTATTATAGATTTAATACAGGCAAACTTGGAAATTTTGTGGACCAAATATAGAAAATTAGATTTGTCCCATTTAATTACTCTGTCAATTCAAGTCAGAAAAAATCATTTAATATCTTTCGAGAGCAAGCTAAAAAAGCTTAAAGCTTTACATTCAAAGAATTTTCCGTCTTGAATAAAATCGAGATTGAAAAATTATGCAAGCCTAACCAAAAAAAATTTCTTCTTGTAAAAATAAAAAGGAGAAACCCGGATCCATACCCATAAACTTCATTTTTTGTACCAAAAAAAAATATAAAAAGATGACAACACATATATAAAATTAGTTTAATATACTATGTTTTAGTCACCCACACAAATAAAAGCCAACAGCTACAGCAATACCACAGCAATTTTTGTTTTTATTGCAATTTTAACATAATTGATTTCCAGATCAACTTCTTTCAAAACTCGTTTAAAATATCAGCTATTAGCTTTTCTATAATTTAAATTTTTTTTGGGGTCTTATGTGGCCCCGATCACATACTTTCGCATCTATACTTTTAGATGGCACCATGGCAAAAGTTTTTATGTTTGACACAAGACAGGAATTAAATACTTCGAGTTCTAAATAGCAGTGATGATGGAGATGATGTTCCTATAACGGATGAATAAGACTTAGCTTTTTTTGAAAACTATGTTAACGTTGTAGACCGCTGTAGTGAAATTGTAATTGAGGAAGTTTTTGAATTTAGATCACTAAAACGCCAGAAGTGATTGTTATATCCCACTTACATTCAGTTGGAGCATCTTATGTACTCCAATAAATTTCGATACCTCTTAAGAAATATAATATGCTTAAGATAGATAGAAAAAAGTAACTGATTTGAACAAATTTCTAGTTTTCATAAAACCCGAAAATGAACTCTTTGCACAGAAAAATGGTGTACAATGTATTGTCAATTTAAAGGCATTAATTACGCAATTAGCTACCACGTTACACAAAAAAACGGAAAGTTAATTTAGTAGTGATTTGAATTTTGTTTTCGGTATTCATCTAAGATTGGTTATCTTAACGAAATTGAATTGTGCTTAGGCAGGAAAAGTTCCACAGAGAATGACAATTTGGATGAATCCATCATATTCAAACTATTTTCGTAAATTGTTGATTATTTTTTAATTCCTCCTTTCTGCAATATAAATTGGCTAAGAAACAAAAAAGCTTGCGGAACTGTTCGATCAAATCGAAAGCAGATGCCATTATTTAAAAATGCAAGAAAGCTGAAGGGAATGATGAATAAACGAAAATGAGCATGCATGCTCGAAGAGTTCATATTCAACCTCAATCCGCTTAAATTAAATTAAAAAAACTAAGCGAACCACCTTTTTCTGGTCTTTTACTAACTAGAGAAACATCCCAATTAATTAGATATTTTAATATCACTGAAGCTAATTATTATGATGCATTTTCTAAGTTAGTTAAACGATATGATCTTAAAAAATGGCAATCTACCTCATTATGGCAAACAAACTATCGCAACAAATATATGGCAGTCCTTTTGTCGCAATACAATAATATCGCAAACAAAAACAATGTAGCATTAAAATTTCGCTTACACAAAAATTTACGAAAAAATATTTAGTCATATGTTTTCCGCATGCTACTATGATCGCAAACAACAGAATCTCAACACAAAAATTTTGCAAACAAATATTTCGCCACAACATTTAATTGTTTTCTTTAAAAATTTTACTGTAAATCAGTAAAGGAGCCTAAATTACAATTTGGAGATAGACCTTGATGTTAGACGATATTTCTTCATTTATATCATTAACAGAAATCCCTCACATTACGCGGTTAAAAACTACCCGATTTTATTTCATGTTACGAAGTTATTTTTTTAAGAAGTAAAAGAAAAACAAACGTACATACATTTTTCTTTTTATTTAGGAATTTATGGAAAATGTAATAATGTATGTACAATTATTTCCCTGTTAAACAAAATTCCTTGTTTCGCCAACAAAAGTCAACCGCGCTTTGCGAGAGATTACTGTATATTTCCTAAAGATAGCAAGCAAAATGGGATAATTATGCGAAATTACAACAAAAATTTAGTTTTTCACAAGGACACGAAAACAAAAACAAAAATCGAAATCCAGGTAGGAAATAAATTTAGAAATAAAAATATTGAATATGACATCAAAATGAGCCGGTGCATGTGAGGAGTTTAACAACCGAAACGTTCCGAGACCAAGAAATCAACATAGAGTTGCCCTGTATCTAAGAAAAATCTCCATTTGCAATATGAGTGTACCGAGTTTGCCAAGATGTTATTAGCCGTAAGAAAGGGAGTTATATCAACTGACAACCGATGTTACAATTTGTTTACATAAGAGACATAAAGTTTAGAATTGTCGAGCAAAAGATAGATGTTAGATATGCCATAGAAAGCATAACGTCATTAATGGAAACCCCTAATTAATCTAAACCGTCAGGAAATGATGACCAGGAAAAGCAAGTCTTCCAAACAAGTGTTTTATAAACTACGCAAACAGTACTACCAACAACTGAAGTTTGAGTAAAAGCCTCAAGCGAGGAATATAAGTTATTTTTTGCTCTGTTAGATTCTGCATCGCAAGTAACGTTAAAATTGTGATTGTTAATAACCAACGCGCGTATCCTAATGAGTGGTTTAGGGCAGTCCAAATTAGGCCGGAGTCACTCAACTATAAATCATGTCTAGATCAAAATCGAAAGCTAAAATAAAGGTGCAAGCTTACGTCATACAAAAAACCAAAAACGTTGGAACTGATATCTAAAATAGAAAGTGACGAATTCGAAAAACTGAAATCCATATGAAGCTTGCTGATCCCAAGTTCTACGAAAACGGAAATATTGATCTATTATTAGGCGTTGGTGTTTTCTGCCCAATAATAAAAAACACGCTGCGTAAATTTTAGGAAATTGAGAGCATTCCAATAACCAAAGATCTCACCGAAGAAGAAGTTTTTTGTGAAAAGTGGTTTGAAGAAACAAAAAATGTATAGTGAAATTACCGGTCAGGGACAAATTAAAAATCCTAGCATCCAACTTTTCTATGGAAAGACAACGGTTGAAGGCATTAATCACTTCGCGGTGGAAATCATTAAAACAGATATGTACGTTGATAATTTAATGTCAGGAGTTAATGAGAAAGGGGAACTAAGTAAAAGAGAAGTTCATCTGCATACTCAGTTATTCCGGATTCATTATGCGGAAATGGGTTACCAAAAGGCCCAAGATATGAACCATAGTAAGAATTCAGTATGCACCAATGGAAATATCTATTACTCAAGATGAGACCAATAAGCTATTAGGTTAAAAATGGAACCCTAACCTACTACATCCAAAGTAAGCTAAATTTCGATCCTTTAGGATTGTTACCTCCCAAAATTATAAGAGTTAAAATCCTTTTTAAAAGTTGTGGATAGATGGCTTCAATTTAGCGATAAAGTTGAATTGGCCAGTGAATTAGCATACAGTAGAGCTGGTTATTCCAACACATGGAATTTTAATTATTTAATTTACGAAAAAATATTTTTACAGGGAAAACCAGGGTTTCCGAGGAAAGCTCCGAGGAAAAGTTCGCTCAAAGTGGTGAATCGATTGCTAGTATATGATATTGAATCCGGTGATTCAAAACCGGCGAAATGTTCCAGTAGCCATGAATTATATAGTGGAAGCGCAATGTTATTGGAGCATCTCTACACCAATACCTGACTTACCAATATTTTTTTTTTAAAGATTTTTGTTCATTGTGCTAAAATTATAACTTTAGAGTAAAAAAAAACATCAATAGTTTAAGTCACTCTTTGCAAACTTTGTATCTGACTAATTAAAAATGTACCGATACCGAAATATTTATGTAGGTAATCAGAAAATCATAATGTTTATTGAATTAGTTTTAGGAAATAAAAATTTAATTTTAGCGTTATGTCACATAAATTGTCTGCAAATAGTAAACATACCAAAAATGCTAAAACCGCAGATAATTTTTTTTTCATTTCACTCGAATGGAATCATCCGAAAACAAAACAAAATAAAAATTAATTCTACGAAAACTAATAAAAATTAAATTTAATTTTTAATTTAAAAATTTTTTTAAAATAATAATTTAGTTTTGTGTATATTCAGTTTTTCAACCGCACACATAAAGTATCAACTTTGACATTGTTGGGATTGGGATGAAATAAAAAATTATGTTGACGGATAAAATAAATTTTTTGTTTTGTGTGGTATATAAAAAGGGGTTCCGTCAGATGTTTGAGTATTTAAAATTTTTTTTTTATATATTATAACGTTTGATCGTAGATTCGACCTTGCTGTTCTCAAATAAATTATTATATTCATAAAAAAAAAAATTAATTTTAATTATATTCTTTAAGTCGTTAAAATTTGTTAAAGAGTTAGTGAAAGTAATATGATTGGTGGTTGGTTGGTTGGATTATTCATAGTATGCATTGGTTTATTATAGTCTTAAGGTGATATTTTTATTTGGTATAAACATTTTATTAGATTTTGTGGTTTGTTGTCTCTTAAAAATATATAAAATATAAAATTGTATTTAAAATCTTTGTTGTTGTTATCGTTAATGTTATTCCAGGAAAAAAATCACACCAGGCAGCAACATGTCTCATAAATGGGATTCTGATGAAATGAAATTTTATTTTCATTTTCTTACGCAAAATGTCATAAATTTCACTTAATAATTGTTCATATCACTTTATAAGATCTACATTGTTACACATTCCTTTGGTATGCTCATTAAACTTGATACGTATATTAAACGTGCGATTGAATATGTGCTCGTTCAGTTGTAGAGATGAATCATTTTGTGTAGCATAATTCTTGAATCTGATTTTTTGTAACTTTCATATAAAATGTCAAAACAGATTTTTTATTTTATACACCTTTCTGGGAGCTTAAAAGGTTCAAAGTTACAGATAATTGGCTACCTACATTGAGAAGTCACAAAAACTCGTTAAAAGCCGAAACGCACATATAGGAAATATTAGGTGAATTTAATTTGAGAGTATCAAAGTTAGAATCGCCTATAGCAAAACTCCAAAACAAGATCTGTTTGATGAAACTTGAAACAGTTTTAAAAATAAGCACAAAGTGTTCCTAATTTTTATTGCTCTACCTTATATACGTGGATGCTATATGAGTTTATGCTTGGATTCACTAGAAACACTAAATATTATGCAACATACATTGGTTTTTAAAGAAAAATTTTCATCTCCCAAAATGTTCATATTGGCAGCTTACATAATTTGTAAATTTGCAGTAAAACCAAATACTCCTTATGCCATTTTAATCAAAAATGCTGTACCATCTGTTTGACTAATTTCCATCTTTATAAATAGTTCAAATCCGATTGATCTAAATTTAGTCGTAAAAGTTTAGTGATAAGGTGACCAATGACCTGTCTTGCCGACGATTCGTCGACTCGAGTTTTAAAGCTTTTCACTGCAGGTTCCCAAATTCTTCTGAAATGAGGGGCAGTTAGAGAGTGGAAGTATCAGTTACTTGTTCTCTTATAAAAGAAACTCAGAGCTTAAATTATATTTTTTTTTTTAAATTTTTTATACCAATCATCAAGAATTCTATTAGCACCAAATAAATTTGATCCGAGTCATCCGCTTCCATGCCACAAAAAAATTCATTCGTTGTAAAATTATCAGCTATTTTGATATGCGCTGCTAAGGAAGATACAAACACAAATACGCAAGCAGTGCCCAAATCACACAAAAAGTTCAGTGGAGACTTGATATACTAGAGCGACCAATATTTTTACCATTAGTTACAAATTTCAATCAAAACGAGCAGAACCTTCGAGACATCAGCAAGTTATACCAGATTGCGTAAAAGAACTTCAGCCATTCGACGGAAACCCCATCCAATATATCTTTTGGGTGCATAATGTCGAAAATATTTTACGTGATTACAGTATTATCTGTGACAACCCAATTTATAGAGCAATAATACAACTATATGGCAGAAAATAAGATGAAATGCCGATTCAGCCTTGATATCGATATCTAGAGTATAAAACGGCATATAATTTCACGCTCTAATTTTTAATCGACACTGGAGCCAATAAAGATTTTGTAAAATCTGAACTAGCATAAAGAGCAATTCCCACTAATGCCCCAATTAAAATTGAATCAGCGGAAGGCGAGATCAAAATTAATAAAAAAAATATCTGGACTATTTTTCAAATGCATTGGCATCAACACAATAATATAATTTTTCGCTAAAAAACCTGGAGCTACAAAAAACTAAAAGTCTCAGCTTTCCGAAACCTGAAGAGCCCAGATAATCTAAAAGAATTAAAATCATTCCTGGGGCTTGCTTCATTCTATCGACGTTTAATTAGAAACTTCGCAAAAACCGCCAAGCCATTAAATAATCTCACAAGAGGTGAAAACGCACAGATTAAGGCAACACATTCAAAGAAAGTGAAAATAAGTTTAGGAGAAAAGGAACTTCAAGGTTTTGGTCAAATCAAAGAGGTGTTGACGTCAACAGAAACAGTTCTCTTTCGAAACTTCGAGGAGCCATTTATTTTAACCATCGACGCATCAATTATGCAATAGGTATTATCACTGGGTGATATGGGAAAAGAAAGACCAATTAAATATTTATCCAGGTCGTTAAACAAACATATGAACCCAAAAAATTCTAAATTCTCACTGACCATCAACCACTCACATTTGCAATGAGCAATAAAAATAACACAAAATTGAAAAGATGGAAGACAAGACTGGATTAAATTCTAAAACCTCAATCCAACTATCATCAATGGAATAAAAATATCCAAGGAACATATTCAGAAATTACCAGACGTATTCAAGGAGCAATTCTGTGGATTGTAATTACGCCTAACACAAAAAGCGGTACAAGACATCAATGATGAGGAATATAAAATTAAAAATTATAACAGAAGAGCATAATCGAGCATATATAGAAATCACATTGAAAATAAGGAATAAATCTTAAGATTTAGTGTATTTTTTTTGACCAACCAAAGCAACGTATGGTACAATCCCCTTTCTATGCCTTTAAAAAATTTTTTTCCAACAATGTGACTCTCCATGTTTAAAAAAAAAACAAAAGCATGTTTGTCCAAAAAATAAAATGGAATCTGCGAATTGATCAGTTTTTCTCCCAATATCAAGTAATCGATAAATTGAAGTCTATTTCGTCCGTATAGTAAATTGGAAGCTAATTTCAGCTTATATCATTAATTATATTACTACTCCTCATTAATCCAACTTGATAGATGTTGCGTATCCTGAATAAATAGTTGTACCATTTAGTCGAATTATTGCCTAATTGTCATTTTAGCCGACCCAATTAACACTAAAAACTCAAAATTAGTTCTAAAAAAAGTTATTGCCCCCATCATTTATTACCTAAAACATTTTTACAATCATAAAAAAATAAAATTTATGCGTGTTTAAAATACATCGCGGTTCCATATATTAATTGCCACCATACTGCAATAAACTAATAAAAAAAAATATTCGCATTATCTGAGGTGTGAAAAATAAAAGCGCCAACCAATAAATCTATAAAAGCCAAAAAAATTAAAAACCACAACACACCATCTTATAATTAAACGAAATCACATCAAACATAATTCTGCAATAAATTTTGAATTGTTACCACGGGGGCATGGTTAAAATTTATGAACTCCGAATCGGTTAATAAAATTATATTGGATCGATGAAAAAGTTTCGTCGTATTTTTCAACCACACTTGTATTTTTCATTCGATGGTTTGGATATAAGATATTACATTTTTCGGTATTTTGTAGTTACTAAAATTCCAACAGATGGCAAATCTATTTAATGAATTTGTTCATATAAACATATTATAGCGTGGACACCAAATTTGCAAAGTAATTGAGGTTTAAGATACTTAGCTTAAGCAATAATCGGAACTTCAGCTTAAGTCGCATTTGATAATTAACTTAAATTATTACCGACTCATCTGACCAAGACGATTGTTGGTTATTCTCGTAGCAAATTGCATGAGTGTCCACCAGATTATTACTTAGTAAATGCCGGGTAATTGATAACTTTTTTCCCTTCATTTCACTCAAAATTGAAACAAGCCAATTGAAACGAGATTATTGGCTATTTATATTCCTTACGAATCTGATTAAGCATCTGATCAGTCAAGTGATTGACTATCACTTGTTAGTTCACTTCCATCACAACTACGCAGATAAATTCTATCTGAAACAGGCGAAGAAAATTCCTGAATTCAAGTTGATGTTGATAGAGAAACGACGCAATACGCTACATTTCCGGTAAAGGCTGTATGTCGTGGAATATTATTCCGATTTTGCCACAGCCCGCTGGAAATTTAACATACTAAACTAAGTCCTCTACAACAATTATGTGGTGCAATCGATAAGGAGGTTATATCAAGTCCCAAGAAGTTTTGGAGTTTCAATAACAGCAAAAAGCTGACTATGTTTTGCCGTAGCTCCATCGCCGGTCAGCGTTCGGACATCTGCAATCTGTTTGCATTGGTTTCCAAATCTTTTGCATAGGTTTACAAACCGCTTTTGTCGATGCAGCAATCGAGACGCTTACGTCGCCCAGCACCGTTGTACTTAATTATTTTGGCTTTACCTAACAAGAAGTTATGAAGCGATTACTCCATTTTAAAGATAGTAATGGAGCAGGTAACGTCTATATTCTCCGCCGATCCCTTTAAAATGTAGTGGTCCTGCATCTCCAAACGCTGAAAATCCGTTTAGATCTTGGATTTTCCACACCGTTTTATGTGCCATTTGTTGTGCTCTAGAGTGGTTACACTTGTCCACAATTATTTAACGATGTTGTTAATTGCTTCCTCACATTGCCAGTGTGTGCTAACGCTTTTTCAAGATATTTTTCCTATTTGTCTTCAGAAGACAGCAAATTGCGATGGAATGTTGCCTTCTTGCATTTTACGCATTCGGTACAATTGACCGTTATTATAGATAATCACAACTTGTTGCGCCTGGAACATACAATAGAAGAAGTCGAAAGTAGAAACATCATTGATCGTTCAAACCAATGGTGAACGCATGAAAGTTCAATTATATTTCCACCGTTCGTCATCTGGTCCATTTTTCGTGATTAAGGACAAAATCTTCACTGTATAGCTTAATAAAGTCTCTTGCTAACTTTCTTTTTCTGAAGAATTCGCTTTTTACATTTTACGTCCTCTAAAAATGGAGCAAATGGCTTAGCGGGATCGCAATTTCTAAATTACCATCATCTTGAAGTGTAAACAAAATGAGAACATTTAAGTAATTTATTTTCGATGGTATAAACATAAGTGATGCTTCATCCCAAGAACTGATTTAGCGTTAGATGCTTTTAGTTACAGCTTAAATTCACGTGCAACTAAATCGGGATGAACGGATGAAGTTTAAGCTGGTTTCAAGTTCATTTTGATTCCTGTCTATCTTGATGTGATCACAGCACGTGAGGACTAAAATTTCCAAAATCAGCAATTATTTTAGACCTTTTAAATGAAAATAGTAACAACCGAAATACTAGCTTGGATTTCGGTGGCGTTGGCATTATTTGCGGTATAATAACCAAGTCTTTGATGTACATATCAAAGCGTAATTTTCTCCGTTGAAAACGGATAAAGTTTAAGTTGTTGCCGGCACATAAAAAAGATCCAATGCTGTCAGCACTGATGGTTGGATTGAATACTTGTTTACCAACTACCGTTTGTGCGTTCATAAATACGAATATCATCCACAACTTAGAATCGAACAAAACATTTTTTTGGCCTCTGAACGAATCAGATGAGATGTGCAATGATACATTTCACCATGACACTCGAAAAATACAGTCCGTTACTTGGAACTTCAACTATTTTCGCACCCATAAAACAGATGATACAGATAGCTGTTATTTAATCGTTTTGGTCAGACAAAAGAATGAGGAAGCTCAGGATACGTCAATGCATCACTGTTTTAATTGAAATGTTGTGCAAAATTAACTTTTCTTTTGTGGCAGCAGTTGTTATGCATGACTTTTGGAATTAGGGGCTACCCCGAGTAAAGGGTCATTACCGCCAAAAGACTGAATCAAACTTATAAAATATCTGAATTGAATTTGCAAGAAGACATTATATGCATCACAACAGATGGTGCTTCTGTGAAAAATTATTTTCTTGCGAAACAATTTTGCTGCGCCCATGCAGAACATTTGGCAGTTTTAGATGTGATCTTCAAAAAATTAAAATCTTCATCAAAGGAACAAGTTTTTGAAGAAAATAAATGTCAATGTTTTTGTTTAAATATCAATTTAAACAAAAAACTAAGAATATGCCAAAGACTATCTATGCGTGATCAAGCTAAAAATGAGAAAAACCTTTTGCCCAACCCAATAAAACCATATGAACGGAAGCTATTTATGTGTTGTATGTGTTTTTGATCGTTTAGTTTTCAAAAAAATTCGCGGGACCTAAACCATAATTTTTTTTTTAATTAAAAATAGTTTTAATTAATAATCGTGGTGAATTTTATTGGTTTAATAAAATATAACAAAATACCACATCCATTTCAAATTTTTATATATAGTTATAGTTTTATTACGATTTTAATGTGTGGTAAATTTTATTTTATTTGCTTAAGTCTACATAGAAAGATAATTATCGTCCTATAACAACACCGGCCAAATGTAAAACAAGTCGAAATTATATTATGAATATTTTATTACAAGCCAACTTCGAAGAACATTAAGTCGTAAACATTTTTAGAATTATGTCCGTCAACCGCACGTAACAGCCTGAGAATTTATCCGCCGTATCTGTAAATCTGTGTGTACAAAAAAAAAATCCTTGAGAAGTTTAATTGAATATTTAAATACCAAGTGCAAAGACATATTATATATACGATGTATGCAGCATTCTCGACCATTAATGAGTAACTCACGACTATTTAACATTTCGATTAATATCTCGCGTATTGCCCTATAAAACTATACACTCGCATGTAATTAAGATCGCCTTAGTAATGCCTTATTATATTATTATAAATAATAATAAAAAAAAATTAACAAATTTGTCAAATTAGTTCCACTTTCAATTTTTATGTTCGGTTAAAGTTACAACCGTACGTCAAGGTTATGTAAATATGACTTATCTGTATCGTTAATTCTAATTACTTATTGAAGTTTTGAGTTTTATACAAAAAAAAAATTAAATTTTATTACGAATAAAGTAATAAAATTGAATTGAAATCTTAAAGATCCAATTAATTTTAATTTATATTTTGTTATGTGATACAGACTTATTCTAACAGTAGGAAATACTTTTATTTTTTAACTATTAATTGTCATAAAAAATTATTAACTATTACACACAATAATATTGAAATTATGATTTATCCGTTAGTATAGTACAAATTTTTAATTAATAATTTATACTTGAACTAAATTAATTTCGAAGGTTTTGTTTGTTTTACATCGAGTTCGATGATTGATGTGAACTACTCGAATGATATTTTCGGTTGGTTAATGATTTTGATCTTGGCATTCAAAATAGATCGCACCGAGAATTAAAGATGTTATTTTAGTAGATGTAAAATACTAAAATGTCATTACAACATACTACCAAAGTTTTAAGATTGAAGGTGAAGGAAGAATACTTGTTAGTTATACCAAAGGATTTTTGACATAAAACATTTAAATATCTCGAAAACAATCAGAATTCAATCATTCTGCGGAGGACATACATTAGTGCTAAGATTAGTCGAACTACATCCCTCCATATATATGGGGCGGAGGTAAAACTTTAAAATTGTCAGACATACTTGTTTTATTCCTGATAGATGGGGTTGTAATCCTATAATTAATAAGGAAGCTAGCACAAGTCTTGGTAATGTTGGCACCCTTTACGTTTTGTGTTTTTCTAAAATACTATACGCATCGAGCAACAATCAATGACTCTTCAGCTAAATTTGCGTCCTTCTAAAACTAAAATTCTAAAATTGGGTAGCCTTTTATCAGAAATTAAGAGAACAAACACAGCAAACGCCTAATTTTTTTTTCTAACGTAATGTTCTCCGACGTTCTTGTACTTCAAACATGCAGTGTGCCATGATTTAAAAATAAATGCCTAAGCGAGTTTCATATTACGAATTTCAAACAATCGACGCGGCTTCCAAATGAGAACGGTCGAAGGTTTCCTTCGAAAAAGACTTTGAATGTGTACGGATTATGAAAATATTTGGAATAGCGAATTAAAAACTCTAAAACTTCTATAAGTATGCTTGTTAAAGGACAAATCCGGGAGGACAAAACGCTTAACTAGAAAAAAGTTGCTCGGTTGACCAAAATACCATTGGAACAAATGTTACTTTCTAGGTTCTTTGGCCTTCCTAAAAAATCATAACTTTTTCGTACATTTAGTGACCTTTAGACAAAGCTTGTTCAACCCTAAAAATACATCTAATTACTGTTGTACGGACAGCAACTATTAACAAAGGTTCAAAAACTATGACTCAAAACTGGTGAGCATGTCAAAAATGGCAAATGTCTATTTCTCTTTCAGTTTACTTGCTGGTTCTTATAAATTGTGTTCGCTATGCTATCCAGAAATAGAGTCGATTATCAATTCCTGATAACATGCAAAACTGCCCAACGCTAAAAACGAGATGTGCCGAAGCAATTCATAATTTTCGGCAGAAGGATTAAATTGATATGTTTTTAAGCTCTCGCTTTTTTATTTTTAAGGTTGACTAAGGTTTATGCCTTAAAGATCATGCCTCCTAAGGATATGCGAATGTGGTGAGTAAATAACACTCGAGATCGAGAATAGGGAAGATTGCAATTCCACTGATAAAAACACAACAGCGAAGATTTTGTCTCTCCGGTTCACGATATTGTTAATCTTTTGTATAGTCCCGAGATTGAGTCTGAAATATTGTCCCCATGAAATGACAGAAAATAATTATCGGCATTGACCAATGTATCACCGAATCAAGAAGACTGCATCGATATTATTGCAGTCGTCTGGCCACAGGCACACGTGGCCTATATCTCTTAGCTTGAGCAAAAAATTAATTAGTTTAGTTCATCATTTTGACCAATCATAGCTTTTTGAATCCAGAAAATTTTTGAACGATTTTAGGGTACCAAAGATGCTTTCAATATCATTTAAGAAACGTTTGGTAGTTTGTTTTGAACGTTACTGAAGAACTGCAACATAAATTTTCACATAGCTTTTTCATATATTTCACTGTTTTATATTAGTGTAAAGCCCAGTTATAAACGTTTTGAAGTGTATTATAAAAGGTGCGAAGCTAATGGCATTTATAATATAACAAAAATCAACACGCACCAAAGAAACGGGAAGTTAAAAGTGTCCTAGAAAATATGGAGAGAAAAACAAGGCAACTGTATACGACAACTAGCTGAAATATTTAAAGGAAGCACATTTACTACTGCAAAAGCTATAACACCAAATTAAAGATATTTAGAATACCGAGAAAATCCAGCAAAGATAGAAGCAAAGGACCGTTAAGTAAAGGGAAGACAATCATTCAAAAATTTACAATGTACAAAACTTAAGACAATCATTCAAAAATTTACAATGTACATTTAAACATATCCATCATTTTCTCCAGATTTGAGGTTTTTCAACTCTTTCCTGTATCTTCCTTTTAAGAAATTACCCGGAAGAAAGAGATTTATCTTTAATGATATACTTAAAAACAAACGCCTTCTCTGAAAGAATTTTTCAGAAGAAATCTATTTCTCAAGTGCATTCGCCTCTAACCTACCTTTTAATTAGATGCATAAATCATAGTTTTATCAGAAATTATGATCAGCTAAAGCTAAGAGGTAATAAATTGAAATACATAAAAAGGGGTTGTATTCCCAGTAAAGAAGTATGCAAGGTTTGCTTTCAACTGATTTTTTTGATTGATTTAGAATGTACGGCAAAGCATTAAGCAGGATATCACGAAAAGCACCGGGCCTTAAAAGAAAAAGGGCCTTCTTATATTTAAAAGAATAAGATCGTTAGTAGTTAAATTATTGAGATCGACCCGGTTATTGATACCTGGGCGGCCAATAGTTAGTAAAACAATTTTTTTGTAGGGTAGGAAAAATGTATGTCAGTAATGACAGAGTTAGTCCGTTTTTCTGATAGCCAATATTCAAACTACTGTTAGCACAAGATAATTACAATTATAATGAAATATTCGGCGACCCCAGTGTACAACTCCAGTATGCCATCATTAAAGTGCATTCAAGTGCGAAAACAAAATCTATTAATAACTAATTGCTCTTAGCCATAGGCTGCAATAAATTGAATTAATTTTCATGTGAAATTATAAATTAATTAATTCATAATAAAGCTTTAATTCATTTTAAAATACAATTTTATTAATTTGTCCCATTGTAGCTAACAATTATTCTAAATAATAATAAAATAATACAATAATAAAAAAATTTATAAATATAATAATAAAATTACACAAATAGTAAGCAAATACGTCCAGTATTTGCACTAAAATCCTATTTATGTTTACTTACTCCATACAAAATCACCGAAATTATTATAAATAAAATTGTATTAAAAAATTTAAATGTTTAATTTTGATCCAATTCACTGTTTTATAGCAATTACACAAAATACTTGCATGAAAATCCCATTTATATTCACTTACTCGAATACTTTTACTCTTATATTCACTTTTTTATAGCAACTACACAAAATACTCGCCATAAAACTTTTTTAAAACCCCTCGACATAAAAACACCGAAATTATTAGGAACAAAACTTTATTAAAATAATTGAACGTTTAAATTCAATCGAATTCACCGTTTCATAGCAATTATACAAAATATTCGTATGAAAATCCTATTTATATTCACTTACTCGAAATAAACTATAAACTACTCGATAAATACACAAACTACTACCATGGTATGTTAGCCCATTGACGTGCTAAATGTCGCTACTGGTATCGTTTCCAAATAATCAAAATATTTTTATATGTATAATCGCCTAAATGTCATATATTTATCCTAAATTTTGACGAAATTATATCGTCCTGACATCTGGAACATCAATGGGTAAACTGCTTTTTTCTTATGATGGTAGTTCTATATGTATTTATATTATGCGAAAAGTGAAGTAGTCGTTCTGATGCATCGTCCTTCAAATAACTAACAAGTTAAACCTCTTTCGTTAAATTTTAGTTTAGGTTGATGCATGATCAAAACGTGTTTTAAAATTAGGGTTATACTTCAATATATGCTTATTCAAGTTTGCTTTACGCCGATGGTATTTAAGGTAAAATTAAATTCAATATATGAATGATTCATGAGAAAATATATCCTCCCAGTTGACGCTGGGCGATTGACTTAGAAAGCGACATATTTTTTATAAAGTCTTCAGAATTTCAGTGTGAGGATACGTATAATCTCATTTCTCACACTAATTTCATCCATATACTTGTTAAAAATTTGACCACACGAATTTTTAAATAAAACCACCTACCAAAATAATAATAAGTTCCAAAACCGCAAATACTTGTCATAATTGGGTATTCATATTTCGAGTACCAAAAAAATAAAAAGCCTTCAAACAATGGATTCGATATAATACTTTGAACCTCACCTTAATAATATTTAACAATGAAATCTTTAATATAAGTTTATTCCCTTTCATTATTTTATTTATATTAAATTAAATTTAAGTAAGATTAAATCAGAAAAAATTAAAAAAATTATTAAGTGTTTATTGAGATAATGAAAATGAAAATTATCGTTTAAGATATACAATTTTGTATAGTTTGGGCACAAGATTAACAAGAAATAAAAATAAAATTTTAAGACGCACACAAAGAATACGATTTTAAAATGGGTGTGAGGTAAAGTTAATTAGTTGGTCAAATATACTTGGGCGCGCACACACACACACACATACGGTACCACATTTATAAAGAATACAACTTTACCTTACTGGCAATATGCCAAAATCATTATTTTTATGTTGTATATAGTTTTTGGTAAATGCCAACTTTTTTTTTTTTGTGATTTGGAATATAATTTGGGTTGGCGTGTTTCTCATTGATCGTTTCTTTATTATTCAATAAATGTAACATTTACTTTGGGATGCGTCACTTAAATTTTTATTTTGTATAGTAGATAAAAAAAATACACCACACAATGTCTTAAGCACGATTTAGTAATTTTCGCGTATTTTATTCTTATTTTTAATAAAAAATAAAAATAAAAAATTTGTAGTTTTGAAATTAAAATATACAAAAAAACTGAAATAGTTTCAAAACACATAATAACAACGTGTGGGAACAAACAAATTCGGCAACATAACATATACAAACGGCATGTGTGATGTGCGTTTTTGATCGGCGGTATATAAAATCATCAGATGGTGGATAATTTAATTTACATATGAATTTCGATTGATCTACGTCATTCACCTTTAGCTTTGTACTAAAAATATAACGTGATTACAATCATATACGAAGTACAGATTAAGATTAAATTCTGATTTAAAAAAAAAAAAATTATGAATTCGGACAAGGCAATTCTAATCTTTGAGAAAAGCGTTTTGAAGTTGGTCTATAATTTAGATTTATCCTTTTATCTATAATTTGTTGAACAAAGAAAAAACTTTTGTAACCAAAATTAAGACGACGAAAAGAAATTTGGCCAACAATTGAAATCACAACTCTTCCGACAACATCAACAACACTAACATCTTTATGATCAAAACTTGAGAGTAGAAAGTGAAAATAATTAGATTATACCAACTTACACATCAACATGTCATGATTCAAATGCTATTAGACCGATATAATGAAGGGAATCAAACCCAGTGCCAAAATGTGGTCTGAAATCAAAATATTCATAGCAAAAGAAAAAAATCAGAAAGATACAACATTAAAATTTTGGAAATTAACAAGACGGACACGCAAAAATATAATCATTTCGGCATCGATTGGGACCAACTACAAAAAATCAATGACGACACAAAATTCAAAATTTTCGACGAAATGCTAAATTTAAATATCATTGGAAAACATATTGAAGATCACTCCCAACCAAATTCTAATCTCGGCAACGATCAAGAACACGCAATATAATAAAACCAATCTTCGAACAACATCACATCAATAAAGTGACACATAAAAACAAACTTTTCGGCCTCAAATCCTGCTTATATGGTCCTCATCAACCTGAAAACAACCAAAATTATTTTATCACCATCGATCAACTAACAGACATTTTGAAATTGGCGAATAACAAAAAATCCTTCGGACCCGATCTCATTCCGAATATAATTTTCAACCGCTTACCTGATGCCATCATCTCCGAAATTTGTACACTTTTTAACAACATCCTGAATAACCATTGTTTGCCTGATGCCTGGAAAATAGCTCGAGTCTTTTCCATAGTTAACGTCTAATCAGTCGCCTCTCTAATTTCGGTAAACTCTTCGAAATTTGCATTTATGAGAAAATAAACGACTATGTGTGCGCAAACAACCTGATGCCCGAAAATCAATTTGGCTTTTGATCAAGGACATAGCACGGTGCATGCTATTACTAAAGTTTTGGCTGACACCACTCATCATCTAAATTTTAACAACCCGACTGGAGCAGTGCTCATCGGCATCAAAAAGGCATATTAATCAATCTGTCTGGACGGACTAATTGGGAAATTCCACCGTATGAATTTTTCGGATGACCTTATCAAAATTATTGACGAATTGCTATACAATCGTTCATTCTATACAACTTCTGGCGGCAAGAAATGCTCTTCTTCAAAATTCAAAATTTTAAGTGGAGTTCAACAAGGATCCATTACAGCACCAATTTTCTTTAATCTCTACACGGCTGATTTAATTTCGCACGACAATCTAAATTCAAAATCAATACAATCATGTGCGTACGCATATCCCGGACTGTAGTTTTTCGTGACAAATAGTTATACCTTAAGTTTATGACGTTCCTCAAATTTCTTACACGTTTTATTAGTAATCTATATGGTTTTTAACTGGCGGAAGTTATGGCGTACAAATTTTAAAATTTTTACCATTTTTGATCTATTTTTTGAACTATTCAAGTGAATTTAGACGTTTCCATTTTCCCGACATCATGTACAAGGAGGTTACAAATGTTTTATTAATATTCAAGTATTTCTATGTATACCTTAATTTAGGAACTAAGAGAATTTTAACCAAACTTGATTGAACGACCAGACTCACTAATAACTGGTCATTAACTTGGATACATTGACTTTGAATTCCCAAACTTCAAATGATAGTCTTACGATATATTTTGCTTCTGCCGCTCTTTGAATCATGTCATGTAAATTATGTATCCGTTTAGGAACGACATCTGAAATCTCTTGCGTTGTCCAAAATCTTCGTAGAAGCAGTCTAACATCATAATTTAGATTAACGGGAATCATGTCACTTCTGTCACCGTGCTTTGCGATCAAGATATCACCCATCCTAATCTCGCATTTTTGGAATGACCCAATTTATCAAGAAATTGACCACTTTCTACAAGTAAAATATTTTTTTTATCTTTCATGGGAAAATGTGGATCTGCAACTCTTATTGGTCAAACCATTTAGAGCTCAAACTTCTTCAATCAATTGTTGGTGCGGTGAAATTGTTAGAATAATTAGCATTTTTGTGTCTGTCTCATAGGTATCATCATAAAATTTGGATTTGACACGTACATTTGCCACAACTTTGGATACTACAGAGATTATGTTATTAAGACCTACATAGAATTATTATCTTCCATTCGCCGAGGCGCTTGAATTCTTCCGTAAGAATAACAATAAACATTCTTCAAATAAGTATGAAATACAGAATTAAGCAAATCTCAATAACGCAACCAGTCGCCGATTATGTTACCGTTGGCTGATACAGAGCTTTTTATCATATTGTTTTCATAATTTTTAATAAGCTTCGATATAGTTTGTAAATTCAGGAAATTCAGTTCTGCCCACCAAATTTAAAAATAAATTACGATTACAACAACAAAATGAAAAACAATCAATTCAATCTACGACGAACTAAGTGAGCGGCATAAGATTCAAATGTTTTTGCTTAAAAAAAATTTGATTGTTTTTTTTTTTTTTAATTTTGCAAGACCGCCTCCATTAACAATGTTTTGACAAATAAACAATTGCACCAATAAAACAAACAATAATTGATGCATGCAAAATGTTAAATCATCGATGCTATGGATTAGAGCCACTTCTCGGATCTTTAAACGTAGATTTCGTTCGTTTCTTATAATTCTATGAACTATGCAACCCAATTCATTTTTATATAGAAGCCACATTTTTTACATTTCAGATTCCATTCATTAGTCATTCCTAATAAGACGACACATAAAAATAAAACGGTGAGAGCTTAATTAACTGCTTGAAATTAAATTAATTGCTACACACACATACACATAATAATACAAAACCGACTAATTGACATGGGTAATAATTTTAATCAAACCTCAACAACAACAAAATGTAAAACATACACAAAGAATTTAACATGTTCAGCCAAAAACCAAAATTTCAATAAATTACCGAAATAATTCATTGGCATGTGTCATGTAATTTTTTTGGTTATAGAACCAAAAAAATAAATAAAAAAATTTTATAAACGCATGAGATCCAAATCAGTTAGGGATAATAATCAACAAATGAACATATCAGCCTTTATAGTTGATACTCGTACAAAAAAATTCTTAATTACCTTCAAAATTTACTTTTTAAATTTATTACCTTTACTTTTACTCTACGTTTAAGTCTGTCGTCGTTTTTTGTTTTGTTTTTTTTTTTTTTTTTAAAGTAAACTTTTAATTTAAATTAATTGAATTCCGGACTATTGAGAATTTATATATGAAACTGTCCAAATGGTTTTCTCTCTCCCATTTCGAGTCCAATTGGTATGATTTATTGCAGATTTTTTTTTTTACTTTTTCAGTTATAATTTTGGATTTTTATATCGTGTATCGATACAACATATCCCCAACGGCTGGACACGTTCTTCGCAATAGTTCAACTTGTTTATTTTATTCTATAATTTAACCACAGTGCACACATACAGACAGGCACATGCACAGAAAGAAAATTGTATAACACAACTCGAATAGAATTTTCACAATTTTTTTTTTTTTAGTTTTCGTGGTAATACGGATGAAAACAAAAATTTATTCTCGTCTACAAAATTTGCCAAAGGCTTTATTTTTATAAAATCATACGTAGCTATTTACAGCATGAACATACTCGTACATAAAATTGGTAATAAGGAGTAATCAAAAAGTTTAAGCTAAACACGATACATGTGTTCCCATTTTGGAATAATGCTTTGTTTTTTTTTTTTTGATTTTTTTGTTTATTTAATTAATGGTGTATGGAAAAATTATAGGTCTAAATATCACCAAGTTTTTTTTTTTTAATTTAAAAGTCAAGTTAAATTTTGATTTTTAAACAAAGGTTGGTTCTCTCTGCTACCTGTTCAGATCATGCAAAGTTCCAGCCAACCAATATTTCCATTCTGGGCAAGATTCATTGAATTGAAATTTTCAATTTATGCATTATTTCCTGTTCATGGGCAAACGATCATGTATTTTACACCCGAAGTTACCTCAGATACTGTTTTTCTGATTACTATTCTACAAATTGATTCAGACGTAGTCAATTTGCACAAAGAAAGTGATTTTATTTGGAACGCCAAGAGATTTGAGAGCCAAATATAATGAATCTTAAGATTTCCTAAGCATCAAACTAGTCGCTGGGATAGGTCTTCTAACAACTACCTTATCACATTTTAGTAGGAGAACTGTACATTGCATATAGCAAGTTCGATTGTCCAGCATTTTCTATCGCATCCCAGATAATCCGAATGTTGAAATGCTAACTCATCTCGTTAAGAGAAGAACGGCAGAATATCACATCATTATGCTTTAACCATTTCAAGACTACCTCAATTACTATAACTTCAGCTTGGTACACGCTGCAGAAGTCTGGTAGACGAATAGAAGTGTGAATAAGGTTTGAAAACATTTTTCGAAGCCAAACAAACTGCCCAACGATTGATGGCCTAACCATCATGCGTTTTCTGGATTTTGAAAGTTTTGGGTTTGAGCATAAATTTCTCAGTTTGGATAGGCTAACCATTATGCGTTTTTTGTCTGTTGGGAATTTTCAGTATGAGCGTAAATTTCTCATTATGATGGGCTAACTATCATTCGTTCTCTGGATTTTGGGAATTTTCATTTTCTTCTTCCAATTACTGCATTTTGGAAATTTTCGGTTTGAGCATAAATTTCTCAGTTATGATGGGCTAACCATCGTGTATTTTCAGGATTTTGGTAATTCTCAGTTTCTGCTTGCAATTTTTGAATTTTGGGAATTTTCGGTTTGTGAATAAATTTCTCAGTTATAATGGGCTAACTATCATGAGTTTTCTGGATTTTGGGAATTTTCAATTTTCTGCTTAAATTTCACATTTTTGATGGGGTAACCATCACCCGTTTTCTGGATTTTGGAAGTTTTGGGTTTGAGCTTAAATTTCTCATTTTTGATGGGCGAACCATCATTTATTTTCAGGGTTATCTGGGTTTTCTGGTATAGAGCCAGTGTTCCTACAGCGGTTTGAAACCCCTTATATTACCAGTGGTGTTCCTGCATGAGTGTATCACTATTAAGAAGCTTTATTGACACTTTATTTGATTTTAGGCTTTCATCTTAGATTTTTTTCTAAGATTATGCGCAGCAATTTTGCTCGGTCAGTAAAAAATAGTCTAAAGCCATTTATGGTAAAAGATGCAAGTACATTAAAGTCACCATTCATTAATATATCATCGTGTTTCATTTCAACCGCTTTTAGATTCGCAAAACAACGAATCCCAACCGCACTCATTTCTAATAATTTCTAATGATGTCACGCTCACTTAAATGTATTTTACGAATCATGTGAACGTGCTCGACTACAGGAGCCGATTCAAACCAAAAATTACAGTATGAATCATTACAATGAATGCAAGTAGTATGACGGGCGGGTTTTTTGTCACGGACAATGAACGACACACAACAAAACATTTTTCTTTTCATTCATAATTAAAACAAAATTTGTTTGAAGTGTTTCCAATCCCAAAACGAGATTATAAATACGAGATAGGAGATTCAAATTTTATTTTATTTTTTTTGTTTTTAGAAAAAGGGTTTTAAACATAAAGGGATGTCAATCTTGCGCGATGATCATGACGAATAAAAAAAAAATATTTTTAATAATAAGTTTAAGATTTTTTAGTCTAGATAATTTTGTATAAAAAAAAAAAAAAAAAAAATATAATCCTTATTAAAATAGACGAATTAGACAAAGTATATATGGTATTACGTTACGTGTATATGAAGGATAAAAAAAAGGATTATAAGAATATGACATGTGGTATTTGTTTGCGTGGTTTTTTGTTTCTGTTGTTGTTATAATGCTGATGTTCTTAAAGATTTCGATTCATGATGAATGTGTAGTGTGACTGTCCAGAATGTTACACACGCATATAAGTCATTAAATTTTTTTTTTTTTTATATTCCAATCGATTTTAAATCCTTATTGACGTGAAACCCATAATTTAAGAAATTTTTTTTGAGAACTCATGGAATTAGTGTACAGGTGGAACTGTCTAAACAAAATATAATTAATTTTAATTGACTTTTTTTTTACTAATGCAGATGAATCGGGATGAGTAATTGTCTGGTTATTTAAAATTTATGTTGTCTGTTGTATTTTTTATGTCGGTTATATTTTTGCTAACTTTGTATAGCATAAACATAGAAAAATATGCTAATACCTTGTTATCTTGGTATATATCCGATCATTACAATATGTCGATAAGGTCAAGGTCTCAATAAGATACATTTTCTATTTTTACTTTTTGTTTTATATGCTTGATACGAGTTATATTGAAGTGACCTGACACATCTTCGGGTACAAACATAGCAACGAACATACTACATCATGTAATTATTTGTTATTCATAAGAAAAAGTTTTGTCTAAACAAATTGAGAAGTTGTTTGAATTTTATGTTATATGATTTAAGCGGCAGTGTTGTTGTTTTATATGTTTCCAATTAAAAAATTCCATCTATACACACAGTAGAGATGATGCTACAAACAGCACAAAACATGAAATGAAATAATTTTTTTTTTAAACCAGAAATGAATCTTGCCGGCTCCTAGTATATATATATACATATGTATATATGTATATTCATCTGATATGTTTTTGTGATGATGAGAATCAGTTTTATCATATAGAGAAGATCGGCTATTGAAATGGTATGTAAGTTTAAAATATTTTCAAGGTAAGAACACAATTATAATTGTCAAAAAATTGACTTAATATTTATGGTTATTTGTTGTTATTTTGACGTGACATTGGCAGATTAACTAAACGATATTAGTATGTGTTACAAATTGATCCGCTTCTTTGTGTTCCTCAGCAATCTGTTGTGAATGAAAAAGCTGTTGTTTGCATCGTTATTCTATGTTCGATCTCTTGTTCATAACATACTGCATCTCTGAATAATGGGATCCACTCATGTTGCATCCAAATTTTTTTTTGATTTGGTAGAATCTTTGATGCACAAAGTTTTGTTCTGAACCCGATGGTAGAATTTGTAAAATGTTGCTATAAACAAAAACTATCAAGTTTATCTATAAGCGACGATAGCCCACGTATATAGTATGGTTGCAGAAAATTTTACAGTTATATGGGTAGTTTTGTATAAGTTTTAACATGAAGCCAATTTGCCTATTTTAATGTAACAATCTTGGATAATTCTCTAAATTTTTTGACATTTAAGAATCAGGATAGATCTTTAAAAGCATCCATTGTGGTAATTTTTTATTTAAAACGTATATTCCTCATAGGCTGAAAAAACCTGATAGGTAGCCCATTAAAATATTAAAGTTTTGGCTACAAAATGAAAATTTCCAAAATCATGATGATGAGCCCATCAAAACTGAGAAATTTAAGCAGAAATGGAAAATCCGAAATTCCAGAATACGCTAGTTGGTAAATCTATCAAAACTGAGAAATTTATGCAAAAACTGACACATCCCAAAATTCTGAAAACGCATGAACGTTATCTCATTAAAAATGTGAAATTTAAGCAGAAAATGGAACTTCCAAAATTCTAGAAAACTCATGAACCTTATCCCATTAAAAATGTGAAATATAAGCCAAAAATGGAAATTCCAAAATTCCAGAAAACGCATGATGGTTAGCCAATCAAAACTGAAAAATTTATGCAAAAACTGAAAATTCCCAAAATTCAGAAAAAGTTAAGCCCATTAAAAATGAAAAATGTATGCAGAAAATAGAAATTAGCAAAATTCCAGAAAATGCATGATGGTTAGCCCAACAAAACTTAGAAATTTATACACAAACCGAAAATACTCAAATTCCAGAAAACGCATGAACCTTATTCCATTAAAAATGTGAAATATAAGCCAAAAATTGAAATTCCAAAATTCCAGAAAACGCATGTTGGTTAGCCAGCCCATCAAAACTGAAAAATTTAAGCAAAAACTGAAATTTCCGAAAATTCAGAAAACGCATGTTGGTAAGCCCATCAAAAATTTAAAATTTAAGCAGAAACCAAAAATTCCCAAAATCCAGAAAACGCATGATGGTTAGCCAACCAAAACTGAAAAATTTATGCAAAAACTGAAAATTCCCCAAAATTCAGAAAACGTATGATGGTTTGCCCATCAAAACTGAGAAATTTATGCAAAACCCAAAACTTCCCAAAATCCAGAAAACGCATGACGATTAGGCCAATAAAAATAAGAAATTTAAGCAGAAACCGCAAATTCCCAAAATCCGGACTACGCATGATGGTTTGCCCATCGAAACTGAGAAATTTACGCCAAAAACCAAAAATGTCAAAAATCCAGAGAACGCATGATTATTAGCCCATCAAAACTGATAAACTTATGCTCAAACTGAAAATTCCCATAATCCAGAAAACGCATGATGGTTAGCCAATCAAAACTGAGAAATTTATGCTCAAATCGAAAATTCCCAAATTCCAGAAAAAGCATGATGACAAGCCCATCAAAAATGAGAAATTTATTGCCAAACCGAAAATTCCCAAAATCCAGAAAAAGGTTAGCCTATCAAAAATGAGAAATTTATGCTCAAAACGAAAATTCCTAAAATCCAATGATTTCAATAATTTACGTGGTTTGCCCAATTTTCTAAGTGGATATTATATTAAGGAAAATTGTTTTGTTAACAACTATGTCATATTTTCCAGTCTTCCCTTTAGATTAGCAAGTCATCTGCGTACACGGAGCTTACAACAAACACGATTATTGACTGTTTTGAAACCGATGATGCTTTTTTCCTTTGGCAAAGAAATGTATTACGAAGATTGCTTAAGTCATCTTCACTGTAAACCGACGTACGATCCTAAATCGTACAGATTCAATCCTTACAATGTTTAGGCAATGCCAAACTTTAGTGGTTTAAATCAATTCAGGGCCTTTTGATAATCTAATTCCAATCATCTGACATCTGCCACACGTCCTTTAATTAAATAAATTCTAAGCCAAAATGAGCTTTGATGAAATTTTTAATTACGATTAACACTAATCCAAATCCTAAATTATCTTTCTAATTATACAACGAAAATATTGTTAGACCTATTCACAACCAAAACCAAATTAAGTTTACAACAAATATATGCTCGCATATTATGTACGTATGTACCAGATCAAAGTTTATAGATTAGAGAAAATTCCAATTTTAATAAAACGAAAAAGGATCAAATGGCTTTTGTTATGCTTTTCACATTACACTACTACATATAGCCGTACACTATGAAACTAAGCAAAAAAAAAAATTTCCTTTTTCATTTTGGTCTCCAATTTCGTTTAGGATTTTTAATTGGAAGTCAATAATTAACATTTTTCTGGCACTACAGAAACACACTATCATTATTTTACATCTACACACTCACACTCATACATAATATTGTATATTTATTTATATTTGTACAGTGTCGGTTATAAATGCAGCACAACTATTTAAAAAGGTAGCCTTTCGGGGTAATCATCATGTGTTTTCAAGGTTTTCTGGATTTTCGATTTGTGGTATAATTTTCTCAGTTTTGATGGGCTAACCATCATGCGTTTTCTAGATTTTGGGACTTTTCGGGACTTTAAGTGACCCAAGATTGCCAGGGTCAAAGTTAAAAAAAACGTTGTCTACCGTATAATATTGACGGCATTATTAAGATATTTTTATGATAACCGCATGACAAGTTCATGTGATACTCAACGGGATCGTTTGTCACTCGTCTACTGACATACCTAAATTCCCCAAGTGGATAGTTTGTTTATAAATCATTTTGATGCTTTAGTTGTGCCCGACACTGTATATATTTCAACTACATATTCTACATACATAATTTGGTTATATAATTTCTTCGGGTACATGATGTACTAACAAAATCCAAAAAAAAAAAAAATGAATAAGATAACCTATAGGATTATGATTTTTTATTACCATATTTTGGTGAAGATTACAGCTCTCCCAATACATATATTGTATATGCATACTCGGTAGATAAAATTGGTAGATAAGAAGTTTTTATATTTTGTGTGCTATTCTCTGATTAAAATTAATAGTGGGAAAAAGGGTTTTATCTCTTGTACTATAACGCTATAATTAACCATAAATAGTGTCAAGTTATTGTGATGTGGTATTCTTAAGGTATTTGCCTATCTCAATTTTAATATTATTAATAGAAATTATGAAAATATTTACGAGGAAATGTGTAAAAGTGCCAGAATGTTTTAATTTGCTTTTTTTAATATATAAACTTTAGTTTTGTCCTCGTTTCATATTTAGTTTAAATTTAATTAAATTTAATTACGGACCAAAATCGTTTTGTACGTTTAGAGAATCCCAAAAAATCATGGCCTTCATTCAAACATATTTTAATAATTTCAGGCCACCTGCAAAGTGTGTCAAAAATTGCATGTCTCTATGCGATTATATGAAGGTTTTACTTTCGGTTATATAAATTAAACGAATTCTAAATCGATGACAGTCGATTGATATAGGTTTTACCAAAATGACATACATTTCAATATATAATTGCAGGTCTAATTATCTCGTTTTGTGTACATTCTTTCTAAATAGCTAAATTGTTAGAGATGTAATTTCGTTTTTTTTTTGTTTTTTTTTTTTCGACAATGTTACACAACAACCATTTAATTATATAGCATGTATTATGTGATTAATGAGGAACATCTTGACGTGAAAAACGCAATAAATGAAAGTCTTTACGTAAAACGGTTATAATTTCACCATTTTGTATAGTAAAGCGCGGATTAACCACAACCATTTTTGAAAGTAAACGTAACATAATGAGAAAAAAATTATGGTCACACAAAGTGTTTAGTTGCATGAAAATTATGGTTTAAAAAAATTAAATGCAACAAACCACTTAACATGCCAGCTGACTATCGAGATTGTGTAATGCGATTAGCATTTATATAGTTATATGTATATACGGAGAAATGCGGTTTAATATCTATTCTATAGATGATCCTTATTGTTCGATTCGGAATGGAATAAGGAATCGAGATAATGATCTGTATATTTTAAGTATGGATTAATCCGTTTACGGTCAGTTTGGTTGACAGGAACACTTGGACAAAAAAAAATAAAAAAAAAACCTTTTTATCTTGTGTCGTTAAAAATCAAACAAATTCGGGATTAGGCGGATTATGGTTATATAAAGGAGTGTACTCGATAATTTTACGTATACTCAGCAGGGGATTTAGATCAAACGGATTTTAGGTAATGTGTTGTAATATAAGATTCGTTGCAATAATTTACACGGAAAAAAAAGGATTACACTAAGATTGCAGCTGTAATTCTATGTTCGATCTAATTAAATCCTTTTTTTATATACATAATAAACTCTTTATATAAAACTACTTCAAATGGATAAATGGTAATTCGAAAATTACCAATTTATCAAGGATGACAAAAAATGAAATCCTATTATTTCAACTATTGTATACTCAATAGCGGAGAGACATGAAATCTAAGACGATGAAATGTAATAGTAATGAGAAAATTGTTCAATCGAAATAGTTTCGTACCCGCAAGATAATAATAATAATATTTTTTTTTTAATGTCGTCAAAAGCATTCGGTTGTGCTTCTTGCAAAACTATATACTTGATTACAAAAGATCTTGTGGTGAATTTTCTTTTTCCCTTTTTGCTTTTTTTCCTTGTAAGATATTATTTGTATTATTATTATTGCTTCTTATCCTATTACCTTTCAATTTAAACATGACGATGAGGTACTGTGTATATATACACATGCACACACACATTGAAAACATCGATTCCGACAACTGAATCAACTTTCCGGATGACATAATCTATATAGGAAAAAAAATGTTAAAAGGAATTTTTTTTACCGTCTTTTGTCGTCGAAGAGGAAGAAATTCAAAATTGTTTTGTGTTTGTTGTCGTCGTTTGCGTCTTATGTTTCGATTTCTCCTTAATGGAATAACACAAACCAATTCCGCAATATCGTTTTAGCTTGCTTTTTGTCTTTCGTATATTGTTTTCTTTTATATATATAAATGACAAAAATAAACTTTACGAATATAAAATTAAAAAAAAAAAAAAACTGTGTTCAACAAGAAGGAGGACTCTTCGTTTAGAATTCCACAAAATGTATTATATAACCGAACCATCCCTTCATCATACCATTCACAATAAATAAATTGTCATTTGTTAAAAAAATATAAAAACAAAACTTATATAAAACAAAACAAAGGAGGTCCCGATTGCTTTTCTCATTAGAAAAAAATCCGCAATGTGCATTTGTTTGCTTTGGCCACAAAATTTGTTTTATTCGATTTATATTATCTTAACTATACCGAGCTAGATGGGTGTACGACTCTTTGAAACGAAACAAAATTTTAACCATACTTCTAGACCAAAAATACGTTTCTTACTCCCGAAAGGGTTCAAGGGCATTAACAAAATATAAAATGAAATGAATTGAACCGCAAATAATTTAAGTGGTTTGATCTAAGGAAATTAAATAAGGGGGTTTACGACGTATATTAAACAGTACCGTAATACACAACAGTAAAAAAAATTAGTTTTCAAGTATTTTTGCTGTTCTATTTGAGAAAATGTTTACTATATCCAGAAATGAAAATCAACTTAAAAACTTTCTTCCTTATTTTTTATTTTTGTTGGAGATGAAAAATTTAATTTTTGGTTGATTTGATGTTTTGAATGGGGATCGATTGAATCAAAATTAGGTTTAATCAATGATGCCATTTTTATGTTGATGTTGTATAAAAGTACAGTAGTTTATAAAAGTAATAATTTTTATTTAATAAACAGGCATGTTTGGTAATGTGGTCGCTAGCTAAGTTTATAATAAAAATGGCTTTATGTACATATTTCGATTCATTTAACATAATTCAAATTTAACGCTAAATCGGCATCATGATTAGCCAATGAAAAATGTAAAATATATACCACAAATCAAAAATTTTCATAAGTCACAAAAATTCATGTTGAGCAGCACATTAAAACTGTGAAATTTATGGTGCAGTTCAAATATTTTTTAAAACCGTAAAATACACGTTCGTTAACCTATGACGGCTGAGCTAGGAGTATGTAAACTTTTCGAGTTTCGACTTTCGATATGTCGACACATCAAGTCGCATTTGCGATAGAATGCGGTTATGTAAGGCGTTGCAAGATCGAAAATTTTTGTTACCAAAGTGCCATTTTCGGCATTAATTTGGCTATTGCTTTTCATTTTTGTTTTTTTTTAATTTTTAATATGTGTGCTTCGATTATTTGCAAAAGTTTCTCATCAACGAGATACCGGGCACGACATGAAAATTGGATTATGTCAAAATGCAGTCTAAAAGAACCCAAATTTCTATTATGGAACTAATCCCGTGCCTAAAATATATTAAATGGCCATTAACTTCAGAAGAAATGTAATTCATTAGAGTAGGATTATACATAAGAAACACGGTTTTCACTATCGTAATATCTATCGTAGTATCTATAGATCCATGCAAGCACTCAGACTATTTCTTTAAAGGAAGAGATTCGAATTAGTAGATGAGTTAGTATATCGTTTTCGGAGTTTGCTGTTGCAGGTAACATTGTCAGGTTTATTTTGGACTCTTTTTTGATAATTCCCTGTTATTAAGTAGCACTTTTTGATATAGCCATTCTTCATGAGATTTACTTAACCAATCTGGGCCATGTCATCAAAAATTGAATCCGTTTAGTTTAAGGGCAATATTCTTTTTGATGCAAAATCTGCGGGGTTGCTCTGAAAATCGACACGGTACCAACGTCCTATTAAAATTGCGGTGCGTTTGGCAATAAAGGTTTTCCACCACCTTGGAGGAGATGAAAACCATCCTAAGACAATGAATCTGATCATAATGTGGGTTTTACTTCTGGTAAATGATTGCTTTACAGACACTATTAGTGTGGCTAATAAGGCTTATGTTTTGCCATATATTTGATTTATTTGGAGATAATTCATCACCCCAATCTAAGTTCAGTAGCCATAAACTTTGAAACAGAATTTTAATGTTCATGATTGCTGGGGCTTCTCGCAGAACTTCTCGCATAATTTCTCGTTTAGATCCGGCTGATTGCTCTATAAGTGATTTAAAATTCGTCTCTGGCAGAATTCCATTGTAAACCGAGAAGTGTAGGACAAGATAGGTAGTTGGATTGCACAGCATATTTCTTTGCAACATGCCGTGATGAGGAAGATAGTATACACCATCGTTTCGAATTATTTCATCTGTTGGCACCTCTGCCATGTGAGTAAGATCAAGATATTCTTTAATAAAATCGTCGTAATACACCAATCGTGTTCCTAAACTTTGCAGCCTTCGCAAATCTCCGTAGAAGTTGCCTCTCTTCTGCGGAATTTAAACTTCTCCATTCGGTTTGTTGTTATTTCAAAATGCTCCTTACAACATTTTTCTTCTGCGAATAATTTGACAGTTTACTGGTCGATATAACCTCCTCCTACTTCTTTGTAATAATCGATCAACAATTATCTCACAACGGTGACTGGTGATTGGAGTATGATCGGCCGACAATAACCCACCGAATACTGTAATCTGAGCAATTAATCCGCTAGTGTTTAGTTTCATAATTCAAGGTTTGATCAAACTAAAAAAATTATCGATACCTAAAAGCACATCAATTTTAGTTGGTTGGTTAAACTTAGGATCGGCCACTGGTAGATGTTGGAAATTGGACAAGTTTGTTTTTTTAATGAAAGTAACTGGTTAACATGAAGTTACCTTTAAAATAACCAGATATCCAATTTGCGAACTATTGTTTTCAATACATGATGATACAGAAATGTTTACCATGCCTTTGGTTATCTCCGCGTTGGCTCGTTTTAATTGTAATCGTTACACCAGGTCTTCACTCTCGTAGGATGCTTACGAGCTTGAAATCAAATTATTAAATAATTTAGATGTGATATTGATATTTTTGATTATGTGGCCTAAAAAATTATTTTAAAATGTCGCAAATTCGACATGTCGAAATGTCATAATCGCACCCCTGTAAAATGTATGGAATAACTTGAAATTTCTAAAACCGGAAAATACATGATGAGAAAAAGAAATGAATGCATAACTCGAGAATAACCAAACTTTATTCTTTGGCAACGTATTCGCTAAATCTACTATTCAACGCCCTGAATTCCAAAAGTTAGCTTAATGTGGTTTACACAAATTTTCCGAAGGCATTTGACCTACATCAATTTGAACTACTTTTTGTAAAACTATATAGATAAATTAGAAATCAGTAAATTATTTTTGGATTGGATTTAATCTTAAATCTGTGTAATCAGAAACAGATAATTCAAATAAATAGGTCATCTAAGATAATTAAGTTTTTTCTTATGTAGGTATCTGGCTCTCATCTAGAATATTTTATCAATGATGTTATTTCTTTTTTCTAGTAGTGTGTAATAAGCAGATGACTTGAAAATATCAAAAATTGTATGTAGCGCGTAACAGTGCATCGGTTAAAATGCAAGATTATGTACATCTTCAGGAATAAGTAGTTATTCTTCACCAATATTTTATTCGAAATTCCCAGCTGGTACGAGTTATGACGTTTAAATATTTTTGGGAGTAATCTCTTGTTAGATCGTCAATTGTTTCAAATGATTTTCTGTCCAATATTAATAACCTTTAAATGTATCTAAATTTTATCTAATTTGAATTAAGTCATAAATTATTAGGATTTTTCTTCCATTTACAATGTTTTAAATGTATGTTATATTCATATGCAGACTGGATATTGAAATTCTGGTAGCTCATTTTTTTACTAACACCATTGTTAGAGCAACCATAAATCATCAAACTATATATGTTCAAGGTTACAGTTCAATTTCAATTTCAACTTGCCGTTAAGTCTACCTTAAAGTTTACCCTTACATATACTGGTACATCACGAAAAGTACATATCGGCCTACAGAAGACTTCCAACGGAAGGTTTAAATAGTAAAAGTTACTTTTAACAGCGATAGGTTTTTACTCAGCAGGTTTTTTCCAAAAATTAATCATTAATCATATTTTCAAAACATGGTGCTTTATATGAAACGAGTTTTCAATCATACAGTTGTTTAGCTCACGTTGGAATTTGAGCGCATGCTCTGTAAAATTTATCGCAAAATTCAAAACCTTCTCTAATTTTGCTCGCCGTGATGCTGACAGGTTCATATTCCACTTAACTGTCAACGTCCAAAATCTCACCATTATCTACATTATCTCCAGATATAGTAATAACATCATCATCATTCAGAACATTCTCAACAAGCAATTCGTTGACATCATTCTCGTTGAAAGTACTGAAACCTTCAGCACCAATCCCATGTGCCAATGTAATGATTTCACTTAATAATGTCGAAGTCTCATTAGTGGCTTTGTGTTGGGTGGAAAAAATGTCAGCCGCACATTTGAATCTTCTAACTGTGGATGTCCTGGTGCATTGTCAACAATCAACAATTTTTTAAGTTCGGACCTTTTTGTTTTATATATTTTTCCACTTCTGGTTTAAAGCAATTGTGAAACCAATCAGTGAATATCACCCAGGCTTTTGCATTAGCCATCCAATATACTGGCAACTGATTAAGATTTTTTCCTTTTAGTGCTCGTGGTTTGAGAGCTCGAATTACCAGAAGCGGCTTCAGCATTCTATCTCCTGATGCATTGCTGCAAAGTAACAATGTTACCCGATCTATGCTTGCTTTAAATCCACTTGCTGTTTTTAGGCCTTTGTGATGCACGTTCTATTAGGCAATTTCTTCCAAAATAACGCCGTTTTGTCCGCGTTGAAGACTTAATCGGGGTGATATCAACCATCTTCAATAATTTTGGATAACGTATCCGGAAAAATATTTGCTGCTACTTGGTCTGCTGATGCGGACCAAGGAATATTTACGTTGTAAATTGCGTTCCTTTTAATAAAACCAGTTGACCATCCTTGGCTTGCTGAAAATTGTTTATTAGTTTGTTCACTGGACGATGGCTTTGACGGTTTTATCTATAAAAACGAAGGGCGTTTTGTTTTTATTAAATGGCCACTAACGGATTTTTTTTTTTAAATCAAATCTTCCATCCAAATACAAGAGCTGTCTACATTTTTTTCTAATGACACATTCCTTGCGTACAAACTTACAAAAACTTTGATGATTATTAATATGAACTTTTACATAACATAGTAGTCATTTGGGATAATTTAGTGGTTTTTTTTTTATTTGTCGAACCGCAAAACTTCAAAATCGCATTAAAAAAATCCGCATACAAAGAGACTTTACTGTACTTTAGAAACAAAGGAAATATCCGAATAATCCTTTATTGCCAAAATTTGCTAAAAAGCTTTCGGGTTTGAAGTTAAACATATCAGCACGGTTAAAGCAAACCATTATAAAAAATATATAAACAATAAATTAATTGGAGACAACCGTAAGCTCGCAATGAATGTAACAGAAGAGGTATTGAAAGGAACTTTAACCAAATGAAACTGTTTTGAATGACATTTATAATTTTTTGCAAACACTTCAGTCGCCAAAATAATCTAACCATAATCCTAAACAGACAAACCACTATTTTTTTCGAGTGCATAAATTCTACAATCTGTGGTAATGTTGTCCCACTTTCATTCTAAGACAATGGTACCATGCACTTGTGGAGTACTTAATCGTGTATGATATATCTAGTTGCGGTGCCGAGGCACTTATATTGCGCAAAAGCGAATGATAAAGCTTATCTACAACTGTCCTAGATATTGCCCCTCAGATATCTCTATATGTGTTCAAAGTTTTGCAAATTTTTTTTTTATTTAGATACAACCCATGATAATTGGCTAACGGCGAATACTTCTAATATGCTAAATCCTAAACTGACCGTATTAATAAGTACTTAAAGGGGATAACATAAAACAATCACGGAAAGTGTTTGGCGGTATATCGATTGATGTTTTAATAATTTTATCGATTGAGTAGTTATTTCAGCGGGTCAACCATTTAGTTGTCTTGTACAAACATCTTCGTTTACTTTTTTGGAATTTTAAGGTGATTATGTGGTCGTTCGGTTGTTTTTTACGAGCTATGTAAAATTCAATTTTATATTATATGAAAATTAAATTGATATAAAATTATAAACTTAAGATTTTATCCTTTTTAAATCTTAAAATCTAAAGTATTTTTATTTATTTCTATAATCATCACAAATATATATGTTATATATATATATATATATATATATATATATATATATATATATATATATATATATATATATATATATATTTTCTTTTTTTTCTATATTTGTACGTTCAATTGCTTTGAACCATTGCATCTGGTATTTCTTTTGTTTTCCTTATAACAAAAAGAAAATAACACAAGCTTAAATGGATTTTTCTGTTAAATGAAAATAATTTTTATATTTTTTGTCCTTTTGTACACATAACTATGTATATTTATCTCGATGTCACATAATCAAAATATAATACACAAAAAAATAAAATTATACCATCCCTGAATAATAGAGAGTAGTTTTAAATGAAACAATCATCTTACGGTTCGGTGTGTGTATTTCTTAAGATCAATTCGATATTTTCGCGGTTGTGTTGTATATTTAAAAAATAAAAAAGACGACAATTTTTTTTTGTGGTGACATTTTATGTTTTAGGAATACATGTAATAATAATAATAATGTAGTAGTAAAAATTAAAAACATAAATAAATTTCAAAAGAAAATTATAAAGAATTCTTGAATAGAAAACCTTTTTTTTTTGTAATATCAGAATAATTAAGTAAATGGATGCTGGATATATATATATATATATATATATATATATATATATATATATATATATATATATATATATATATATATATATATATATATAAACAAGTATGTACATACATATTGTGTAGGCATTGTGAGAAAGATTTTTTTTTTGTGTAATACGATTTTCTTATTGATACTTACACATAATTATATTTTCAAGGTTTTTCCTTTTTCTACATTGTGTGTGTGTGTGTGTACATATACAATTTGCGAGAAGATGGCGCGCGGGCAAAAAAAAAGTAATTATTTTTTCTTTAATTAAAAATTTATCATTTAAAATCTTTGATAATGACAGAAGATACTTGTGAAACATTGCGATTACATGTTTAATAATTTTGCCTTTGAATCTGTTTTTATTTTTTTGTCTTATTGAAAATGTTTAATTATTTTAAACCTACGATCATTGCATTGCGCGGTTGCTTCTTAAATAAATTATTGGTAATTTTTTTTTACATCGTTATGTTGAAGTAACGTTGAGGACATTTTATAGGTTTTAAATACATTAGGGGATTCCTGTGCATTTGCTTACAGATTTCTCTTGGCATAGTTGGCAATATTTATGAGTCGATTACTTATTGTTCTCGTATTTTTTCAAAATCCTAAAACATATAAGTATTATTTCTACTTAGATTATCTTGGATAACCTATTTCGAGTGCTGTGGTGCGACTTAAGGTTATTTTTAGTTTCCTAATCCGCAAAACTGCATTATAGAAACTGTAATTTCGGCTGCCTATCTCATTATCACAACAAATATATGGCAGTACTTTTGTCGCAATACAATAATATCGCAAACAAAAACAATGTAGCATCAATATTTCGAACAAATATTTAGTCATATGTTTTCCGCATGCTACTATGATCAAAAACAAGAAAATCCCAATACAAAAATAGTGCAAATAAATATTTTGCCACAAAATTTAATTATTTTCCTTTTAAACAAAATTCTTTGTTTTTTGTTTAAAGAATTCGCCAAAAAGAGCCAATCGCGCTTTGCGAGGAATTACTGCCAAAATTTATTTTTTTCAGAAGGAATAGATACGAAAACAAAAACAAAACTCAAAATTTAGGTAGGAAATAAATTTACAAATTAAAATTTGTTCATAGTTTTTGGATAAATTCAACTCCTGATTTTGTTCAATTCTTCGCAAAATCTAGGTGCAGCTGAATAGTTAAAGACAAATCGTCGGTACCAGCCGGTCATTCCTATAGAAATATTCGAATCTGTTTTGCAGTTTTTGGACCGGAATAATATTCAATGGCTCGCACCTTCTCTGGGTCAACCCTGACGCATCCTTCACCAATCATATAATCGAGATATCTCGTCTTTCGTAAGACGAATTTACTTTTTTCAATATTTCTAGTCAGACTGGCTAAAGTTAGTAATCTGACTCCTTCAGACAGTAGTGACAGTAGTATGTTCCTTGAAGGTTGCAGATACCACTAATAAATCTTCGAGGTAAACGAAGACGATGAGGAATAATCCTGAGCATTAATCGACACATCGTTTGGGTTGCAAACACAGCCCAAATGACATGCCGATAAATTGGTAGAATGATCGTCTTGGTGCAGTAAAGACCGTTTTATCCTTTGACAAAAGATCGAGAGGCATATTATAAGTCGATGGTGCTAATAAACCGTGATTTATCTAGTTAAAGTAATCCCTCAATAAACGGCAAAAGATGAGTGTCTTTCACTGTAACCGAGTTGGCATTTCTCGCGTCTAGACATAGATAAACTTGTCCGCACGCCTTTTTAATTATCGTCACCGAATACGGCCTTATATAGTTGGCATTTTTTACTATAACTCCGAGATCAAACATACGATCTAATTCGTGGTCTCTTCTTGTTTTACGGATGAAATTGCGTAATATCTTTGCTTAACGGCCCGGCATCATCCCACGTCTATATTGTGAGTCAGAATATGCGTTTTTCTTAGTCCGAATTATTCCCATGATGCGAACTTTGCAATTACATCATCCAGAATTTTTTGCTGTTTTGAATTTGGACTTAGCTTATCTTTATTATTGGAAAGGTCATCATCAAACTGGAGGCGATTATTATCCAGCTCCTCTATCATCAGCGGGACGAGCCCCAAAAGTTCCTAAAAATCTATGCCAAGGTACAATTTCTGGGTGAGAATTAGAACGATGTGAACCCTCTTTGTCTTCGATTTTCGCCGTAAGATACCTTAACGATGATATGGCCAAGAAAGCTTTGGCGTTCTCCACTCACAGTTGCCATAACATGTCATTGTACGCTTAGGTTTATGGTGATCTTTATTAATTGTTTGAGGAACAAAAATTAATTGACAGGAAACAGTGCATACGTATTCATAGTCGTTTGGCAACTCAGTATAACTGGGAAGATTAGGTATAATTTCACAGTAATCTTAACTTCCTTGAGATTCACTGATTTGTCGTTTTACTGCCGGATGTACCAGCTCCGGAATCACAGCTTTGTTGACCAGTATTGAAATACCATAGAATGACTGGTCAACGAAAGCTGGTTGTAAAGCAAGCTTAACATTTTTTAACAGCGCTGGATTATCATTTCTTTGTCAGACATTTGGAATTTTAGAAGTAAACCCAATTAATAGAATATCATAAAAATCCAAACATCTTCTTTTACTTGGTGTTTTCGTCTTTCTAGAGCTAGTTTGATTTCAGAATGAGTTTGTCTATCTTAACATCGATGGTTCAGCGTACATTTCAGCCCTTTCCAATCAACCTTTGTTCGTCCTTTCTATAAACACATAGTATCATCCTCTTACCTTTCCATTCAATAACACGTTCAAATTTTTCCCATACTCTCTACCCTGTAAAATAATATTTTCGACGCGATTTCTCCACACTCACTACTGAGTGACATAGCCCATTTATGGATTCCGAATCGTGTATATCTAACAAAATAAATTCCAGTGACAGAGGTTTTTGATTGGACAGTTAGAGGTTTTGGAAGGTTACCGCAAAACAATGTAACACGACCTATTACAAACACAAAGGACCTTTCCTTTTGATTGACGGTTGAAGTATTCTCCCAATATTCTTTTGGTTGTTATCTTTTTAGGAAGCTGCTGTAATTAATATTAACATATTAAAAACTGGAGTCACATAATTTTTTCACAATTATGTTACTGATGTCTTACCTGAGTTGTTGTATGTATTTTGCGACTCTCCTCTTTGCTGTCGGTAATTTTTTCAAAATGTCTTTTTTTATATTTTAATACTAGTTAAATGAACCAGTCAAAATGACGCGGAGAATTGAACACCGATTAGTAAAATCATATAAACTTTTTCATTTTGTTTATGCTACCAAAATATAAAAATTTATCTGGCTAAGGTAGAACAAAATACCGACCAACGATTTTACGGAACCACTTAAAAATTATTCACAACCCTGCCACTAACAACAATGTTATAACATTGGTTCAAAGTTTTGCCAGGTTTCTTCTTGGAACGAATTCGGGGAGATTTAAAAAATTATCCATCTACCACGAATGCGGAATTAAAATTATTTGCTAAGCAGATAGCTAAGCTAAGTTAGACTTGCAACTTATTGTAATAAAATCTGGTTTATCATAATTTCGGATTATGGCAATATATGTTTGATAGTTTGGTACAATATTTATAGTGTTTTCTTAAAACGGTGATGGCAGAATTAAGATGTTAAAGTTGATGAATTTAAAAGTTAGTAAGATTATAATTAAATAAGCCGATGCTAGTAAAACTGTAACTTGACGATCTGTAATCGTCCAAACTACAAAAACTTAAGTTGGGCCGAGAATTTTTTGTAGTTGAGTCGCTGTAGCCTGATGAACCAAACTATACCGGAAACCAAACTATACTGAAGCTAAGTAAATTTTATCTCTCATTGAGACATTTAGTTTGAAGCTGAAAATAATGAAAATACTAAAAATCAAGGAAAATAATAAAAATAATAATAGACTTCAGACAAAAATCTATCAACTGCTAGAAAACCGTTTAAAAATTTCAATCCCTGTTCCTTGGAAAAACTAGATTAGTACCATAGGAATATTAGATGAACTCTGTAATTGAATTTGATAACTACGTGTAAAACTACGCAATTAATCTGTAACTGAGATGGCCTAATTTGATTGCTGTCACATTCTAGAAAATTACCAAGATGATTGTTAATAAGTATCTCAGTCGATTTTATCATTTTCAGTGTCACTATCATTTCTAGAAAATATTTCTGCTATTTATGATTGAGATATGAAAATGTATCCTACTGTTTTCGAAATAACAATACATTCATCTAAAATCCCAAAATTATATATATATATATATATATATATATATATATATATATATATATATATATATATATATATATAAACATAAAAAAATGTTCATATCATCATTCGTCATCAAAAACATAACATACACAAGACCAGAACTTGACTAAAACTAAAATTCGAAATGACTTCTGTTGTGTTTAGTTTTTTTTAGGTACATATATGTACATACAAACATTTTAAAAGTTACATTGCATAATTCGTATTGTTATCTGCAATCAAGTTTGTATGAAATAAAAATACATACATGTGACATTGCAATTTACAGTATTTTTAACCGAAAATATATGAAAAAAAAAAATCAGATTTTTTAAAATTGATTAGAAACGAATGAATTATGTCAGAGGAATTGGAAATTTATAATCGATCTTTGTACGAGCAGCAAACACAAAACATATATATGTAACCACAATTTGTCATTAAATTTTTTTATTTTTGTATGGGAGGTATGTATATTATCTAAACCCAACCGAATCAGAGAGACAGTTCTTTTGTAAAAAAAATTTATAGATTTTCTACAATTTGTCTTGTTGTTCATACATATTTTACAAATTACAATAAAGATCACTGCAATCTATGTTTGTTCACAAACAACCAAATTTGATGCATTATGTCCCTTTTGTTGAAAATAGGCAAACCCACAGAAAATGATTTAACATGGATTTGTAAATTGAAATTAAATTTTTTTTTCGTACACAACACGATTTTATTTAATACAATTTTATGTCTGATACGTGTTAGACTTGGGGGTCGAGGGGTACTGTTATGAATTGCAATAAATAAAACAGAATGAGTTATTTAATCGCTTGATTGATATAATGAATATATTATGTGGTTCTGCGCTCAGACACGGAGCTCTGAGCTGGAGAAAGTCCGATTAACCAAGGTAAAGAAGGCGCCATGCTTAGACTAAATAAGTAGACGGAAATGGTGGAAGACTAACATTCTGGAAAACCTCAGCGCAGTTCACTTAAGTTATATAAAGGATTTACCGGAATTCACTATTCCCTCAGCTGACTTAAGTGTGTTGTTTTTCGCGACATTTATGGAAAACTACTTTATTGGAAGGGCATTTCTCTGATTAAATAGCTCAATCTGAGACTGGAAATATGCAAAGAAGCTCCATCGTATACGAGAAATTCATCTTTAAAATTTATCTAGATTTGATTGCATTAATTAAAAATTCTTAATATGCCGACCTTTTCGACCTTATTCGAATTGTATGGCAAACCGAGGTCGGGCAATTAAAAAGCATAGTACTCTTTTGCACGCAATTGGTCTCCATGAAGCCTTGGACCAAGTATTTGAACAAGAGCTTAAAAGTGCAAGACACAATGGTTTTTAGTACTGGTGCCCCAAGATTTTGTTTTCAGTTAACAATTCACATTCACGTTGTATCGTATGGTTGACTTTTAAAAGATTAGGCATTTTGTACGGGTGTGAAGTTTTCGACAAATAACAAAATCTGTATGTGTATTGGTAATTTATTTTACAGTAGGCCAAAAATTTGTTATTTCATGTTAATTTCTTTGTTAATTTACCAACTCTAACTATCATTATATATTATATATATTATATATTATTATATATTATAATATATAATAATTATAATATAAAATAATAATATATTATAATATATATTCGTAAACTCGAAAAATGTTCGAAACTTATTATTCCTAAATACAAGTAAAACAAAATCTCTTCTAAAATCAAAAACAATAATAATTCGTAATACTATCCGACAAATAAAAGTTCTTAAGAATATTTAAATACGTCAAATTTAGTGGTTTAGTGGCCAAAGATTGGCCAACTCCCAGACATTTCCAATAGACTTGACATATACGCAAAGTAAGCTAAGACTATGAAAACCTGTAGTAAAATAATAGTCAATAGTTATTACGATGGGGTTGAGCTTGGCTTATGTGAGTTGCATATAAGGGATGTTCTTTTAAATAAAATTAGCCTCATTCTGATATGATGGATTATAGACCTTGTTATTTAGGTCGATAAATGGTCATTTTTGTTCTTTTTTATATGAATTTAAGTGGTTCCATCATATGAATCCATCATATCAGAATAAGGCTAATTTTATTTAAAAGAACATCCCTTAATATGTTACTCACATAAGCGAAATACCGGTGAAAACTCTGTGAGCTGGCCAATCCTCTATACAGTGAACCACTTAAATTCATATAAAAAAGAACAAAAATGACCATTTATCGACCTAAATAACAAGGTCTATAATCCATCATATCAGAATGAGGCTAATTTTATTTGAACAAGAATAACAATAAACAATTTTCATTAATAACTTTGATTAAATGTTAATTTATTTTAATTTACTCTTCCTTATTTTATAACATTGCTTTTACCGACTGTTTTACTAATACATGTAAATTTTTTTGTTAATTTAACAAATTTCGTATACGTATACGTTTTGTTATTTTTTGTCATTTGTTGAAAACTTCACACCCGTCATTTTGTTTGGTTGTACATGCTTACGAATGAAAACATGTACAACCGAACAAAATGCCTAATCTTTTAAAAGTATTGAAAATTTTGAGGGGTTTACTTCACCCCAAAACCAAGTATTTTTGACACATTATGTAGACTTTGAGTTGGACTGCTAATTGAGATTTACGATTAAGCTCACAGGTTTTCACTAAGTTTGTCGTATGTCTCTAGAATTATATACATTTGTGGAATGTTTATGTGTGTTAAGTTTAAGGCGCTTAACATATTTCCATCAAACTTTAAAAATACACGACTAATAGTTGACGGATTAGAAGAAAGAACTCAAAAAGTGGTGGTCTATACAGGGAGCAAAATAATGCTACTGCTTAAACAGGAAATGCTAACAAGCAACGTTAAAATTTTTATGTGGAATATATCCACCGGGTGGACTGTAATTTTTACCTAATATGCGTACGAAGAGGCAATATCAGATAGAGACATTCATATGGGATAACAAGAATTTTAGAAAATGGCCATTTTATTATGACAGATCGATGGTTTACTGTTGCTGAAAAAAATTATCAAGGATAATCCACGAAGTAGTCTTTCGAGTAATCTACTAAAAAATTGCATCGTGCATTGTCATCAGTTTTGGCATTAAGTTTGAAATTAAACCAGCATTTCGTTTAATCGTTTCGAATGCTAAACTTTCATTTGCAAGGCTAATCTGAATTTAAAAATAATAAGGATGTCTTTTTGTAATCTTAAATTTGAAAACGTGTTTGAATTTGAATCTCTTACGTAGTCCAACTTTGAAATATTCGCAAGCTTTTTGGTACATTTTATTTCCCAAATAGCATTAATGTTTCCATTTGTATCGTATATTATACTATCTGGACTACACCCCATACCCGGATAACGAGTATGATTGTAGGACCCTGTTTGACGAATATCGTTAACCTTAAGGTTCTTGTACTCCAAAAAGTGATAGTTATCTTTAATATTTATGATATGATCACTCGAAAATAAAATATGCCGTGTCTACCACAGGAGCAAGACAAATAAATAGGAGCTTAAACAAAAATGCATTTACCTGCACAAACGAAAACTAATCAAAAAGCATACTACTATATATATGCAAACTTTACTCTAGGAAAAAAAGTTACATGACCCAAGAAACTGGCGATTGGAAAAATATTATGGTGAAACTATCGGAATATGAAAACTAATCCAGGTTGAAACAAGTAGGTCGCGGCGATTTAGCTCTTATTAGAGCTAAATATCTTAACAGTGAAGTTCTTAAAATGATAGTAGCAACCATTAAATTCCTGGCGTCCAACGACACTTCCTTTTCGCGGTAAAAATCAAAAATGTAATAAAGAGGACAGTGGAAACTACATTGGGGCTTTAAACTATGTATCGGAATTTGATCCATTTTTTAGAGCACATATAAGTCAACATGCCAACCGATTAACCTATTTGTGATGATTTTATTAGGCTACTTATTAGGTGATTTGACCATACATACAAAAACCTCAATGGAGATAAATTGAATCTCGATTTCAGTAAGCAATAAACCGAAATTTTTACTTTACGCTAGTTTGGGGCTAAAAAATAACGTGTCATCAATGATAAAAGTAAAAAAACAGAATTCATCTGGATAATGGAATGTGAAAATTGGTTCCGAAAATGTAAGGAACCATTAGCAAGCTTTAAGACGATGATTTAGGTTTAAATCGCTCTGATTGGTTAATTGTTTTTGGATCTTATACGATAAAAACAAAGTTCACAGCAAGCGATACATGTACAGAATTTTATATAATTTTAATAAATTTTTGTTTTTAGCATATTTTTTTGAGAACAAAGCTGGCCAAGTTTTAAACGATTTCTTATACAAAAGGAGCAAATTTTTGTCGTACGATTAAAAAATATGGCCGGCCTTCAACCAATCAAAATGATTTTAATTTATGTCTATCAGACAAAATTTGTACATGAATCATCGCCTTTTCTTTACTAGCCCATTCAAACCCTGATATTGTTTGTAACATTAAAACTGATAGAACTAGTTGGTTGGTAGGAGCAGTATTGGAGCAACTTAATGATGATAAATTGGCACCACTATTTTTCTTTTCTAAGGAACTATCTCTATTGGGAGATAAAGATATCTTTCACTCAAAGATTGTAGATACATTTTTAGAGATTTTGAATAAAGATTCCAACAAATGGACGTGTTTACATTGTCAAAAATGCAAAAGTAGTCATCATACTCGATTTAGAATTGACACTTTTAACCTTCAAAGCCTTCGATTTGAACATATTCATATGGATTTGGTAGGTGCATTACCGCAATCAAATAATGGTTCATATATTTTAACGATTTTAGACAGATTAAAGAGATGGCTTGCAGCCATTGTGCAGTTAACGAAGCCATTAAGTTGAAATTCATTTTGGTTCTCAACAGTGAAAATTCTATTTTTAATAACCCTGAAATGTCAGTGTCACTCTGTTTTTTGTTCATTGGCAACACTTTTCGGCCAATATAACGCAATACTCAAATCGGACGTGACTTTTGAGACACCCATTATACAATTCCTATAATGCTATTCTAACAGTCACTACTTGCAAGGTACAAAAATCACTGTCGAAAGGATAATTGGTTTAGATAAAACAAAAATTTAGTAACGTGCCAGCAATAGCCTTAATAAGCAGTTTTATCATGAATGCTACTTGTCTAGGTGAATAATAATTTTCGATCATAATGTTGACAACTATTTTATATACCATCGAGATATACGATCTGCGATAACCATATACTAGTTGGTTTAACGGTTATATGCACGCTAACTAGAATTTACCCTTTTATGTCGGTTTGTTACGAGTATTATAAAGAGAATAAAAAACACACCACCAGATGGTTTTCATTACAATGATTTTAATTTCGCGATAAGATAGATATGCTATGTTTTTGAAAATAAAAAGTTTTTTTATTTCTTTCCATATGACAAAGCATTTGAAGGAAGGTATAAAACCATATACATATATACATATATATGTTCTTACACACTTATAATTCATTTTTTGTGTGAACTTCTTGAGAAACTAAAAGATTTTCGTATGACATTCACACAACAAAAAAAAAAAAAAGGCTAATCGAAATATATACTAAACAAAAAAAGGGTAGAGTGCGAGGAGACAAGCCAGATTAAATATAAATATGATATCAAAATGATGTGCGCACCAATAAAATTCGGCTTTAATCATCTCTCACTTCTATGAACCCATAAGAAGATTTTTTTTTATAAATTTATCCAACCAAAAAAGCAAAAAACTAATTTTTATAATAATGTATCGTATTAATGTCACTTTAATTTTTTAAGACTTTAGGTTATATATTTTATAAATGACAACAACAACAAAATTCATCACAATCCCATTTTTATTAAGTTCGAGTACAAATACAAATTTCCACTCCTTATTCTGCGCTCGGGATAACAATAGATGTGCATTCACAATATAAATATTCTTAATCTTAAATTGTTGCTGTTACTGTATGTATGTACAACATAAATTCCAATTCTTATTTAAAGAATTCAATTCTTTAAATTTTTATAACAAAAGAGAAATGCAATTCGTAATCACAAATCTTCAAAATGTTTGGTAATTTTTGGCAAAGATTTTTTATAATTTTTTTTGGTTAGCACGAATAATCAACCGCATACATCACACCATTTGTAGATTTAGTGATAGTGTCATGTATATATTGTTGTGTGGACCAAGAAGCTGGGCACAACGAAAGGTGTACTGTTTTGTGAGGATTCCCAATTTTTTTGAATTCACATTTTCAATGACATATAATGTGTGTACATGGTAAAAATATTATGACATGAACTCTCAAAGGATTGTTTGGGTGTGTGTAAGTCCCAGGTGGTTTAATTTACAATGGCCTTATCAGATCGTAGTTCGACAAAAATGACATGTTCGTATCGGAGGGAAATCTAAACAACTGTTGTGGTGAATAGATTGATGTTTTATAATGTGTAGTTCTGTATAAACTATATCCCCAGGGAAGATTGGTTAAGGTTACTTTCATATTAAAATTTACCTATGCCCCATCCTCCATTTAAGAATACTATAAAATGAGTATAGAACAATATTTTTTTTTATTGTGAGTACAGTTTTCAGGAACTTTTTATTGGCTCCTCTACGATTATGTGTGGCGGTTCCAAACTTCAAATCCACCAGTTCTGCTTGTTAGCAAAGCTCCCGAGATTATTCGCTTCTTTTGAAAATATGATTATTTATTTAAAATCGACGTCAGTATCAAGCTGGTAAAGTACACGGTGATGCTGCAATCTTAATAAACAGTAGGAACTACAGAACTGCAATTCTGATACGTTCTACATCCAAGCTACCAAGTACTGTTTGGGAAAATGGTCAAGAAAACTTGTAATATTGGCCATTCATAACTGCATGTAACTTAAAATAGAAATTTATCAATTTTAATCAGCTCTGGGAATTAAATTTCTAGCAGGGGGCTATTTCACAAACAAAAAATAAACTGTCATTTAATATTCCACATTTATTAAAATGAAATGCGGATATTTAGACGATTATAGCAGCAACAGTGGCAGTTTCAATCAGTGGGTTCAAAAATTTGAAACTTTAGCCACTGAAAGAATTTCTTGGCGTTCGAGTGAGTTAACACCTTACACAACAAAATTTAAAAGTAGCACACAACAAAAACGACTCCTAAAATTTGTGGGTGACTTCTTAATCGACGGGTTTTAAGAAGTTTAACCTATGTTGTTTTCTTTTGCATCAAATTGACTTGCACCACAAATTATTGATTTACATAATTTTTTTTATTCTAATGGAATAAACAACCATGTAGAGGTTTGCTCACGTTCTTTCGTAGCTGAACGGGAAACATTGATTTGAGGAGAACAATAATCAAAAATACATCAACCCTCATGATCATTGTAAAGCAAAAAAGACCCGGCTTTTTGTTCAATATATTTTCTCTTAACTGAATTTACAGACCTTAGTATGGAAACTGTTTGTGCCTGCGTTACATACATTACAAGTCCCAATATCCTACGAGGCTTTCAAATTTATCGGCATAAAATGACAAGTTTGCAATCAACACATCATAAACTCAGTCCATTTAGAAGCTATAACGCATCTAATTTCTTCAAGCGAATAGAGTTTCAACACCACATATGGCGATTGTGGTAGCCCACATGCACATATACTGCGGTCTGATCAAATGATACCCTCAAAATGCTGTTCATAGTGGTTTAAATTCAGCGGTCAACAGAAAGTCAGTCTTGTTCCTATATGACAACTAATGCTCCTCGACGTAAAAATCACGTAAAGTTCTGCAATCGCTTGTGAAAACAACTAGAAGTAAATTAAACCAGATAAACTAATTCTTGAGACGCCAATATTTTATTGAAATTATTTTACCTTGATGAACTAAGCACTAGTTTCACGATAAGTTTTTCTTATACGCAAACATCGTCATAATCTTCATAAAATAAACAAACAAATGGATGAACATCCCGAGTTTGGCATAGTCTTTACTATTAAAGCATGGTTTTTACTAAGGATTCTAATGTCATCGAGTTCTATGTAGATAATTTATTAAGCCCCTATGTGCCCAGTTCAGATCATTTATTAAGCCCTTTCTGCCCAAAAATATCTACAATTATTTATGATTGCAATAAAATTATTATAATGCAGCATAGAAAGGAGTTCGAATCAAGTTTTGAATACTAGTCGCATCCCTGTTACTGATCCAATTGCCGATTTCTACTAGGCAAATGCAGAAATAAATGCCTAAATACAGATGGCAATATTTCATTGTTCAGTCAATTTGGACCCTTAATCAGGAAACGTGAAAACCTGACGCACAAAGACGGTTTCAATAAACCCTAAGAATAACGGATTAATGTTACTTCTCTCTAACACGTTTATCGATAACAATTCTGAACCCTTGCAAATTATTTTCAGTGCAGACCATTTCGATTAAGGTATATACATGTTATCATCGACTTTTATTAGTTTAATCTTGTAGTCAGGAGAATCTGCAATAGTGAAATAATGAACCTGAAAGGGGCACAGCTAAATCGTGTCTAAATTTTTTAAAATAAAAATAATGAAAAAAAAGTATACTCATAAGGATCAACAATAATCAAATTATTGGTGCAAAAGAAACCATTTCCCTCTTCCTGCTGTTTTTACAGTGACGCCCCACAAGTCACAGGATGGAACAACTTGTTTACGTCGCTTTCTCACGATTTACAAACCTCGAAGAACTTTCCGTATTATCAGCTATATGCGAGACAGTATCTTTTCCCGTGAACATAAAAATCCGGGTTTTCAAGCTATACTGCGAGAAGAATTGTAACGTCTTACGATAAAATCTCTTGGCAATTCATATTAGACTTCATTCCAAATAAAAGTGCAAATCTTAGCATTAATTACCAAAATAACAGACTTTATCAAACCGATTTTGAGGATGTAATTTTGCGATAATCTACGCTATCAATGTTAGCGGATGATGACAAACGCATTCCTTTGCCGAATTTTGATTGCTGCATTTAATTAAACGATCAGAAAAGAGAGCAATTGGTGCAGCAATCACAAGCAAAACGATTTACAAGTTTACTTCTAATTACTTAGAAAAAGACCACATACTTACCAAATAAATCCATAAAATATATAATCTAAATTTTTAACGTGATTTTGAGGTGTGGGTTTCAGGAAAAAGCGAAACTATAAAATAGCCTCGTACATTCCAAAATGTTTACTGCCGATAATATCAAAGCTTTTTGATAAGATGGTATTACAAAAATTAAAAGCATTATTATTAGAAGGGCGCATTATACCAAACACCCAATTCGGATTTAGGAAACAGCATCGAGCAGGATAGCAGGTATTAAAAGTAACACTATTTTGCATAAATAATTGCATGCAAAACTGCGAAGCTACTTGTCCCAAAACATGAAGTATCAAGTTAAACATAAAACAAGTACCGTGTAACTTTTTAACTTTTGCTAACAACACAGTTGTTAAGAAAATTGACTAAATTCTTGTCAGATGGGCGCTATCAAAGTTAATGAATACATATAGCTTTCACTATCATTCAATACCAAAGACATATGGTATACAACTTTGGGGCTGAACCATGGCATAAAATATAAATATTGTGCAAAAAACTCAAGCAAGACCTATAAGTATTAAAACGGATAATTATAGGATCAAGTCATATCAAAGTGAATTACTAATTGGAATCACATCCAAAACGAATTAAAAAAAGAAAGCTAGGCAACTTTCAAGGCTATAAGATAGCAACAGTCTTATAATTGTTATAATATTGTAAGATAAAAATTTCTATCTCTGACCTGAAAACCCCTCACACTATTACGTTTCCTTCTCCAATTTTTACATATTTTATATAATATTTCGGATCAAAATGCTTCACCGTTGGTTCTTTTACGTGATGAATTCTGTCGCTACCAAATTAATTTCCAAGGTCTTTCAATTACCATATTGTAAATTTATGCATTCCATACGTCTGAGACATGCCTTTTTGCTGCACACCAACACGAGAATCTGTTATACTTGTTGCCCGGTATTTTAGCAAACTTCAATTCTTGTGTCCAAAAATATAATCCTACAATTTTGTAATGCACTTTTGCCATCAAGGTTTAGCACAAACTGAATATTTGTCGACACGTCATGATTTAATTTAAAAAACAAAACTTTTTTTGATAAGTTATACATTTGTTTTGTCCAGAGCGAATGAGGCAACGGTTAACTACGTTTAAAATTAGCAAAGAGAGAAACAATTGAGAGAATTCATATTAAGTAACACGTAAGAATATTTTGTGGAAAAAAAACAAATTGTAGTTGGAATTATTTTAATTTTTTTTGTAAATTGATTAAGTAAGCCGAAAAAGCTGCAAATTATTTGTCCGATATTTTATTTTTTTAGTTGCCAGGTAGCTGTATCATCTGCAAATCTTGCTGTAATTTAACTGTTTAACTGAACCTTCGATATTCGGTGAGCTTGTCCATGGTGATGAATAGTACTGCTAAGTATGCCTAGATCGTCATCCATATGTACCGGTGTTTCAATTGGTAATTTCAGGATTATTTGCAATTAATTCCTGGAATAGGTCCCGATTACTTTTATTATTTGTTATCTTAGATAAGTTTTTCTTTTTAGTGGTTATTATTTTGAGAGACATGATTGCAGGTGAGGTCTGAAAGTTCCCTAAAATCGCTATCAGTAGACCAATATGCTGTTTTTTCCAAATGGAATTCGCAGTTATTTATGCGTCCTGCTTCAAAAAGCCTTTTTCCTTTATGAGTTATAAGTCTTGATATGTTTTTTGCATTTAAATCACCACCAATATTAAAATAAGATCTAATATTTTCACCTGGATAAACAGCATTGGAACATTCATAGTCCCGTATTTTGATAATGGCTGTTTCAGTTAAATAGCCCTCCGATATGCGACATATATCAATTTTTTCAATTGACATGTAAGTTTTCTTTGACTTATTCAAATTAATCAACAATAACCTTTAATTGCCTTCCACGGATTTAATTTAGCAGCATTTCAGATGTCAAAAACAATTTCTAATCAAAAACGTGATACTTCAAACCTAAACATTGCTTTTTTTTGTTAATTGCATTCAATCGTTTGACATTTTAAATAAGCATTTGTAACTTTTTCAAATTTACTTTTAATCTTTCATTAGCGATTTTTATTTAAACGAGAGATAAAAAATCACGATATTCAATATTTTTTTTGTTTAATTAAATTTTCGAATTCGCGGTATTTTTTTTTTGTGTAACTACTATATACATAGTTGGATCAAATAATAATCGATGATAACATGTATGTACCACAATCGCGTCTCATCTTCATATTATGTTTTTTATGTTTTTTTTTTATATATAATAAAAGATTTTTATCGAAATATAATTCGATCGATAAAATTTATTGTTGTTGCTTATAATTAATAGTATTTAAATGGGAACAAATGTTGCTTGAATTAATTTGATTTAGGATCGGATTAAGCGCCGTATTTATATTATATATTTTGAATATTTATAATTATAAGTTATAAGCGTCATTATGATGATTATCGTGACTCTAGAATTTCACTTTACGCATTTCACACATTTGCCATGCTAAAAATAAAATAAAATTGGGTGGAACCAACAAAATTGGGTAATTCCAAATAATAGTAATTTTGATTTTGGTTGTACGATTTCATTTTGCCAATAATATGAGGGTAGATATCATAATTTATTATAGATTCGAGCTGGATATTTCAATTAATTTAAGCGACCATATCGTAAATCTAGATTTCCATGGGAAAATTATTGAATTGCGTACATTTGAAAATTGAAAACTTGAGTTCAAACAATCTTCCAATTTGTCATATCGTTATGCATGCATTGAACAAATTGTTATTAGGTATGGTTGGTTGCGGTTGGTTAGTTGGTTGGTTGCCAATTCGAATCGTGCTAACATAAAGCTACCAATTTTCATTTTTAGTGTAAAATTTATTTTAATTTATATTTTCTTTGCGCTGTGTTAACATTTTTTGTACGCCGTATCTTACGAATATCAACAACCGGGTCATGCTGAGATTTATTGTTGGTCTTATAATGTTCAAAATTTATAAATTAAAATAAACTGTGATAAATTAATTTTTTGCAATTTTTTTTTCTATATGGCAGTAGATTTTCTATATAGACAAACAAAAGAATTAATTATTAATATTTTCCTATAGGGAAAATGTCGCTTTAACTTTAACATGATTTGATGTTGTGCCCCACTTTTATTTTTTAATGCTGTGTGTGTATGTGTTATGTTTTACGATGATTTATAAGCATAAATTAAGTAACAACTTCCTTAACGATTTCCTTGGAATAAAAAAAAAATATCTATTCGGCTTTTAAGATAAATTATCACGAGGGGGCGATAAAAGCACACGCGGGATATTTATGTATATACTAATTTTATCCCACTGTTTGAATTATGACTTCCTTTCGTTGACAGTTACATTAAAGGTCTTAATACAATATTTACCTGGATTTTAATTTTTATTTTGTTATCGCTGGAAAAACCTTAAATTCGCAGATCGTAGGCAATATACATTTTATCATGATTGAACGGAAAATTTATGGGACATCAAAATAGACTTTACATTCATATATGTATGTATATGCTGTGTGTGTGCCAATACTCCGTCAGACAACATTAATCTTTTAAGAAAATCGAGAAAAATGGGAAGAAAAAAAAATGGAAACCCACTTTGAATTTAAATCACTTCCATGTAAATTATTAAAATGGGAAGCCAAACCAATATTTTTTTGTGTTGTTGTTGTGGAATACATGTGTTTCGCTGCGTTCCATAAGATTGAGTTATTTGATTTTATTTATTTATTATTATTATTTTTTTTTTTATTTTATCTTACAAAATACTAAAGAATATTTCTTTGTGGGCGATCAATCATCAATTCTAATTTATTATTATAATATAATATTATTGTTGGTTACTAGAAAATTCAATTTAGATAAATTCGATTCCTTTCAAATTTTTTTTTATTTTTTTTTTTATGAATTTTTGATTATTTAGTTTAGTGCAGAGTATAGATATGTTCTAAACATAAAATTTATTGAAAAAACGTGAGATCATTTTAATTTGTTCTCGGATACATCGAAGAGATATCGATATGAGATTTTTTATTTCAATTCTTTTATATTATTTAAGTAAAGCTTTTTCTTATTGAATAAATAAAACCAGAAGCCAACAAAAATACAAAAAATAAAAATTAATGTTAGGTTATATTTATTGTAAAAGAATGTATAATGTTACTTTGCGGGATATAGATTTATGCACATTTAATTTTAAAATGATATTTTTGATCTTTGAAGTTCAGAGTTCATTTCAAATTGTGAACTAGTGAATCAAATATAATTAGCAAATTCATTAGAAGCGTTTTATTAATAGGAAGTATGTTGTTATCGACTTGGTTTTATGTACATAGATCAGAAAATGAACCTGTAAGGCAACGTGTTTTCTTTTTATATCATTATCCATATAACTCACATTACCTTTTTTCAATTTCACATTTCAGGGAAGGCATTTTGGTTGTTTAGCTTCCGATTGGTTATAATTATCTCTTGAACATAATTGATCCAACATTCCATTACAAACCTCAATATAGTTGGCAATATGGAATTCTATAGCTGCATCGTAAATCACTGATGACATTAAACCATTTAAATGAGAAACCAATATAAATTTTAAAAGTAGTACAAGTTTATATTTTTTTTTAATGTATTTGAATTTTTAGTTTGGTCTAAAAAACGCGAACAAACAACTTATGTTTTTTTTTTTCAACTAAGTTCACTAATTTTTTACAATTATAATTTTTTTGACTAAACAATGGTTTTGTTGGTTTAACTATTCTTTGGTGCAAATTAATTTTAAATAACTTAATAAATACTAATTTAAGACGCACATGGTATGAATGCCATCACAAACACTTCCCTCTCAAAGAGATCAAATTTCTTGCGCAAAAATAAATTTTGGGTTTCGGTAAAAAATCAAAACGGACTTGTCTGTGAACTTTTGGCTCAACGGTAGACAAGATCTGCTTCATGAGTCGCTAAAAGTAATTTAGTTTGCCTAGTTTTTATGTATCCGGTGAATTGTAAGTTCAGTTAATAATTTTGGAGTGGTCGATAACCAAATAGCATCTGGTATAAAGTGATTGCAGTGATCTGCGTACTGCATCAGTACAGGCACACAGGGACAGATTAAATTTCCCCGAAGTGTCGGTTGATATTCGTGACAAAGTCAAACTATAAAATTTACTCGTTCGTAGTTTCCAAAAAGGTTACCGGAACTCGAGTTCTACACCCGAGTAGAAATTAAGCCTGCCAGCTTGTCGCTGTAAAATGTTCGTAAAGTCCAAGAAAGATTAAAGGAAGAACACTAGCTCAATCCATTCGGTTGTATCACATATTGGCAGTCTAATTGGCACTCAAGAATTGCCTTAAGCCTGCGTGTGTTTCTATCAATCAATGTGCCACAATATCGCTGATCATCAGAAACCGATAAAGGGTCTATGATATCGAGATGAATTATCAAAAAGCGTTGAGAAGTAAATTTGCAGCTTTGACGCCATTAAACCAGGATGACATATATTATGAAATGAATCGAAAACTTGTTTTCAGAAATTTAGCGGAATTCATGGCCTATAGGTGTAGAAGCAATAAATAAGATTTTTTCGAATTAAAGGACACCGGGAATTTCTAAAATTTGAAAATTGAATTACTTCTTAAGATAACTTGAAGTTCTTCATCATTGGACCGAGCATCGGCAAATTATAAGATGTCGAAAGTGTTTATCCGAATAAGCCACGAGAAGTTCCCTATCATAAGCACTGTATCTTTTATATATCTCATCCAGTAAACAAGTGGCTTAAAAAGAGAATTTCGACTTTAGCAAAAACGCATTTGGCTACGAGATGTTCGTCTTAATTTTGAGAAGCAATAAGCACGTCATCCAAATAAATAAAACAGAATACTCCGCGTATCTGGAGGACTGTGATACAATCATAAGACCGAAAGTCATTCTACAAAATTCGAAAAGTCCATAAGATGGGGAAATCCTAGTTTTCGAAATGTCCTTCGGTTCTATAGAGATATGAGGATGCCGATCTGGAATTGAGATTCATTCGTCTTAAGTTTGTGAGTCACGTTATGTTGCCGTGAATCATTGTAATAATGTCGAAAACTTCTGGGTTCGTAGTCGACCTATCAATCCCTAACTAAGCGGGAGCATCATTGAAAGAAAATGTACCAGATGTATACAAAGACGTTAACGGATCTATGAGTCTTTGTATTTGTTTATCAACAAGCAAGGTCGGCAAATATGAAATCACAGAAAAATTCACGGCGTAGTTCAATATCTAATTTTAAGATTTAGTATCGAAAGCATTTAAATTTACCATTTGCTGCAAACAATCTGTAAATACATACCAAAAATTTAAAGACGGCTTAATTTTGATAAGTTATTGCATGCAGCCATCTGCGAATTTTTTGAAATACGTCTATAGGAAGAGTTTTTGAGAATTAACTGACAGCCAGGTTTATATCTAAAAGCTTTGGCATCGACACGTTGATGATAATAACAAGTAAAATTATTTGCTGCCGAATTAGGATCCCCAATATTGTGATAAGCTGAATTTTAATAACTTGGTGAACCTTGACTAACCTTACTAGAAGCAAGTTATCTCCGAGAATTGCGACGACATTGAGAATATGAAATTTTGCGATTTTTGGATTCCATTAACTTCTGGTCAATTGAATAATTTGAATTTTGATAAGTAGAACTAGACGCAGTCTTAAAGCCACCTAATGACCTTGTTTTGTATAAGATATCAGTCCGCTCAGCAAGTTCTGATAGGGTGACCTCATTTTCGAATGGAATGAGATCATTTAAACCTGCTGTGGATTGATGAATGGTTGCTTCGTTCAAGTTGTCACCAGTATCCAATTTCATGGTGCTCAATGATGTCTTCTTCAACTTGCCAAGCACACGGATCCAATTCGTTTTTAAATGCGGTGTAAGGATGAGTACCTTCGCGATTGTACTTAAATATGCGAAAGTGTTGCGAATCCATAACCGCATGCCCATATTTAATTGACTCCACTAAAATTCTTTCAACCTTGAATATGTGCCATTTGATCTGGCTTAATCGTTGTTTGTCACACATCTTTAAAGTTATCCGATACTGATGCCCCGTCGTCGTTCGCCAAGAAAAGAGTTGATATTGAGTCTTTTACACATTGCACGACACGCCAAAATAGAAACGACACAATTAAAAAATAAAATAAGAAGCAATAAAGGGCTGGAACAAATATCGAAAATTAAAAAAATTAAAAAACAAATTGAAACTGTTAAAATGCTTCCTGGGGAACAAATTTAAATGAAGGAGGTGTAATCCAGAAATTGTGAGAATTACCAAAAAAACATCATAATCAACGTCATAATGCCAATATACTGTGTGCCTTCTTTACACATCCAATGTTACCATTAAACCTAAGTTTTAAAAAAAAATTCTGGTTTTTCCTCTGATAATAATAAAATTTCAGCAAATTTATGGTTACATTTGATTAAGAGTTTAGGCAAATAGGACCTTTAAAATGGAGGGCAATTGTTGCAGTTGGAGTCCATTATGTCTTTTTTTCCATTACCATATCGCCTAGGGATAATTTGTAAATATAAGAGCTTTAATTACACAGGGTTTCATAGCTAGCCTTGTACTATTGAATGTAGTCAAAGATAAAAATAATAACTGAATATGGCGATATTAACGGAAAGATGGTAAAAATACAACGAACTTTATTTTTTACTCGTCAATCGAATCACATATGTATGTCGCGGATGGGGTATTTGCAGTAGATTGTCATTTGATATATGGCCATACTCGAAAAAATTATAATGATGCCAAAACCATAAACAAAAAATACAGTTCCTTAGTTGCAGAAATAATAGGGAAAAGTAGCTTTGCTGATAGACTGATCCAACTAAGTACATACCATCTGCAGATACATTTTTAAAATCCTATATTAAAGTGTTTGTTTCATTGTGGTGATGTTGGTCATGAAATGATACTTTTGCGAAAACGTCCCCACCAAATCGTGCAGACTATCACTTATTTAAGTAATAATTTTTTGGAAGTACTACAACTTAAGCTGGAAGGGATTTTTAGATTTTTTGGGCAATTTTACCATTTAGAATGGTTATTTTTGTAAACTTCTTAGTATATGGTAAAAAAAACTAGTATATAATAAAGTAGCAAGAATTAGTAAATTCTAATACGTCGCTACTCAGTTTTCCATTTAAAAATCCACCTTATCCGCCATACCAAAAATCTGGTGCTGCCATTGATGTATATCAATTTTTATCACTTTAAATCATAATTTATTCAATTTATGTTTTCCATTTTATTAAATCATCCAATAAACTGGACGAGTTACTACCCGTTCTCTAAATACTAAGGGAAATGTAATGATACGATTTTTACACAAAAAAGTCTGATTTTCATCGCTATCGACCATAATCATAACTTTGCATCGATCGTTATTAGAAAATTATAATATTATGATTATTCGTGTAATGTGCGTACCAAAGTAACTCAAAAGTAAAACAAAATTTTCAAATGGCATAGCCATCTAAGATGTTTCTTTCTTTTGTTCATAATTTCAATTTTTGACAATTATTTTATTTTGTTTCATGAATTTTTTATTTATCCTAGAACTGGTTGCCATAATAAATATTTAAAATATCAAATAAGTGATTCAATTAATAGATTTCTAGAAAAAAAATTTCTTGTAAGGATTACAAAATATATGAAAAGTAGTCGATATTTCTGTCAAAAAACCAATTTGATAATTTCTTCATCATATACAGACATATGAGAAACCGGATTTATAATTCCATTCAGAACTACTTACCCCAAAACGTAAAAAATATATTAATAATCCGAGGATGCCATATAAATATTAATTCATCGAACCTTAAAATTAACAAATCGAATTTTAAAATAATTTCTCACACCTTGTACTCATATACATAATACACATATTATATAGGATTCATGTACCAAAAATCAAAATTCATCAAATAATCATCAATCTCGCAGCATCCCAAAAATATAAAAATAAAAATCATGCTCATATAATGAGATAAAAATTAATATGTCAAAATTAGATAAATTCTAATCCAAATTATGTAACAACAGCAATAACATAAATCCGAGATATAATTACTGCAGATAAATAAAAATTATAATTAGATTGCAAAAAAAGATGATTTTATCTATCTATTTAAAATTCTAGTGAATAGAATTATGTATATATTATGTATTAGTATTTTCGGTGGTTGAATCCAAATTATGCTATCAAAAATATTATGTATGCAAAGTGGATTTTATTTATACGAATAGAGATTATCTCGTAATTTGCCCCACAAAAATTTGATACATCATTTCGGGTATACCATAACACAAGATACGAGAGTATATATATAGAAAAAATTATATTTTATGGAAACTGAAATGATCTCATTGTATTACCGAGTTTATTGGTAGCCCAAGCAGTCGAGGGACATTCATATAACTTTTAAAATACATTCTTAATCTTTATGATTTTAGCCAAGTTATAAATACTTTAACGATATACGTATAGAAATTTTGATTGGTAAAGGTACATATTAATATTTTTAAGGACGATCATCAAATAATATTATTTCAAATAGTAATTTTGTTGTTTTAATAATCAATTTATAGCATTTATTATTTCCATTTAATAAGATTAATATTTTTGAGTCTATTTCAAATCGATTCAAGGTTCAAAACCCAAATATTTTTGTTTGCTGTATGTTTGCTACTTGAATTTTTGTTCTTCATCTATATATTTAATACGGATATCATCAAATGTAGATTATGGGCAAATAGTGCTAGAATTGCATTATTCTAAGGTAAAGGTTCAATTCAAAGATTCCCATCTACTATGAGAGTAGTTGCATATGCTGCTAACGTAGCGACAACCAATCACATTATCTGATAAACATCGTTTTATAATTAAGGAGGTAATACAGAACGCGCATTTAAGTATTACAAGATGTGCAAACACGTGTGTACTAGGAATTAACCCATTTAAGACCAAGCTGGTGTTCTTCATTATTACAAAAACACCACTTTTGTAGTAGACATTATTTACGTAGGTGCCCCACTTACCGTAAATGATATGATTGATAGAAACAGATTTCTGAGCATAATTTTAAACAGAAAACTTAGTTATGGAACCCTAACATCATAAAAATAGTAAATAACTGTTGTTATACAGAGTTAAATAACGGGGAAATTGTTAATTTCACAAAATGGAAATAAAACAAATAATTGTAAATTTAATATTGCTATAGATCGTGACTTGACTTAAATTGTCTTCTCGTGCACCTTGATGTCAACAATCGAGTGGCACACAACAATAAAAGTTTAAAAAAATCATAAGTAAAATAAACGGTTCTAACGTGTTGAAGAGTTACAAATTGTTTAAGTCATCTATATTTTAATTGAGAGTAATCCATTCCATACATTTTTTGGTCCTTCGAGCCGGATCTTTTGGAAAGCACATTTGAGAAAACCGAGTGGAAGCAAAAAACAAAAGAACGCATTGAGTATAATTTTATTTTTTCTAAAATATTACATAAACTTTTAAAGACTACCTGAAGTAAACTTAATTTCGTAAAATTATTTAATTTTAATATAAACTATAAATCTGTTTATGCGTAAATCATACGGTGGATTCCGAGTGTTAAGTGACAAAGTGAATTAAATAACAGAAGCGAGCTGTACAGTGTTAATTCGAGTGCAATTGGTTTAGAACTTTAGACTTATTATTCCGTTCAACTGTTGCTTAAGTTTCCACGTGTTAGTACAGTTTCATATTTTATAATTTTAAATTATCCAAAGTTTGTGGTGTTGAAATGGAAGCCCTCAAAGGATAACGAGCACATATTAAGGGTCAGATAACCAGAATCGAAAATTTTGTTCGAACTATTAATGAAGACACGAGCGTAGGCGATTTAGCGATAAGGTTAGAAAAGATCCAACAATTATACAAGGACTTCGTGGATGTGGAATATCAGATGATCAGAGTATCGAATGACGCACCAACCGATATAGAAACGATCGATTCTCATTACTACTCGATTGTACCCAAGTTACAGGGCGCTACACGAAAAAAATCTTGCCCGAATCCTTTTGCTGTAAATTTAGATCAGACGCTAAACATTACCCAAACGTCTTTGAGTGATTTTAGATTACCACACATCACCATTTCCCCATTTGATGAGAACTTGAAGGAATGGCAGTCATTCTACGATCTTTTTGTATCCACAGTTCATGAAAACGCAACTATCTCGCCCGCCCGAAAGTTCCAATATTTAAAGGGACTTTTGAGATAGGTGAGACTCTGGCTCTTGTTCGGCTTTTTACAATAAATGACGCGAACAGAAAGCAAAAAATGTAAAACGCCAACCCTCTAAGGAATTTGCTCAGAAATCAAAGTCCATGCACACTGTACCAGCAGGGCATTTTGTGAAAAAGGATACAAATTCTACTAATGTGCCAAATTTTTAGCATTAGAAATTCAGAAGCGGAGGGATTATGTGAAAGAGCATGCTAGATGTTTTAACTGTTTAAATGATTTACACATGGTTCATCAGTGTAAATCAAAACGTAAATGTAGTTTGTGCCAGAAGACATAACGTGAAACTCCATTTGAATGTACCAGCAAAGGAGTTGCAACGATTCGAATCAAATCTCGATTTAGCGAAGATACTTACGAAACAATTGCAAAGGTACTCATAGTTCCAAAAATATCGTCATATCAACCCGCAGTGAGAGGACTCGATTACAACAGTTACACAACTTACGGATAGCAGATCCTAATTATCATTTGGAAGGCAAAATTGATGTTCTTCTTGGAGCGACATGTTCTTCGACTTGATCTGCAGTGGTAAAAGGTATATTCCGATAACAAATTTAGTAGCTCATATCACGAACTTAGGATGGGTGATAGCGGAGACACCAATTCGTGATGAAGTTGGCACTTCTAATTAATCTTTATCTGGATGTTGATCGGACTCTCAGGAAATTTTGGGAGATTGAAGAGATTAAAGATGCCATACACTACAGTGAGGAAGAAAGTTTTTGTCTTGAACTCTTCCAGAATACTATTTGCAGAGCTGAAGACAGTATATATATAAAGTCAGTCTACCTTTTAAAAATGTTCTACAGAAATTGGGCAAGTCCAAAACAATGGCTATAAAACGATTGTTTAATTTGGAATTCTTTCGTGATATTGAATTTAAACAAAAATATAGCGAGTTTCTGGATGAATATTCAGAGCTGGGACATATGAAATTATCCAACGATTGTGAAGCAGAACAATATTACTTACCGCGTCACGGGGAATTTAAGGAGAGCAGTTCAACCACCAAGCTCCGGGTTGTCTTTGATGGCTCGACAAAGATAACGAATGGAAATTCTCTAAATGACCAATTGGCAGTGGGATCAGTCGTACAATCCACTTTGGTGGACTTATTACTTCGATTTCGGACTCACAAAATCGTCTTCACAGCCGACATTGAGAAGATTTTTTGGTAAATTTGGGTCAACACAAAGAACACAGAATTTCAAAAAATTCTTTGGAGAAAGGAACCAGAAGAAGAACTGCATATCTACAGGCTGTAAACGATTACTTATGATTGATTCAAAAGTAATATCTTTTTTTTTATTTATAGATTTAGTTGCTATTTTACGAGTTGGTGGAAGGTTGTTTAATGCAGAGGTTCCGTATGACGTAAAACACCCAGTCATATTACCATCAAATCATCAAGTGACCACCATGATTATTAGAGACAAACATCTCAAACAATTACATGCGGGTCCCACACTTTTGATGGCAATACTAAAACAAAATTACAACATCTTGAGAGGTAAAATTGAAATTCGACGAGTGATTAGGCAGTGTATCAAGTGCACCCGTTTAAAGGCGCAACAGCAGCAGCAGCTCATGGGTCAGCTACCCCAGTCCAGAGTGTCATACCATCGACCAATTTTCACCACAGGAGTGGATTATGCTGGGTCACTATATATCAAGGCATCACGTTTGCGAGGTGCTAAAACTATAAAAGCTCACCTGGTACTTTTCATTTGTCTGGCCACAAAGGCAGTACATCTGGATTTGGTGGGCGATATGACCACTGAGGCATTTTTGGGAGCTCTGCGACGATTTCATGCACGGCGGGGAATATGTGGACACATTCATAGCGACAATGGTTCCAATTTTGTTGGCGCACAAAGAGATTTACAAAAATGTGTGAAGATGGTAGAGACGGACGAAAGCATAATGAGAAACATTACGTCCCACAACATTGAGTGGCATTTTATTCCGCCAGGTGCTCCCAAATTTCGAGGGTTATGCGAAGCGGGCATTAAGTCTACCAAATACCACCTCAAACGCGTACTAGGTGAAACGGTGCTTACCTTTGAAGAGATGACAACGTTGCTTACACAGATTGAATCCATACCCAATTCTCAGCCACTGAGCAAGATTTCTTCGGAAGATACGGATCTGCTAACACCTGGTCATTTCCTAAATGGTCATCCAGTTACGCTAATGTTGCAACACTTCACAGCGGATGTTGCAACACTTCTGGCAACGGTGGCTTATCTGCCCGGAGACCTTGTGGTGGTGATGGATAAGGATGATCCACCAACAAGTGGTTAATGGGACGCATTACCCATACAATTCCAGGACAGGATGAATTAGTCCGAGTAGTCATCATTAAGACCAATGGAAGAAGTTCTTACTATTTACTAAGACATACCATTGCTTAGTGAATACCGTTTTGCATAATCGTCGCATCTACATGCGATATTTATTGCTTGGTGAATACCGTTATAGAGTTTTATAGCAAAAATAGTGGTATTAGTAATAATGGTACATACAAAATAACTTTATTCTATCAATATCACCGTTAAAGTAGTTTGCTCTTCGTTATAAAATTGAGTCGCAAATCACAGAACAACAATGTCACAGGTAGCAATAAATAAGCATATAACAAGTTAGCAGGGCACTGAGGTAAGTAGATTATGGCTAATCCAACTAAACGCTAATATAACTAAACGGTAATGTCGTAGCCAGAGCGTTCTGTGATACATTGAATATAAATATTTGTGTTTGTTTGCTTTAATATTGCAGCGTGTACTAAGCTGAAGTGATAGCGATTAAGAAAATAACAAATAATATTGCATTATAACAATTGGGTACTTCAGAACCTTAAATCTATTTCGCAAAATGATACCGATGTTTTCTTCAACATATCACCAAAAAGTGATATATATATATAAATTAGCAAAACCTATATTACCTATATTTATTCCTTCTATACATAAAAGGAGATAAATAAGGTCAACATAAATGGCGGGCATAGACAAGGAAAAATATGCATGGTATTGCTAATATGGCATGGACCAGTGATGGCCTAGCAAAACCGTTTCATTACAAATTATGATTTATATGTAAATATTATATATAGTGAAGAGATTAGTATGACAATGATATATATCCTGGGTCATTTCAAGGTTACTCGAATATAGCACAAAATCTGCCCTATTTTACTATATCTCCTTTCTCCATTCATTTAAATTACATTTACATCCCCATTTCCATATCATGTTCCGTTTGTTGTTATGACAAATTACCTTTTCCATTTCATCAAAACCTTAGCAGCATCATAGCCAGAACATAGAATACTAGAGTAGAATGAAAAACAAATCGTCTCTCATTTCACTTAGAATATTATGTATTATGATTATTATTATTATTATTATCGTTGTTGTTGTTGTTGTTATATTCTCAACGGCTATTATTTATAGACGAAAATTTATTTTTGGACATTTTATACGAACATCTCCACATAGTGTGAAATATATGAGTATTCACTGTATGTTTATGGGATGTACCATAATATGACGAAAAAAAGGTAGAAAGATTAATTCAGGTTTCAAATTTGATACGTAATATGAAAATTAGACGAAAATATTTTTATGTCGTCTTCGTTCTGTATGTACTATATACTACTATACACGACATAATTTGATCTTTTTATCTAAATTTTTTTTTTTTATTATTTATTTGTTAGATGAGACACATTCAAACAGGAACAACAACCAAAATATATGTATATACGACATAACACAAAGAATATGTCACTTACAACAATGATTTTTTTTTGATGATTTATTAAGAATTTTAATAAAATTTATTGATCTCGAGCTTGACAAAAAAAAAATAATAATAATAATAAATAAAAAGGAATCTTCATAATAATATCTTAACGTCTATGCGATACGCGTTTTAATATTCAAGAAGACTGTCTCGAATAGATAAAATTTTTTTTTATTTTTTTTGATTTAATTAATTAATAGAAGAGAAAAGTATTATTTTAAAATAAATAAATAATAACATAAAGTATAATAATTGTGGAAAGATCCGAATGTCGAAGACGTGAATTGATTTTCGATTTAATCAAATATAGACATTTTGTCTGACTTCGTATACCATCTTTCTATGTACAATAGGCCTATAGCTAGACTAAACCGATGTGCTTTTAATTAAAACGATAGCCGATGTGAGCTGAATTCTAATTGGCATCAAAGTGTTAGAAAATTGTTATTAGAATCATGTTGATTTGGTATACGAATAATGATTGTTTGTGTAATAATTAGAAACATATGTTGTTTGGTTGTTGGATGATAATCGATTGGAATAAATTACCAATTCCCCAAGTAGCGTTTGTCTTGTAAATTAAATTTATTGTAGTGATACACCTGCTTTAATCGTGTCTAGGCAACTTAATAAATAATGTGATTTAGGATTTCTGTGTCGACAAATTTTTAAGGTTTGGTATCTGAAAATATCAGTTTGGAATATCGATAAAAAAAGGGAGCTGCTCCAAAAAACTTGGTGGTAACATTTTATTATATTTCGTCGGCTGCTTATTAGCTTGTCGCCAAATTGGTATTTTCTTTCAGAATTTGTTATCCGGTTTTGCAAATCCATAACGGTTGTTGAGATATCCACCACCTACTAAGTTTGTTTTATATGCAATTTTTTTATTATAAAAGTAAATTTTTTTTGTGGTAAAAATAAGGTCCCATAATAATACTATTAGGTTGATAGCTCATGTTTCTATTCTATTATTAGGATTACTAGTTCTATCAGTATTCTATTATTAGGTCATGTTCCTTATGAACAACTAATAGTCATAATATTTATTTAACTTAAATTGTTAAAAAATGATAAATGTTATCAAAAAATGATGTATGACTTCTATGGTTATTGTTCCATTGAGCGTTTTGACCGGTATTCCTTCACTACCAAAATTGAAGCGCTATGCGGTCTCTAATGACTATACAAATCTAATTAATGAGTTGAATGATGTAGACTAGCTCGACGATTCTCAATCTAACGTATCTAGGGCTTATGATTGTTCTACTGGTAGTTTTAAACAATATATTGATAAAAATACTTCAAAAAATTAATTAAAAGTAAGGATAGAATTATTAAGCCTTGGATTTCATTTATGCTACTTAAAAAAATTAAAATTAAAAATTAGTTATCTAAAAAATTATCAGCAAATCCTAGTGATTCTAAACTTTTATTAAAGTTCACCGAGTTTAATAAAGCTCTTCAAAAAAAAATACAAAAAAAAATATTATCAACTATAGGCTAATTTCATTGCTGTCAGTATTTGGATAATAATTGATAAGATAGCTTATTTTAGAATCGGAAAAAGCTTTTTTGGCATTTACCAATTTTTTATATAAGGGTCTATACCAGAAAAACTCAATTGGTTCTATTTTTGTAGATTTAACCAAAGCTTTTGATATGGTAAACCATGACGTCTTGTTCCACAAACTTTTCAATGCTAGTTTTCATGGTGTTACATTGCAGTGGTTTTAATCTTATTTATCTGGTCGGTCACAGGTTGTTATAATCAACGACGGTTTTAGTCAAAGTATTTTCATTAACGATGGCGTGTCGCAAGGGTCAGTGATAGGTCCATTACTATTTTTAATTTATTTAAATTCTACCTTTTAAATTTATTTTTAATTCTAGGTTAATAGCTTTTGCTGACGACCTTGTGTTTCTGTACAAATATTCAATATACGCATTCGGATTTATGCTTAGTAAAGGAATGGTGCTTTGCTCATTCCATGTTCTTGAGCTCAAAAACGATCATAGATCCTGACATTATTTATCATTCTATACATTGTGATCAAATTACTTGTCTAGTTACTTGTTTTAAAATTAAATTCGTTCAATTTTTCAAATATCTTGGCTTATCAATTGACAACTCAATGCTTTGGCAGAATCATATTGTTTCTCTCCGTAATTATCTGGTATTAGTGATTAGTAAGATCTACATCTTACAATTAGTATGTCCTGTAGCTGTTTTAAAAAATATATATTTTGCTATTTTCGATTCAAAATTATCTTATGGACTAGTATGCTGGGGGGGGGGGTACTTATTATGCAAGACTTTACCCCCTTATTATGACACAAAAACATGTTATAAGAACTATTATTAATGCTCCACGTTTATCTGCATCGTGGCCTTTATTTCAGGGTTTAGAGACCTTCCTTTGAGGCATTTCATTTATATGTGCTCAAAACGATGAAAGCTTTTTTCAGTTCCAATGTTGATCGGTTGAATATCAGTACTGGTTGCAATTTAAGAAATAAGCAGTATATTCGGCTTCAAAGGTTTACAATAACTATTTTTTAAAATTCTATTTTTTTATTTAATAAAATAATATGTAATTTACGAAAAAAGAAAAAAATATTTACAATATTTAATGGTAATAAAAATCTAAAGCTTTGTGTAGTCATATATGATATGAGTCACTTATAGTCGGATTTTTTTTCTTTGTTTTTCGTATTTGAAATTCGATTTCGTTTTTTTTTTGTCGTTCATAATAGATCTGTATAGGAAAAGTCGTTAAGTACGACTTTTAGTCAATCGATATAATTTCTAGTAATTTGCTAGAAAAACATATGTTTAATAAAAACTACAATTTTGATTATAACTGTTTTTTATTCGTAAGTTTTATTTTTGACATTTACGTATATTGTTTATGTTGTCAATAATTGTAAATGTAAACAAAAATAATTCCTATTTTATTTTTGGTATCATGTGAATCCTCGGCGTTTTGAGTTGGTATCATATAACCTTATTGTAGCAGTTTTAATAATTATTTTGCGTTAGTGACTGTTTTATCACTAAAAGACTTGCTTAATTCCAATACTGATTTGTTGATCGTTTTTTACGAAATCGTAAAAATTTTATAATAGACCCATCTTTAATAAATAGAGGATATTCAGAAGGACCATTAATATCTTACCAAGCTTTAGGGTAAAATTTACAACAGCACAGCGATGAATTGTTAATAAATTTACAGACAGAAATCTCCTGTAGATAAGATTTAGGATATCTGTTTGAAATATATTCTATTGCAGGAATTATACAATTTATCGAAACGATCAAATGTCTTAATTAGACGGCGGTATAGCTAAACATTCAACTAAATATATTTTCCTGTTATTTTCCTATTTCTAACAACCATTTTCTGATGAACGATTACTAAAGTTATTCGAACTGTTAGAAAAATAACAAAAGAGGGGCGTGTACTTAGTGACTTCGCTATAAATTCTGATAATTGTGCAATTCTAGCGCCCGATTAACCAATATATTTCTGTTACAACAATATTGGTAGCTATTTAAATTTATTTCCATAGCCATAATCAAACAAATCACAATTTAGATTTATTCACTATAGACCTTAATTCCGTTGCAAAGTTACCAAAATTTGAACTACCATAATGATGACTAATATCAATCACTTATTTGAAAAAACTTCAATTCGTTTAACAATTTAAATAATAGCCTAACTCATATTTTCTCGGTTCGAAACCGCAGAAATTTCCCCGGGTGTCGCTTAACTGCCTAAACTTTAATTAAACAACTTATATTGGATGCTATACATTTTTTATTAAACATTTTAAATAAATGTGTCTGAAACGGTCATTTTCGAGCATATAACGTAAAATTATTCACGTGAAACACATTGGACGTACTCTTTTGACCTAGTTATAAGAATACCGTCATATTACATCATCCAATCATTCCATTACATCCACAACGTTACAGGCCAAAGTTGACATTTTACTGAGATCTTTTAAAAGATATTTCAAACCTTATTTTTACAATTGGTGACTATCGTAGGTGGCCAGCCCAACGAATGATTTTACTCATAATTGATCAGGGCTTCGGAGTAAGCGGCAGAAATTGAACTCAGGATTGCTGTGCTCTTAAGTACTCTTAAACACCTCAACCATCAATATATGACAGATCTTTAGCAATTCTTTCAAAAGTATAATTACTATAAAAAAAGACTAAATTTACTTAAGCGATTATTCCAATTTTAGTAGTATTTAAAAAATAATATTGAACGATCTTAAGCGATTTTTACAAACACACAATTTTCTTCTGAGTTAATTTTGGCCGTTATTCAAAATTGATTTTTTTTTTTATTAGTTTAAGGTTCCGTGTCTTCGATTTCAGAATAAAATTCATCCTACAAATCGGAATCAATATTTAACACATCTCTGTCTTTAATTTATTAAATGGAATTGATCAATGAGATCCTTTTGTTAGCCATGTTTATGGGAAGTGGGCCATCTTAGCTGAGGGGTAAATTTCTAATATCAAAAACCAATTTTTAAATGGTTTATCTTCCTTTAGAGAGCATTTGTATTGCATTTTACCAAACTCATCAGTAAATCGCATCCATTTAACATTAGCCTTTCCGGATTCTTCACCATTGCTGTTTGCTTTGCGCCACATAAACATTTATAATTTAATACTTTAGCAAAATCAAATATGTTATTCTGCTCCATTTCGATAACTTTAAATCTATGTATCGTACATGCTGATCTAACGAGCTGGTACCATTCGCGATGTTTTGAATATTCAATTTTTGCTTTTTGCGTCGCACTCCATATGTGGCACGAGAAATTTATGAAACATAATTTTCACACTTGTTTTATGTTAAATAAATACAGTGACTATAATATGTTCACTATTTTGCGATTCGTTCAAAATATGTTGAAAAATGCAAGAAGCGAGATCATTCTTCATGCCACATGTAACAATAACTGATTTACGATGCAATTGTGGACTTTTAAATTGTAAGTTCACAACTATCTCTTATAAGAGCTAATATTCGATCGATGATATGGCGTGGAAATTAGGCATTGCTCTTAATAAAATGAATTCACTTGAAGCTTCGAATAGATTGGGCTCTTTTTTGTCTTTGTCTTTCATATTAAAGGTAAAATCAGCCAATTTATGACGCTCTGATTGATGAACAATTAAAATCTGCTCTTTCTGAGGTAGTCGGAAAGCGGATATTCTCTTTCAGATAATTTTTTTTAGCACTAGTTTTAAAATGCTATCACTTACATCCAAGGTTAGTTTTAAATATTTTAGGAAAACGGCTATTTTCCCACTAGTAAGTTACATAAGCACGATTGAGTCCTATACCGCGACGAGTTTGTTGATTTTTGGAGAGTCACTCGTTTTTGTCTTCAATATCAATTAGTCCAGCAGGATTAACAGTTCTTAAATCATTCGTAGGAAGTTCATTATATTTCTTGAACATATCCAACTGGAGCTCATATGTAACCTTATCTTTACAATTTTTTACATTCGTTTAATCGAATACATTTTTGTTCTTTTTGTTTTGCTTTTTCTTCCTGTAGGGCTGTAAATGTTCGATTATCTGATTTTATCCCATCCATGATTGTAACAAGGATGAAATGGTTTGCCATAGTTCATTAAATTGGATTCAATTTCTTACGCTTATTTTTCCAAATTCTCCAAAATGGCATTAGGTACCATCTCATAATGCGGAATCTGAATCACCACATTTTAAAGAGTTAAAATTTGAGCCCTTATCTCTGCCATTTGCTCCTTCAAAACTGTCGTAAATATTAACCACTACATTTATGTCACTAGCTTTTCTTTGATAATACTCCGATATCGTAGAAGCTAAAATTTCGTCACGATTCAATTTTTCCCTAAATGGAGAAGTTACGGTACATGTATCTGTTGTTCAATTGGCTTACGACGTTTCAAACATTCACCTTGGTCTAATAAAACAATCATTTAGAAATTATGTATATCGAACGTAGTCTTAATAAGAGGTTATGGTATTAACGCTGTGGAACAAATGTTGGTATGGGGATAGCCTACTATTTATTATTTTGTCAATTTTAATTTATAAAAATAAATTTATTATAATCAAAGTAACACACACATCATAAACAAAATCCTGTCAACTTATGCAATAACATATATTTGTGAAAATAAATGCGAATCAGTATTGATTACAGCTTGATACAAAGGTGACATGTATTTGGAACGAATTTATGGGTTTTGCAATACGTCAATACAAAATACTACGAAGCACATCAATTGAAAAGCTCAAGTCATTAAAAGATTAAGCGTGCAATATGCGTTAATTTTACTGACGAAATTCAACGGACACTGTAATTAAAATTCGAGCGAAAACTCAAGGAAAATCTTAAATAAAATTTAAATTTAAATTTGATACATTTCGTGATGTTGTTCACACAGGCGAGATGTGCCAGAGATTCTAAATGGAAGAAACTCCAAAGTGAAGCGAACAATCGGAAATTAATTGCTATAGCTTTACATCTGCTAAACGAACGCCAAATATGGAAAGCCAATTATGTTAAATATCGCGATTATACTAACAGAAAATGGAACCTTTCGACACCTTATAACACAAGACTGACTTTGAAAAAATGAGTTAGTAATTATTAGCGTAAATGTTGCCACTGTATTAATGACAGTTAATGCTGGTTTAGAAAGTAGAAGTTATATGCTTGCACAATGTAAATGAAAATTTTCTCTTGATTCCAACAAGAATTGAAAACTTAATCAGTAAGTGATAGATTCAAATGAAAACCGCTATATGACTATTTTGAGAGTATCTAAACATTTTGATCTAAATTGAATAAATTCGTAAGTATCCTATTAAATTTCATTAATTCATATCGATTAAAAAATCAAGAGTAAACCGACAGGATTCATTAGTCACACAGATAATAAACCATTCCACATAAACGATTTATTTTAATTTTGGTAAACACTCAGTAAACGAACGGATCGTAATATTTTATTCGTTACATTATTTCCAAAAAAAACTATGTAAATATTTAGTTATATCTGACAAGTATTACACCTACATTAATCTACCACCTTCTGTGATATAATTCCAGATAATTTCGAAACCACAAATGGCTATACCCTTTTTTTTTTAATGTTTATCATCCTTTGGATTCCTCTTGTTCTCGAAATTAATTTTGACTTTGGTCGTATGTCACAAGTTAAATATATCTATGTTTCGATGTATGTATGTATGTATGTGTATGTACAAAAGGGTTGGGAAAACTTAAATTATGTTTCGAAGAAGTACGTTTAACCAACAAAAAGGAAACACACAAGATTTATTTTGATTTAATCAAATGAATATTAGACAATCCTTCTTCTTGTTCTTCTTATTCGGTTGCTGTGGATGTATATATACTAAAATAAGGATTTCATTTTTTATTCAGTATAAATTACATAAATATGCTTTGATGACACATATATTAATCTTAAGATTTTTTTTTATTTTTTTTGTGAATGGAATTTTTGTTTTCAGTGATTAGATGACATATTTGTACATGATCCTCACAGTTGGATGGGTCTACTGGTTGTATTTTATTGCGACATTAATTAATGCTAGGATTTTTTTACGGTGGCACAGACATACCGTTTTAAACTTTAACTATTTTATCCCTTGTGATGGTGGGTACAGATCAACATGTGTTGAGACGATGTGTACTCTCGTTAGATGACGATTTTACTTTATGATATTTTTAGGGGAGATTTTGGGAATCAGTTTTTTTTTCTTATTTGATTAGTGCGAAACGAAATTATGTCTGGTGAATGAGAAGATCTCATATTTTCAAAGATTATCAGACTAACGCAGTCCTGATTTAAAGGACTTCTTAAAATATTAAGGTTAGCGGTAATATTTTGCCTCATGCCCTTGACTTTATTCATCCTGTTTTCAGTGCCCTCCAAGTAGTCTAATAAGGATGATTGCTGATAATGGTTACCTACACAAGAACTATACGGTATGTTCTTGATTCCTTGCATGCAATTTTTTTGCTGATTTTGTGAAAATATCTCTGTTTGAATTTATTACACCACTCTAGTTTTTATCTTTCATCTTTGAGATGAACAGGACTGACCATTAGATCCAAAGGGATATCAATTTTACCCATTTGATGCCATAATTTGCATGTGCAAATATCACTCCTTTAACACACACACACATTCTGAAATACTAAAATATTGATAAAAATTAAATTAAACATTTGTAAGACGTGTCTACACTTTTTAACCTCTCCATATAAGTCTTTTGTTGTAAAAACTATAAAAACACAATATAACCTCAAGAAACGAACTTAGCCTGGTGCCCCGAAGTTGTAGTTTAACACAATACACATCATACACAATATTTTGTTTTTTTTATGTGAATTGTTAATTTTGCAATAAAAATTTTTCCAAACTACAAACTTTTTTGTTGTCAAAATTCTGGGAAATATAAATTTGAAGAAATGAAGAAACCAAACAACTTCATGCCGACTGACTCGAACACACACACACACACTAAAGTTATTTACGAAAATAAAATCCCAATTTAGAGTCTTTTTTTTATTTAATTTTTCTACAAAACTTTAGGTTTTAATTGGCAAAATTATAACTGATTTTTTTGGTTTTTTTTATGAATTTTTAACATTATTAAGTTTTTATTTTTATGTTTTGAAGAATTAAAAATTATTTAAACATAAAAAAATAAAAATAAAAAAGTTCTCATAAGTTTAATGGTTTATGGTATTTTATATGTTGTGACATAAAAAGTTATTCGTTTGTTACGAAACAAAAATTAAAAAAATTGTAGCATAAAACACAAATGTTGACAAGATATTTTGTCAAAAAATATGTCGTTGTCGTCTCCATCTTAACGTATTTACCATATTATAGAATTAAGAAACTTTTCAAAGACTTTAAGTCATATTTTTAGATTGTTTAGATGTCCCATGTGATGCAAAAATTTTGTGACAAACGATAATTTAGTTTATGTCATAAATTTTTTTGTTGTCTTACCACTGAAGTAGATTATATGGTTTCTAAACAAAAACAACAAAATGTTGACATAATTTTTTATAGTGTCCTGAATAATTTAGATTATGTTGTTTAGCGTGAGAAAGTGAGACTGATAGTTTATTTATGATTCATTTTCATGACTTAACATGTTAAGTATTGTCTTAGCCTCATCTGTCTAAGAATGATAAAATTGGCATACTGTTTCTAAATACTGGACTCATGGTATTTGACTAATACTAAATAGACCATACTTTCCATCTCCATAAACATTTTTTCCGACTTTATTAGTATTTAACAAAATTATTTTGTTAAATGCTAATACTAATACTAATAGATGAATTATATACACCAACTTTAACTTTCTCTTGGAACAAATATAACTACCTCGAAAAATATTATAGGTTGTAACCCTAAGGGAAAAATGTCCAACATGAATCGTACTGTCATAAACTTAGCATTTAGCAAAGGAAAAAAAAATAATCTCCATGCATATTTGAGCAGATAAATTAAATATATATGTAGCCACTCTAAAAATATTTTATTTCCTGCAATATCCGTAAATTCTACGAACACAGTACATTTTGTTAATAAATCTTTCCCATCACTAATTAAAAACCCTTGCTCGTGTAAATTATAAAATAACGAAAAAAAAAGAAAAAATTGCAAAATTAAAATTTGCACTTAAATTTCAATTGGTCATTGTGATGAAATAAAATGGAAATTCTTGTAATAGAAAGTTTGTAAAAAAAATAAAAAATAAAATAAAAAAAAGCTCCCGGAAAACCCATTTCATTATTTTTAACATTTTTATTATTTCATAAATTAAATCTTTTCATTCAACTGAATTTCTAACCCCTTTCTTTCATTATTATTATTTTAATGCCATTGCTGAATTGCTTCTTGCTTCCTATACCATTTACTACTATATGTTTGCTCGTCTTCATAATATTATCATAATTATTATTTTTAATTTCTTATTCTTGTTTTGATATCTTAAAACAGGAACATAATAAAAACAAAACGAAAACAAAAAAAAAAATGGTTGGAAAAATGCTTAAAAAATTTACCCTCAACAAAGCATTAACACAATAACGAATAATTTGCCGTATACACACTTTGAAAAGATTTTTTTTTTATTTTTATTTTGTATTTGCTATCGCATCTCGCTCCATCCTTGCTCAATTCTAATTTTCTTTTCACAACACTCATAAAAAAGTTTTTAATTAAGGACGCTGCCTAATTAATTAAATTTTTTTTTGCCTCGTCTACACTTTTATCTCGGTAGTATATACCATAAAGAGGCAAAAGCTTTGAGAACAAAAAAAGTTGGTTGCAGAAGTTTTTTTATTTTTATTTATTTCAAATTCTTATCCATAATGTGGAAAAAAAATCAGGACACACATAAACAAATCAGTGCGTATGGTTGTTTGCATTGGAGATTAGTGCACCTACAGTGGGTCGGCTACGATAATTTATAGATGGTGTGATCTATTCGTATTCTTGCTGATGAATAATAGGAACTGGATAGTAAGGTAAATGTTACATCGATTCCTTGGTATAATTTAATGACTTTTGCCTCAATTTGTATTACTCCGCTTACTTAATACTAAAGTATTTAATACCATGTATTTGGTTGGTAAATAATCCATCGTTGTGTTTTTTCGGATTAAGTGTACGAAGGTTTAATTCGTTTTGTTTACTGAGCCATTTGTAGAATACTCTCAAGAAAAACTGTCACGTTACCTTTAGGGTTAACCTCAAGCTCTGTCATGAAATGATCAATTATGAAAGAGAAGATATAACCTTTTGTAAACGAGGAACACTGTTCGATCAATTTCAGTATGATGATTTCATCTTTGCTTAACCAAGCAATTGGCGCAGTGGTTAAAGCTGCGGTGTTTGAGACGGGAGGTACCGGGTGCGAATCCTAACGGGGGAGAGTTGCAAAAGGGATTTTTCATCACCTGATTACGATCGGTGATGACGAAGAACACAACTATGAGCCTCTGTTGGAGTGCAGAATCTATGGGCCGAACCATCGTCCATGTCAGTACAGGCTGACTGGAGCAATGTGCAGATGGATTTAAAATCGAAACTGTATTCATGCGTCCTTGATTTGGCTGGTGACGGCGTAAGGTAGGACGTTAAAAATTTAAAAATTAACCAAAAGAGTTGAGAGAGCTTCGGCCCCAGAAAAGATTGCAGGGTTCACAAAAACAAAACAAAAACTCTTTGCTTGTAGTGGAGAATGCTTGACTTTTTTGAAGTTTCTTCAGGAAATTTGTAATGGAGGTAGTACAGATGGAATTTAACAATCCTGTTTGGAACGAAAGTTATGCAGTATCTATATATCCTGGTTGCCTAATTGCTTTTGCATTGCGATAGTTTTCTTAATCATGGCTATTCCTGATGTTATGTTGTCCACATCAAAATTTTGTGGAAATAGCAGTTTTCTTTATCATCCTGAATGTAAATTCAGTACATTGGTAAATTCTCTAAGTTGACTTGTTTAATTCCCCAAAACCCTTTTAAATTTTCTATATTATTATTGATAATATTGATTTTATGTTGGGCATTTCCCAAAAATACATTTTCCAAAATAAGATTCATGTTAATTCATTTTTATCCGGTTCTTATTGACCGGAACCTGACAGGAAGGATTTTAAGGTTCTGACCGTTCAGCTTCAATCTCAAAACTGCTTCCTCAATACTGGAAATTGTTGTGATCCTGGGACTATCAAAATTCAATAAAACATATCTTTATTTTGATTTAGTACATTTGACCACCCGCCTTAACCTTGGACAATGCTCTAGAGTATGTTTGTTTTTTTAATTTGTTACGATTGATTATTGAAGAGGCCTCTAACTACATGAAGCGTTGTTCAAGAAACTTCAGAAGCAATATCAAAAAATTCCTGTTTAATATTAATGCAATTTTTTATATAAGGAACATCAAATGCTTTCAGATACATCCTATCGGAAACAGGTCGAAACATTTTTGTCATATATGAATTATGTTTGGCCCGTATGACGGATATCTTTTGAATGATTCAATTAGCAAAAAACTGTGGAAGCCGCTGAATTTACTGAATTTACGATGGGAATTCTCAAACGAGAAAGTTCAGAGTTCTTTGTTGCTTTGGAATGACAATAACAAATACTTGATTGAAGATATATGTTTCAAACTCGACAAAAAGAATAAGCCTTGCATCAGTTGCGAACCGATAAAGGATCTAGGGTTATGCTATATAAAGTCTTCCAACCTACTCAATGTTGAAACTTACCCCAAAGAGGAGAATAACGTTGCCGAATATATGATCTCCTTTTTTAACATGTCATTTTCTTGATGTGTCTTGATGGGTTTGATAACATTTAGGCGCTACATGTAAATTAGATTAAGAAAAATGTCGTAGCAAAACTTATTACCAACTATAAATTTATTCATTTATTCCAATCATGTAGATATGCATGGATATATGTATGCGAACAAAAGGTTCTAACAAGACATGAATTATTATACAATTTCTTAGTCATCTTCAAAAATTATAACCGAATGACAATGATTTTCTCATTATGCACATCAACCATATTATATACGAGTGAGGTGTGTTACAAGTACACACCGATTGTTAGATAATGTGTATATGTGCGCCCAAACATTATTCAATATGCCCATTTCTAGCGAAAGATATATACATATATCAGCATATATATAGAAAAAGGTCCTGTAGGCAGTTGACCACTATAAATAATAGAAATAATAAAATGTTTGTACCATATAATGCTGTTCTTCATTTATATTATGTTCCAACAATAGAATAATAAACAAACCTACCCCAAAAAAAGATGAAATTCTTCTTTCATTAAAAATAACTTCAAGAAGGTAAAAAGATTTATTCAATATTCTTATGCCATTTTCTGTTTTTTTTTTTTAGTATCACTTTGCATTGTATATTGATGAATGAAAATTTTCTAATAAATTACATGATTTTTATGTTTTTGCAAAAGCAGATGCAACAAATTGATTTTTACCTCAAGAGTAATGGCATAAAATCATATAAAGTAAAAAGGTCACTTTTAGATGAAACAGCAAAATTTCATTATAATTATTTGTGAGAATAATATTTATCCACCTACAATTTATGAAAAAAAAAAAAAGTAGATAAACAAACAGCTCGAGATGCTAAAATTTTCATATTAAATACTTTGTAAATTTTTATGTATGCGTGGGTATTTTTCAAATGTTTTTTGGCATAAAATTGATGTTAGGTTTTACGGTTACGCATTATCACCGTTATGCTAGATATCATGTCTGAAAGCTGTGAATAAATGATACATTTAACAATATCTCATCTCAGTCGTTTTCAACAAATAACAAAAGTCAAATCTCAAAATTACAAACTTTATACTTCAATGTTGTAAAACATAGGTCAGGCCTTTGACCTTTGTATAAATATTTTCAAGAATTTTCCTAAACCATTTTTGACTAAATTTTGGTAGCATAATTTATTATAATGGTTGGTTACTTAAAATTGGACACCATAATTTGTTTGCGTCAATTGCACCCCGATACTTAAAGATGATGATAATTACAGATTAAAAAAAATTAAATAAAACAACCATTAAAATAACAAAATACGTCATTGAAATTTAAAAAAAAATCCAATTGATTTATATTCGATGAATCAATCAAGAAAATATCAGTAAAATGTCTAACACTCTCAACAGATATAAAACTTAAAAATGTATACAAATTACGGATTCAAAGAAATTAATTAACACGAAAATTAAATGAAAAAACCGTTAAATCGACAAAACAACTCGATAGATGACATTTTAAGTCAAATGTGTATACAAATTAATCTTAGCTCGATAAGAATACTGCTGTAAAGATTATATCGAACTTCGCAAGTATTATTTAAAGTTATGAGGATATCTTCTGTGGAAATAAATAGTTTTAATCCTGGACTGGCGACGAATTAATTAATTCTATAGTAATTCTTATTGAAAAAAAGTTGGGGCTCCTGGAAATCGCATTGTCAATGGTTTATAAGCCACCCAGGAAGCCGTTCTATGATGTTTTACGTCAAATTGTTACCACAAATTCTCTTAACTATACTGACATCATTTTTTTAAAAGATAAAACAATTAACAATGAACCAAGGTACTATGATCTAATTTATTTCTCTAATAAAGTCAGTTTTTGCAAACTAAATAGACAGAATTTTGTGGCAGTCTTGATTGTAATCGCGTATTCTCAAATATACAACCTGATGCATAATTCAATATTTATGCTCTAATATATTTTATTTTGAAGTGTATGATCCACTAAAAACATTGAGTCTGAAACTTTTCAAACCTTCTTGGAATATTGAAATTTTAAAGATTATAGAACTTTTGAACGATTTTGAAAACTCAGTAAAGATAATCAATTACTTCAGGAATTCAGAATTCATGGGCATAAAATCCGTTATTGCCTTCAAAAATCTTTTGAAACGATCTTGGCAGTTTTAATAACTGCCTGGTTTCTGTTCATGACTTAAATAATTTTTCAATTCCAACTCTTTATGTGATGATTTAGAGGTTTACTCAACGTGTAGTTACATAATTTTGAAGGTGATTCAGCTTTAAAAACGTTGACATAGTTGATTTGTATTACCATGTCTGATTATTACTATCTCCAGCACTGTTTTAATAGTTTGATAGCCTGATTATGGCCTCCACATTTTCCTCGACTTGGGAACATTCCAAAAAAATCCGATCCGAAAAAAACAAAAAATGACTGATTTATCTGATTTTTTACCTATCATTTTGCTGTCAGGGCTTTCCAAGGTATTTGAAAGAGTTTTGTAAATACAAATATTAGAATAAGTAAATTAAAGTCTGCCTGTCGAAATAACCATAGCACGACCACTGCTTTGCTCCAAATTGTGTTGTTGGACTTCAGTAAGACTTTCGAAAGGATCGAAACATCAGCTCCTAATCGCACCTTTTTGTATCACAGCACTCTTTTGTGCAATCATGGCTGGTTGACTTGCGATTGTATTTAATTTAGATTAAACCTAAACGCCCAGCCAATATCTTTTCAGCAAAAGAGTGACTTGCTTTTGACAAAATCATTTTCAGCAAAAGAGTGATTTTGTCAAAAGCAAGTCGCTTATTTGACTCTCCAGGGTGGCATGCTCTGACAACTTCGGGTGGGACGATAAACTGACGAACAATATAGTAACAAAGTGGCTGAAAATACAGGACAATTTTCACAAAATTGAAAACATCAAGTTAGAAAGGTATATAAACAAGTGCAAGCAGCAAAATCACGATTTTTCAGATGCTTCTAAACATGCATAAATTACTGTGACCCATTTAAACAAGTGTATATTCCTTGTTTAGAGCTCTGTGGAGCATTATTAATAACCAGGCTCTTTTTAACTATCGAAAAGGCTTTGAAGGTTGATATAGTTGAAATTGTCACTTCGACAAATTCTACGATCGTTTTAGATTGGTTGTCATCGCAACCCCACCAGATGGAATACCTTTGTTGGCAACAGAATATGAAAAAATATTGTCTTATATGAATCAATCACTGGAGGTACGTCGACTCGTGTAAAATGCGTTAAATACGCTGCAAAGATGATAAACCATGTCATGGGTGATCTGCCGAGTCAAGGAATAATACTAAATAAGCCTTTTTATTAAGTTGTGATGGATTATGTCGGTTGAACCAAATTTGTTCAACCAGGGGAAGATGTCAGAAAACGTACCTAGAGTAAATGTGCATTTTTATTTGTTTATCGACCAAAGCAGCACACATTAGCTAATTTGTCCAGAGATAATCTTTGGAATATTTGACAACTCTACAATATATAAGCAAATAGCATAAAAAGCAAACAAACGTCAACAATGGTAACATTGTTCTTATTAAGGATAGCAATATGCTTACATCAAAGTGGCTGGAAACACAAGCTGGAATTACTTCGAGTAAGTTGAAACATCCGAATCAAGGTGGCTAGTATGTTCAAGCAAACATTAACCAAAACATAATATCTTTGTAAATGTCAATTGTCCTTATAAAATCTCTCTCTTACTCTCTTTTGATATTAAAAATTCAAAACTAAAGCATTTTTCTTAAAAAAAACAAACCTTGGTTATAATCTTCATTTTTGTACCGAGTTTACATTGTTGGCGGAACCTTAAATTGTATAAAACACCATGACCATCAAGGTATGAAAAGTGTAAATTTAAACTGATTTAAGAATTAAATATTAAAGAGAAATAATTTTAATTTTTAGTTTACTTAATAGAGGTCTCCCTACATGTTAAATTATCGGAAAACAGGTGTCTCTGTTAAAATATTTTTGAAATATATAGCATAAATTGCGGTAAAATTCCTTTTTATTTTGCAGTGACTGTTTGATTTCTCGAGATTGAAAAAAAAAATCAACATCATTACTGGCAAAAATTGACAAGATCTTTCAGACCATATTTTTATAATTGGTGATCTTTATAGGTGGTAAGCCCAACGAACGATTTTTCCCACAATTGGTCACGGCGATGTCGTCAGCGACGAGTATCGAACTCAGGACCGTGGTGTGATTAAGCCAACAATCTTAACCATCACTGTACGACCGGTGAACGAGTTTGAAAAAGAATGTTAATAAAACGATGGGGCCCAAATCTATATTTTAAAAAATGTTTATTGCTTGTGGCTATTTCAACAATATTGTATGGTAGTCGTTCTGGTTGACAGTATTTAACTTCTCTTTGATTTCGTTTACCATGCATTTATAGTTCTTTGAACAATTATAATTTAAGTTCAGCATTGGCAAAAATAGTGCCAAAAGTATTATTTGAATAAGAGCTGGAAACTTCTCTAATTTGAGCAGTTGTATGGATGGCTCCGTTGTTCTGATAAACTAAGTGATACACCAGAAATTTAATAATCAACTAACCCATTTTGTCATTTCATTTTATTTTTAATACAATTGGGTGTGTCAAAATTAAATCGGTACATGGCTGCAAAACAAATAGGTGTATGCGGTCTAAAATTATATGAGCCTAAATATCAACCGCCCTTACCAGTGAGAATACGCAAATTAATCAAAAAACGGAGGAGTATAGAAATGTAGCAGTATACACGATATAAGTAAAATAAAATCTCAGTTGGTTAATCTACCCATTCACAAGGTAGAACCAATATGTTTTGGGTTGGGGCAATCATGTTTATATGCATTCGAAAGAAGCACAAAATTTTCTTGAATCAAGATCACCACTAAGGTCTTAACAGTAATAGTTTAAAAAATGAAATAAAATTACATTTTTTAGGAGATCAAGTGCCTTGAAAGTAAAGTCGTATTTTTATCTAACCATTCACATGTCATCCAGCCAGTTCAAAAAATTACCTGAAGAGCAAATAAAATTTGAAATGTTTGTTCAAACACCAATACATTTGAGGAATAATCTATAGGGTTGCTTAACGGTACTATAAAACAGGTACGAACTAAATTTGTACATTTCTTTAAAAAACCTATCAGGGAAATAAAAAACGAAACCATTAACAAAAATCTAGTTAATCTCTCCGAGCAAAGGACATTGATTTCTCTCTAAGGAGTCACTAAACTATGAGAAAGGACCGGTTCAAATAATCAATGCGGTAATCAAAATAACCAATTTATTTCCAGAATATCAAGAATTAACCCTAATACAACGCGCTTGATTCATTCTATAACTTTATGCTAAAAAAGGAGAGTTACAAAAATAACTCTTTGCTGATTCAGGACTTATAACTCATTGCTATATAGATCGTGTTCTACGTTCTGTTATGTACGAAATAACTAAGTTATCTTTAATCCGAGTGTCTATCGACAAGGTGTAGGTTTACACGGTATATAAATATTTTGACAATAAATTTGACCAAAACAAAGATTTTTTCGCCGAATTTCAAATAATACGAAACACTTACGAGTGCCTGTTCTAAATGTATTGTTAATTTTAGAAAGGTTTTAAGAATAATTGTGTTAAAACTATATTCGATTGTTAATGTTCATTCATGAAAATTAAATAAATTATAGTTAAATCTATAATACGATTTTTTTTATATTTAAGCGCCATGAGGTCTCTCCAAAAGACATCAACAAACTGTATTCTTTTCAAATTAAGTTGTTGTTCAAAATCAATACAAACAAAATCTTCCTATTTCGCTTCATTTATATTACATAGGTTAAATAAAAACATGGGAACATAACAACAACAACAAACCTAGAATCAACCGTAAAAATTATGTTGTTAATACGTTATCCTTATCAGTAACAATAGGAATAAATAAAGACGAAAAAAAAATACTGGAAGATATCTATTGTAAGGTTATGAAAATTATTACCTCATTCGTTTGGTCGTCGCTTTATTTTTTCGTCGTACATTTTCTTTTCATTCTGTTTTCTGGGTCACAAATTCACACGATAAGAAGAATACCCGTAAATATGGGTACAGATTTTTCCTTATGTGTAGCTTTTCCGAACCAAAAAAACAAAAAAAAAATCGAAATAAGAAAAATAGGAAAATTTTCTACTTGTTCTAGCACACAGCATGGATATAATATAGTATAGTTGTGTTGTTGTTGTTTAGTTAACTTTAAGAATAATGTATAACTTTTATTTATTTTTTTTGTGCTGAGCTTTTTCAAAATAAGATATTATGTACATGAGTTTATGTACTCTGCATATATCCACAGTATACGGAGTTTTCTATTAAAATAAACAACTTAAATTAATGGCATAGTTTTGTTAGTTTTTCCGTTTTTTTTTTTTGTAATGTGCTCGTTAACTTATAAACTTACCTTTTTCAACTCTTTCACAAATCATTTTTATAATTAAGGACTTTGTGGTCGGTGGGCATTCATTTAGCTCATACAAAACATCGTAAAGGATATTCATAGTGATATTCTAAAAATATTTGTGTAAAATCCACTGCAACGTTGAAAGAGCTAGGGATAAACGGGATGGATTAATGGGTTGTCGATCATTTATCACTAACATTTAACTTACTGTAAGTCAATTTTGGAAGGTAGTCTAATTTTTAAAACTTAAACATTATGATGATTTTATAATAACACTACAATGGATTCGAGGACACCATAACAAATATAAAACGTTCGTGGCATTTAATTTCAGAATTTTAAGGAAGATCAAGTCTAGTACAGTGTATAGAGATATAAGTTCTAAAGGACATCCTGCTGATTTCACTACTAAAGGAGTTAGTCTAAACGAATTAAAGAACCACATATTATGGTGAACTGGGCCAGTATGGTATTTATTAACGAACAACAGATACTTCGAGTGAAAGGTCAGCCAACAGCAATCTAGATGTTTATGCCAAACATCCTATACTATTGCCATCAAGGCACCATATAACGAAACTAAAAATGCTACATGGAGGAACTCAATTAACTTTAGTCTGTTTATGAACGATTTATTGGTTTACAAATGCCAAACAAAGAATTCGTTCGAATATCAACAAATGTCATCGTTTCCAGGCTACCACCAAGTAACAACTAATGGCAAACCTACCAAAAGAAAGGATAGTTCACTCATGTTCTGTCACGTACACTGGAGTACCCTTTGCCGGTCACATTCAAGTGAGAGTCTCAAAAGGTAGGCGCACAAAATCATACAAAGGATATACGGCAGCATTTTTATGCTTTTTAACTAAAGCAGTTCACATAGAAATTGTAAGTGATCAAAACTTGAGTTTTTAACGGCGTTCAAAAGGTGTATGGCACGTATAGGACTTTGTTAAAAAATCCAATAAAACAATTGAACAAACTATGAAATTTTGGAAAACTTTGTGGAGCAGCATTTTCTTTTTAATTGGAGACTCTCTATTTGTTTAGGCAGAGCCAAATATATTGAAAGAAAACTTATCTCCTGTTCAGCCCTGAAGGTTACATAAAAACTCTTCAAAGACGAGGAAAGGAGAACTTTCAAGAACCAGAGGTAAATATAGATGACGTCGTCCTGATCAAAGAGGATAATATTCTAGCTGCAAGGTGGTTTTTTGGACGAACTGTGGAGCTCTAACCTGGTAACGATAATTTGACAAGAATATTACCAATAACAGTAGCAGTAGTGGCAAATTTTTCCTATTAACGACACAGCAACTGAAGAAGATAAGCCACAGAAGAACTCGAACATCTTCTACCTGTACAACCTTCAATAGCAAACTGATACCATTGTTCCTAGCTATCCTTTGTAACTAAAGCGAATCTCACCGAAGGAACAGCAACAAATGACGTTCCGTATAATTTAACTACCTTTACTTATGAACCCGGAATTTATTTCGAGCACAGTGGAAACGTAAGATTCAGTCACAAACAATGGAAAATCATTGCATATTTAATCTTACAATGTACTATATTGAACTGAATATATATCGGATCTGAGTGAGGAAATTAGACCATATTTGTATAAATAGAACTAGTCAGAATGTGAGCTCGTCCATTATAAGCCAGATGTAAGGTAAGCATAGGAAAAACATCATTTGAACATTTTCAATGAACAGATCAGTGAGCAACTAAATGACATTAGCAATTGAAACAGGTTTACAGGTCTGGCTATATAAACACTAATCTTCATGTAACGCTTCAAAAAAGCGCAGCAAACGATAACCATAATGATGAATTGTATACACATACTAAGGCAATTATCACAACTATTTTAACCTTAAATCAACTTAAAACGAAAATTGACCAAATAACACACCATATATGCCAAAAGATCTTATGCTTCCGGGAGATAAAAACTCAGACCAAGTTGAGCTCTTATATCAATTAATGGCCAGTAAAGGTAGAATCAGTAGTCCATTTACTTTGTAAATGCCAACAACCTTAATTTGTGCAAGGTGTTGATCAGACCTGATGTCATGTATGGGTACGAGAATCGCACCTTGACAGATGAGTTTTTATAAGAGGTGGCTGATGAGACATGTGTATCAAATATGGCCCAAAACGCGACGAAGACACACTTACCGATTTCTCTTCAATCTCGAAATTAGGAATTTAATGAAAATCACTGGAGTTATTCGAGACGTAAAATGAGAGGGAGCACACTGACTTGGTCGCGGTCTGCAAACGAATTCAAATCGCTGACAATCCAATGTCAGCGATGATGACTCGTCGTTTATCGTCTTCGGGTGGTTTAGAACGGGCTTGCAATGAACTTTAAAATCGGTTTTATTTTTGATGTAATTCAAAGACTGCTTATGACTAATTAAAAATTCATTGGACAATATTTCCCAAACACTTTCGACTATAGATTTACCAATGGTCACTGTCATCTTTTATAAATTTGATTCTCGAATGGGTTGATGATCCATAACATTTGAGTTTTATTTATTTTAGTATCATCTAACTTTTACATTTAAATTTTCCTCTTTTTTGTCGAGATTTTAACCAACACACAAACGAGCAAAAAGGATAAAAACTATAAAAGAATTTTAATTTCTATACAATAAAATATCAAAACACAAAAAAATTCTAAAATTTATTTGATATTCTGTGTAAAAAAATGTATCCAAGACTAGGAATACAACCAACAAAAAAAAAAAAAAAAAAAAGGTTAGACCTTTGCGTAACGTATAAAGAAAGGTTTCGTTTTAAATGCTACTCACACAATATTATTTATGTTTTAAGGGTTTTGTTTTTATGTACTTTCGTATCAGAACCAACATTAAAAATCACGTAAAACATAACTTAAAACAAGACACAACGAAGAGAAACAAATCCATATCGTATATACGTAATTGCAAAAAAAGGACTTTTAACGAGGTACACAAGTAACTGGAAAGTTAATCGTATCCAATGTTATGAAATGAGATTATTAATTGATAAATTAGGTTAGACGAACCAAGGTATCACTGTCACTGTGAGTGTATATATATTATGCATATCATAAATCGTGATCACGTAACTGCAGTAAAAATTTAAAAAAAAAAAAAAATATCTACCTTGTAAATGTATAGACCTACACCAAACCAATATACCGTCGTCGTACATACCACACGGACATTGTATTTTTTTTTTTTTTTTTGCTTTTAAATTTATAATTAAGTCCCTACCATATTTGATTTATAGCATTTTCGAGAAAAGATTATTTTAAATTAATTTTCAATAATATGTCACCCCTCTAGAGACGACGTCGACAATATAAAATCTATATATGACAATAATATATCATAGATTTTGATTAATGAAACTATATCTCAACAAAATACCCATCAAACCCACTGTGTCTCGTAGGTAGGAACGAAGGTAGGTAGTTTTATGTTCCTCTATTATTATTTTATTGTTGTTGTGTCATATCAAAATATAAATAAAAAAATAAAAATAAATTCTAACGTAAATTACGATTTTTGCAGAAAAGGTAAGATATTCCTATTCAGTCGTCTTAGTTTTAAAATAAAAAAATTCTTAAGTATTTTGAAACCCTGAACATTTTGTATACACAATAACGACGTACCTCTAACGTATATATAAAAATTGATTCTATGATAAGATTCACTTCATACTTTTTGTACTTCTTATATATATATGTACCTTGGTTCTCTAAGAATGGAGTTTTTTTTTTTTTTTTTTGTTATAATTCTTTATATTTTCTAAGATTGTTGTTATTAGGACACACAAAAGACAATTTTTTATTTAACGTTTTAGGTCGTTAGAGAGATCTACGTTGGTGATAGAGAAATACAAAGTGGATATTATTTTAAAATTCTCTGGCAATTTTTTATATTTTTTTTTTTTAATTTTTTTTAGTGCTTATGTACTTTAAACTATATATATATTTGGGAACCAGGAACAACAGCATAGCACATATCACATAATTTTATTGTTATCAAGTTTTAGTGTGGTTTCTAAAGAAATGTGTTTCAAAACCTTGATAAAAAAAAAAATATTAGATTTGATCTGATTTGAATATTTTTTTTTTGAGAATTTTACTATGTAGTAAGTAGAGGGACTGCATCTTGATTTTATCTCAACATTTTGGGTTGATTGAAAATTTTCTTTATTCAAGAATTTTGTGGTACCTTAAATTTAAGAAGAATCACAATTGTATTAAACGTGTGTTCTATCATTTCGTGAACCCTACATATTAAATTGAGATGTGATCCATTTTCTTGTAGTACTCGTGCTTTATAAAAGAGTTTTGTTTCCTTCAATTCTTATATTGAGTTGTTTGAAACAATTTCTCTGAAATGTTATTTCAATTTAGGTCATCTTTCTTAGAATACTTAATCTGATTAAAGATAGGCTGTATCCTGTATCTCAGTTATTTAATTTAAGTATCGTCACATATTTAATAAAATATTTGCTTTAGGACATATTTTTACGAACTTTCACATTCCAATCCTGAATCCTTTATTTGCAGTGGCAATATTTAAAATTGCGTGTAGTCTGCTATAATTTGGGGCAGACGATGGTAACTGATGTATGTTTGCTACTTGCGGTATGTTACGTATTTATTGCTTGACCTTCATTTACTTTATAAACTAGGAACCATGGATGACGGTTATATTCCGTTTTTATAAAAAGATTTTGATTTATTTGTTTTTATACCAATAGCACTTTTAGGAAAACCCTAATTGGCGTATGGATCTTCCGTTTTGAATCAATTTAAACAAAACGTTTTAACTCCAATTTAGTAGCATAAAGCGTCTACTAAGCTGAACCAACATTCCCTATTGGTGGATACTGCTTTTAATTTTTTTCTGAATTCGCAGTTATTTCGCTTAAGTTACCATAGTTCTTATTAAGGTTATTGCAGGTTTTTTGACTTTCCTCGTCAAACGGTTCCAGTTTAATAATACTCCTGTTACACCACCTTTCTAAGTGTTGGCCAATCAACTCAATTTCTTGTTACTTTAATTCGGTCTAATGCCTTACTGCTTCTTGTTTCTGTTCAGTTCAATGTTAGTTATAGTTTTCTGTCAGAAACACTTTAAAATATAACCTGCAGTTTCTGTACGATGTGCATCAGTTAGTTTCTATTCGTCTTAAGTCTCATCAGAAGGGGTTAGAAAATACTCCGGTGTCAATTCAAATAGAGCGCTTTCATCGCCGTCAGTTGAAAGGTGTGGACAGGAATTTTGTATTGCCTCGATCTGAGTGATGATTGTTAGACGTTAGAGTTGACTGTTACATGACCAAAATGTTGCTTCATGGATTGGATAGAGCTCCCACGAAATTAGTACCATTATCTGAATACATGATGGCAGGCACCTCCCTTCTTCTTACTAAACGTTTGAATACATCTAAAAATATCACGCTGAACAGGTAGCTTACCAACTATAAATGTATACTGCCTTTAATGTCATGGAGATGAAAATTGATTTGAAGCCCTTTATGTACCTGGATCCCCGTCCCTTCTTGGTTGCAATATTGATCGATTTGGCGCAGTAAACTCCGGTATGTTAGAATGTCTTGGACGGTGATACGTGTTGAGCTGGTAGATTACCCATCATTGGAATTGACGGGTCTCTCATCTATGACATATAGAATAACAGTTAGTAATTTTTAACACATAACTTCTAGATTTGGTAATCCAGTAGATCAGTTTCGAGAGATGGAACAATAGAGACCGCCCGGGTAGAATAAAATGTTTGTGTAGGTGGAAAAAAATCATGCTACTCAGAAAATCATGCTCCTAAAATTCACTTGTTTTGATTGTATAACGACTGCCGCTTTATCAACTGCTCAAACAAACAGAGCCCAAAATTATGCCATTAACATGATAAAGATGAAGAGATTATAGTGAATCTAAAATAAAGCGATTCGATTGCGGGCAATTACTTTAAGATTCCTTCATCCAATCTTGGCTGTCGTGATGTAAGCTTACATTTGCATAGTAAACTTGTTGTCGAAATGAGGAATTTGTAACAGTACATCCTCGTGACACTGTTTCTGATGTAACGGCCTCAACTAAATATCTTAATATCGTCAAATATATAGAATTCAAATATTTTTTCTTTATACTTGGAAACGTTGGGCACATGTTTCGGTTATTAGACAGTCGGTACAACCCGAATCTAATTATATTTGACAAAAATGCTGATTGCCCTATTTATCTATCAGCTCCACTAAAGCGGTCGTTAATATCGACTTTTTACATGAATTGAGTTACACATCATAGCATTAGTCCGATGAGAGCTACTGAAGGATTTGTTTGCTTTCGAATTTGCTTCATTTTCAGATCCATCAACTGACCGGATGTTGTTCTGTTCAACTCCTGTGTATCACGCAAGATATGCTTTTTTCAATAGATCGAGTTGCACATATTGTTTTTCAGACGCTAAATCTTTAAAATATTGATCGGCTGTGACCTTTTCATGGGTTTTAATATTGAAGAACCCTTATTTCGTGTTTTGTGGTAATATTTATTTTGCGGTAATTTTTGATGAATTCCATTCGAAGGTGGCTATGGAGAGCTCTAATTTCTTATACTACGAAACATTTAGGATGCTACGAAGGATTTTGTTTTGAAATCGATATATCAGCCTGCTGTGGATTGTAAGCTCAGACCCACTCGCTATGTCCAATACATTTATCTGATCTTTATATTCAGTTCTTCTTTTTTTTATTTCCTACTTGATCTTTCCACTTGAGTTTGGTAGCAACAGTCATGTCAAGGTATTTAGCTGTATTTGCATTTAGCACCTGCCTTGAGTAGATTTCTATTGGTAAACGACTAGCGTTTTGATATTTAAATTTAATATAAGTGGATTTCACATAATTAAGCCTGATTTTCCAACTCTTTGTCAAGTTGCAAACAGCATTGGTCATCCTTTGAAGTATGCTTGTTGCATCTGCAACTTGTATATAATAAATACAGGATTGGTATTTTTATCAGGTAGACTTGTAATAATTTGGCAAATAATTAAGACATACTCTGAAGTTTTTTCAAAATTCAGGTTACTTTTTACTTCTTCTTTTAGCTTTTTAAGAAGAACTTGTGGTTGTCAAGTTTCGTCGAACCAGTACAGGTTTACAGTTCCCTAGATTAAGGTTTACAGTTCCCAGAATCCCTAGATTCAGCCTCTGATAATAATAGATTTTTCCGATTGGCTGGAGTACCACCTGGTATAATAATTGTTTGTTATTGCGTCCATTGCATATTCAGGTGTAGCTGGCGATCATTCTACTACCAAATTCTAATTATCTTGCAATTACCGACAATCTTAGGTTTTTAAATCAGTATGAGCGATACTTAAGACGTTCGATTATTTATTCTGCCTCCTATACAGGCGATTATTTTTCATGTCACATGATCTATGTAACTTAAACGACAAATTGTGCTTTTTGTCGGAGCACATAAAACGTGTCATCCCCATCATAAACCACTGTAGCATAATTGTCGTACATTAACTATAACATGCCACCCAAAGATTCACTCTTATCTCAATTGATAAAAGATAAAATTTTCTATGTGGTTGGTATATTGATTACAAAATGTGACGTGCTTAAACTTATACAATTCCTGATTATGGTTGTTGTGTGCAGTGGTGTATAGAGGAGTAAAATCCTTTTATAGATTTATTTCAACACACACACAAAAATTCTTCAATACACGCAGTAAATTATGAAATAAAATTTCGATTTTTCAATTTTCATAATGTAAAATTTTCTGGTCTTGAAATTATTATTATTTTTGCAATATTGAACGTGATATCATGCACATTGCGGTTTATCTTTTAACAAAAAAGATTTTTTTTGTTTACTTCTTTTACGTATTGGTTTATTATTTTAATGGATATATCGAACAAATGAGTGGTCATCAGTTTGGTCTCGTCTTATATATGCGCTCAACTCGGAATTAGTGTGGAAGTTTGATTATACGATGCAATTTATATATGATTTATGCATAATTCCGCACTCAAAATGTTACGGTCATGTCTGGGAATTTGATCTCCTTTACAAATTTTTAAACAAAATCAAATGATTTTTGTACATTTTATTGTAAGTGGATAAGAATTTTTTTTGTTGTTGTCTTGTTATACCGCGCGATCTGGGTTTTTATTTATTTATCAATAATAAACATAAATTTGATTTAGCTTGAACATAATGAGGTGTGCGCATGCACAAACATGCCGGAACATATTTGATCATTAAATATTGTGTTTTGATTTTTTGGTAAAGGATATTGCGTTTTTAGCGTGAAAGACTTTTGACCCCATTACACTGTGACATTGCTGGGTTATCATTTACTTACCAACCAACTATTTTCTGTTTTAAAGTTTTCATAATACTTACGTAAGTCAGGTTTACATTGATGAAGTAAAGAGCGTGATTGCGTAATGCTAAGAGACAAATGTATTAACTGAACAGAAATGTTCTACTAAAAAGCTTTAATACCATGTCAGGAGCAATTCTTCTTTTTTTAAGTTATCATAATACTTATGAAGTATTATGATAACTTAAAAAAAGAAATTTTCCACCGTTAATACCCAAAAAGCTATTTGCATTGCATAATCGTTCGAGAGTACATGCAATAATGTTTATAATGAATTTATATTCGATAGGGATGGGCGAGTTATAACGTTGCGCTTATAGGTTCGTATTATTACAATGTACACCCACAAGTATCAAGTCAAAGGCTAAAATCAAAATGCAAATCCATAAATGTGTGCACAACGACAAAACATTATGCATTTATAGTAGAAAATTTCAATAAATTCTAATTACTATCATTACAATTTATTACTGTAACTTTATATATGTGTAGCCAAATCTAAACTGTACTTGGACATATATGTACATACATATATATATTGCTGCTCGCCTACATGCAATAATAATCACAGTATGCAATATAATTTTAGTGTTAAATGGTAATTTTGCGTTCATTGCACTTTTGCCAGTACATACACAATTTTTTTGTTTAATTTTTTAAAATTTCGTTGTTGTTGTCAATGATTGTTTTAACAGAACAAAATAAAAATTGCATTAAATATCAATGTACAAGATCTTATTATAACATTTTGTCTTATTTTCAACTTTATCTCATCTCTCCACCAATGTAGTATATAGATATACGAGAATATTTTCTTATCTGTAATTCGATTTTCTTAGATTCGTTTGTTTTTTTTTATGTGTTTGTTTATAATTCCTGAGAAAATACAAGTAGTATATATTTATATACAGAGTTTTCTAAAAGGGTCATAACAGAGCTATTTGCAAAAGTTTCCTATACCTTGCTTTTTAGAAGCTCTTTTACAATTTCAACACTAATTAGATAGGATTTGTTAACTTTTATTTTTAGAGTATGCAATTATTATTTAAACTCCCAACTTTCGTTACGCGGAACTCACCTAATTTTATTGTATACTCGTACAGTATGAATTTCGATAATGACGTATTTTGTCAGTGTAACGGTTATTTTATTTAGTTTCGGTGTTAAATAATTTTATTTTGAATCTGCCATTAAATTTTAAAGTTTTATCTGTGTTGAGACTTGAGAGTGGAAATTTTGGTTAGGATATACTTTCGGCTACTTGCTGAAATAATACATTACTACCATCATATATTTATTTCTCCTATCACTGGTTGGAAACGGTCCGGCAACATCCATAGCACCCTGAACACTTTTGACATCATCCAGCTACTAGCTGCTGGTACCAGTAAAATCTACCTAGTATTTTGTCTAATGTTATTAAATTATTATATTTTTATATACCCGCGTGGGGTTGGCTAGTTACCCCAGGTGTCCGATAGGGGTGCTAAGTCGTTAGTATGTAACTCCGAATTTGGCGAAATTCGGTTTAATCTCGTAGTCTTCTTATGATAACGCTCAGCGCTGATGTAGGTGACAACAGTTCTGTTAGTCATGGTGGGTAAATGGTAAACCTCCGTGTCAAAGCTAGCAGAAGACAACCAAGCTGCAACGCTTTTAAGTGTAACTGGAAGACACGAACAGCACGGTTCCATCAGTACAGAAAACTAAAGTCCGTTCAGTAAAAGAAGAACTACTCTTTCTAAAGATGGTTGCATTAAAGGGCCACGTTGCCGCTAGTGTGAATATGATACATGTGAAACCAAAGAAGAATGAACAGGCAAATGGCATGCCTACGCCGATTCAAATGACAATACGACGGCAAACATATTCTGCTAAATCGGAGAAAGAGGAAGAAGAGATACTGAATATTTGCAGAAATATTATTTCTAAGCACCAGCAATAAGAGCAATACGGTCGCTAGTTCTCCGGTTGGATTAGGAAATAAAAATTAGTGGCCTGAAGCCCGGCTGAGTAAAATAAAGAAAAAAGGTTCTGGGAAGGCACAACCACAGAAGTATGGCAAATGTAATAATTGGAAAAAAAGGTTGCGCAAGAAATCGGTAAACAAAACTGAAAGTAGCCAAACCGTGATTTCAAGCCTACTACTGGTACCAAAGTTTAGCCGAAAGAGAAGTAGCAGAATAAGGCCGGAAGTACTATTAATTATGTCATAAAAGGAATCCATCCAAACCAATACGCAAACAAAGATGGCATCTGCGGCGTTATGAGCGACGCTCTAGGAGAAAAAGTCAAAGTGGTTGGCATTGGAAGCAGGATGACAGTTGAGATCCGCGATCTCGATTTCTTTACTATGAGATCAGTAGTTGGAGAGGCCCTTTTAGACAGGATATTCCATCGAAATACACAAACATCAGCATTTTCCTAGTTGCAGGGTACAAAACATAGCAGTACTAGTAATGCATGAAACATCCGAAATTAAGCTCCTTAATATAAAGGCAAAATAAAAATCAGCTAGATATACTGGGAAGGGCGTCGACTAAATTTACTCGTTCAAAGCCATGGAACAGGTATAAGTAGTGAATGGTTTAAATGTATGTTAGCAACCTTTTCTAGTTGTTACTTTCCCCAAACGAGGATATAGCAGTGTTTCGATCAAAACTCGAGATTCTTGGAAATTAAATTTTAAAGACGACGGAATATATAGTGGTAACCGGAGACTTCAATGCTAGAGCTATCAAGTAGAGAATGCCTCATCCAGATACTAGAGGCTTATCTTAGAGATGGCCACTATATGACAGGAATATTGGTTTTAAATGTTGGTCAACCAACAACTTTGCACCGCTCATGGTACACAGAAACCATCAACCCTGATGTCAGCCTTGCATCTGATGCATTGGTACCGTACATTTAGAAATGGACAGTAATAAAAGACTACTGCGGTAGTGATCAACATTATATTGCCCTTAATGTTGGTGACAGACGGCAGACTGATACTTGGCATAAACCGGGTAGATAAAACCTGTAAAGAATGAACCTACAGTGATTCTCGACTGAACTGACAAAAGGTGCGAATATGGCAGAATTACACGAAAGATCGGCGGCTGAGGCATTGGTATTTTCGATCATGAAACTTGTAGAAAAAAATCCAGACAGGAGAAGCTGGCCGAGTACTGATGGTCAGCTGAAACTACAGTTAACAGCGCATTAGATCGCAAAAAGGTAACTTCGATGAGCTATTAACCTAAGCAAAGCTCATTTCTGAAGGAAACTAGTCGAAGACATCGACATAGACCTATAGGACCTTGGGGACAAAATAGTTATGCAGAAGCTCAAAACTCAAAAGCTAACAACATAGAAGCATTATTTACAGAACAAGAATTCGAGAGAGCTATCATGTCGATCAAAAACAAAAAGGATGATTAAAATGGTCTTCCGACAAGACCCACTGCTGCTACTGGAAATGTACATCTCGTGCCGGTTAGAGAGTGTGTTTTTTAGTTTCCGATTGAAGATAACAAAATTATGGTACTAATTAGTAAAAATACATGTGACATAGAGCTCCCTTCAACTTATCGACTTCTTTGCATGTTTGGGCAAAATTACGAAAAAACTTTAGAATTGGATTATCGCCCATAGATGCCATAAACAAAGTGGTGAAGATGGTCAGTACAGCAGAAGGCTACAATCACTTTTCAAGATGTATAATGCTTATAGTGACACTTGACGTCATTCAACTCTGTACGAAGGTGTGATATACTCAACACATTGGAGATGATTGTCTAAAGGATTGACCTCTATAGTATGACACCGAGGTTCATGACATTTTTAAATAATGTTGTGCAAATTTTATTATAATGGGCACACTTAATGGTAAACCCTTTATTTACTGATCGGTTTATTATTATTATTATTATTTGTCTTGTCATGTCTTGTCGTCTATTTAAGATAATTTTAACATGTTCAGGCAAAAAATTTGCGAGCTCGTAATACAATACATCCAAAACTACTGTGTGCATGAGTTTACCGAGCGGTTTTATTTTTATAGATAATTTAAACAATTTGCGGCTAGTTTCATTTTTTTTGTGTTATGTATAAAGATAAGAATAACAAAAGAAAATCTATATGTACCAAACAATAAGAAAATTTATTGTTAATAATAATTTAGTAATAATTACTGGAAAAATAATGTTTTCGTAATCTAATTTTATCTACATACATATATACATATATAGCATACAATTAAAAAGCATTCGCGACCAGCATCTAGTAATATACTAGATGTTGTCGAGAGTAAATTAGTGCTTGCAGATAATTTTTTTTTAATTTCTTCATCTTGATGATGATCATATCGACAGAACTAATGTTTTTTGATAGTAAATTTTCGATGCTTCATTTTAAATCTCATAACACAACGAGAGAACGATACAAATTTTCATGTAATTGAACTAAGACATTTTCTTGTCTAAATACCGACATACATATACGAAGAAGTGAAGATGCAGTTTAAAAACTACAAAATTACATTAATTCAATTGTAAATTAAATTAAAAAAAAAATATATATTTATAAATACATGAAAGAGTTTATTTCTTGATGTTACGAATGTTGAATCTTGAATTACACGTTGTTCCGTGGAGCAAAAAAAAGTCTTGAAAAATTATACATATTCTCTTGGTACATGAAGAGAAATAAAATTAATTTTTTATTAAGAATTATGTTATGGTTTCGGTTAGTTCTTGTGAAAGGAACGTGTATTAATTTATGCATTTATGTTTTATTAAGATTTTATGTTTTATTAACTCAAAACATTAACTAACATTCATACTGGTATCAACGCAAGAAGTGACCTGGAAATATAAAGATAAGGAATATTAGTCCTAGTCCATATTCCAGCTTTTCTCAATGAAAATTAGAACATTCCAAAAAAAGTACCAAAAACAGTATGAACTAATATTGAGTGGGGAAGTGAATTATAGCAGTAGATTATACAAACAAGTGGATCCACTGTCAATTACTCAAACGTAGCGAAGAAATCGTTGCGACTGATAAGATCTGATAAACCGGACAAAAATCGTTAACTGTATTCAAGATTGTTTACTATATTTGTTGACTATATTTGGATACCGCCAGTCCTTTACTGAAACATTAACTTCTTTCTTATGTTTATTTCTAACAGTTAAAGTTGCACAGTGCTTTTTTATTTTATAGCTAAAAATTAATTGCGTCTTAAAAATACTAAAATTTGCTCAAAGTAAGTAACCTGTCTCGCAAACTATAGAAAACAAGACTGTCTTGAAACCGAATATTTTAAGGCGAAGAGTAAATTTAAGTCAAATTGGCGTTAGATAAAAGAGAACCACACATCAAAATTGATACCAATCGATGTAATCCATCCTCCAAAAAAGAAAATTAATGTGAAAAGATTTTCCAAACAGAAAGATATATTGGAAAATTAGCGATAAAATCCGAAAGTTTAAAATTGGGAGATTCATCGAGTATATCGCAAGGGAACGATTCTTAAATTTAGAAAATAAATTAATCCGCGAACCTGAGATGAAATTCAAGAACTTTAAATCATGCACGAATATTTAAACTTGGGAAATTTACGCTACATAGCAGAAGGTGACATGACCAATAAGATCGAGAAAATCCACTTTTTGCGACCACATCATGATGTTTCAAGGGACGAAAGTACTTTTCATTCTTACAAATTGCCTGTTATCCGCTTAGCAAGATGTAGAAAAAGAACTTGTTTTTGCTTCTTTATCGGTTAATGATACCAATTTAAGCATAGTTCGAGATCGGTGTTCGACGTTAATGTCTTTGACCTGGTCCGCGAGTGGTACGGATCCTAAAAACTTTGTATCTCGGGTTGACTGTTACCCCGAGGAGTGCTTGAATTATGTTTGGAGGACGACGCACTAGAATGGTTCTGGACAGTAGTAGATCGTGACCCTCGAACATCTGGGCATAATTAAGAGAGAGGCGTTGTTGAGATTTGAAACTAGCCGTACGGATAAGTCCTATAAGATAAACTCCCATATCTTAATAATAATGATAATTTCCTTTTTTCATATAAAATATCACTATCCTGGGACCTTATACATCCTACTTTAACAGTCAGACGTAAAAACAGCTGATGGGCGATTTATCAGTCGTTCTACATCAGTCTGATGTAGAGGGAAAGGTGCAAAATACACGACTGATATAGCAGTGAAGATGCAAGTATTGGAGAGGCTTAAGGCGTTCGAAATCCAACTGGAGAAGCGAACACCTAAGAGATAGTCCTGCTGAGCATTATTAAAACCGTGTTAAAGGAAGCCCCAGCCGCAGGCCACAAAGTAATCTAAAACACTCTAAATTTTAAGCGGCCGTAAGGCATAATGGTTGAACCGCTGATAAATCATAGTTTGCATTTACCTTCAACTCAGATACGGACAGTTTCAATAAGGGAGACAGTAATGGGGGAAAGCCTATAAGATGTAAAACGAGAGGTTACTAAGTTCGCAACACAGGCTCTTATGGATCTTTAAAATAAATTTAAGGTGGATGCATTCATTAATGCTGTAAGAGATGATCATTTAAAACTACATTTAAGGACCAACGCAATAGTAAAAGCCATGAATGAAGCACTAGAATATGTAGCAACCAGAACTAGTTTATTTACCGATCCAGTCAAAAGAAAACTAGACGCGGAAGACAACACCCAGACAGATGCAAGCACTGAGTCAAACAAGAAGACAATAATTGCTCTAGAACAGTGGCATGAATCAGGGTGAACGTGGAGGAGCGGTGGACAAAGGATAAACTGAGACAGTATCAGAGGAAAAGGGGAGCTGCGAAGGTAAAACACCATAGTGGCAAGACATCACACCTGAAAGCACAATCGTTAAAAGTTACTGGGCGCAATGTCAGTCAGTAACCATAAATACAGAGTTGCTAATAAGATCTTAAGCATCGACTGACAGCAACAGAAATAGGCAGTGAATTATTCTCCCAGTAAACTGACACTAGAAGTCCTGCACGAAATTGGGAATCAATAAAACATTGGAAAAAATTAGAAATCGGTTTTATTTGGCCAACTGTTGGAGGGACATGGAAGATTGTTGTAAAGCGTGTGACCCATGCGCGGGTAGAAAAGCGCCACAGATGAGAACAAGTTGTAAATAACTGGAATTGCCAATTTGGAGTACCTCTAGAACTACATTTCGATAAAGGATGAAAATTCGAGTGATGCGTATTTCAAGAGCTGTGTCAAATCCTCAAAATCAAGAAGCCGAAAACTACCCCAATATATCCTCAATCAGATGGAATGGTAGAATGTTTAAACGAATACTGAAAGAAAATGGTCCACATCGATCGATTATCAATTTACAATGGCAGAATGATTTCAACAAGACAGAGAAGTAATGATGGTCGAATAGTTATAATCATCAGACAATATTTCCAAAATCATTAGCGAATCTCTGGACGCTCGAAATTCATAATAATATTTCTACTTTAATAGCCTAAAGCTGAGCCAAAAGCACCACCACATTTTTAAGCAACCAATTAAAGAAAATGTACGAAAGTTGTAATATAAGTGACGATTTTTAAATTATAGGCTTAAACGATCTAGAGCCAAATATTCTCAGTACACATTTAATTTGATTTTATGGCTGTCTAGCTGTATTTGAATTTGCCGGTACATTTCAATAATGTTAGCATTAAATGCATAATCCTGTACCCAAAATCGCAGCAAAACTGGGAAGAGCTCACTCTGATCAATTTTATCTACGATAGTTATAAAATATAATGACATCCTATATCTTACAAATTAAAAGAAAATTGAAGATTGGAAAATTCAAGAATGGATACATGTTTTCCAGAGATTTGCAAATTCAACATAGTATTTGTGAGCATAATGCGTTGATAATTTAACTACATTTTAGAACTCATAGGTTAAATGTATAAAGTCATTTTTAAGGTTATTTTTAACTACTATAACATATAGAAACTGATGACACAAGAAAAGTAGTTATAGTATTGTAATATTTCAATTGTACTTCCTAACATTTTGTTAGCGTGTGAAATAAATTTTTACCAAAATGCAACATTTTGATGCAACATTTCCAGCAACAACCACTTCCACGTAAAACTAACTTTCAAATATGTCTACTATCTTCATATAAAAAGTTCAAGATCAGCTTATAGTGAATTATTACCGGACAGTCATAAAAATAATTAAGTCATAATATAACCTTCCCATTTATATAAAGCGATGTAGACACAAATTAAAGGTGGCACAAGCAAATTACCAGCTTACTGACAATTATATATACACACAAAAATTTGTTATATCAAAAATTTTAACATTTACCATGACCTATGTATGAGAATTTACGAGTACCAACCAATTCACAGAACGAAAATAATAACAATAATCATAGTAATGATGCCGGCAAAATGTTTTTTTTTTTTTTTTTTTTTTTTAATTTAATAAAAAACGTAATAAAATAGTTTTTTTTAACAATAAATCTATTCAGCTGTAGTTTTTTTTGTTCGTTCGTTCGTTCTGTCCTTTAAAATTTCATTTACTATTAATTACATTTAATTACACAAGTGACTTTTTTTTATGTCGAGTTCCAAGCTGTATATATTACATGCATATATACACAGAGCTTTTTTGTGTGCTTCGACGTATATGTGTACAACGTCTTATTGTACACAGAAATGGATTTTTTTTTTTAGTTTTTTTGAAATTTTACTCGTACTCGTGAGTAGTTGTTGGATTTTAGTTTTAAAACAATAAAATACAACGGGGGAAAGAGACAAGACGACGTTTATAGCATAGTAGAGCGACAAAAACGCTAAAACAAAAACGAAGAAGAATTAAAACTTAAGTCTATTGTTTTTCAAGAAAATTACATAAAAAAAATAGAAAATTAAATAACGAATGTGACATTAATAAATTTAGTTTTTTTGTTTTATTTATTATTTTTTTTTTTTTTAATTTCGTGTACCATGTAGTTTTTATTATTAATTTAATCTTTTACGACTAAAACGATTACAAAAATGGTTTTAATGTCCTTTCGGTGACTGTTGAATTTTATATGCACAATTTTTTTTGTTTATGTTAGTTTCGATGTATATCGGATTAGGTGCAAAATACCTTTAGCGAAGGGAAATAATCCAATGTGGGTTTTCTGTGCATGATAATTGCGCTGTTAAAATCGTTTTATTGCAACGATACCACACAGTTTAAGTGTGCAAATAACTCTCCCGTGTACGTGATATAACATACTGACAATACTATATTTTTAAATGTTAAAGCGCTCGAAATTCCTTTTTAACTTTGTGTTTAAGCTGTCATTTAAACCTCTTTCACTTGTGTCTTTAATGTGATTTTAATATACTTGTAGTTTATTTACTGCGTAAAACCTGAAAATCGGTTTACTTGCTTTCGCTGATTTTGAGGTTTTTCATACAAATATGCCATTTAACTATATGTCAAACCAATTTTCCATATATTTGAAAAATTTGTAACCGCGAAAAATGTATACTAAAGAAGACCACCAACAGGAGACGGTAGACATTCATTAATGGCCCCTCTTCCAGGCGTTTATTAATATTCGAAATCAATTTGAAAACGAAATTCTAAACCGTTTTTGGTGACGACATTTTCTTTATCCCACCAAAAACAAATTAACCTAACTATTTCATCATTTAACCTATTCGCATTAAATATTGGCTCTTGCTAATTGTTCGATGCTTATCATCGGAGCGGATTCTCTAAGAGAATCTGAATTGCTAATTTCTCTGTAATTTGTGGTTTTTGGGTTTTGGCTCGTCTAAAAACCGCCATTCTGATGATTGATGGTTCATTTCGATGACATATTCATATATCCGTTTCCCATCAGCTATAATAATGCCTTCGATAACATGTTGACCTAAAGAAAGCATTTCTTTAGCGACTGTAAGACGATGCTGTTTCTGCAAAACATTCAGCACTCTCGGAACAAAGCCGCGTTTGATTTCATCTCATGCCCAAAACATCGTGTGCAAAACGCTCTGCACCGATCCAAACGAGACACCATGATCGGGTGCTGTTTCACAATGCTCACAATTTTCTTAAATTTTTCGGAACGAGGCAAATTATTAACCCACAGTACGGTTGGCTATAAATTCTTTGTATCACGCGTACACTTGTGATTATGACATTGTTGAGTCCCCGTAGGCTACCGTTAACATTTGCAACACTTCCGCACATGATATATTTTAAGAAATATTATTTTGTGTCGCGTTTGAAAAAAAAACGACTTAACTACTTTTTTCGACAATGAGACAATCGAGTTTTGATGCTATTCGAAACTTTTTATTTTTTAAATTTCGGTTTTCCCATAACTCAATTTTTGTCGATAAGTCAAATATATTTGGAATAAAACATAAGCGGAAATTAAAAATGCTGAATGCATATGATATTTTATATGGAATGGCGAACCGATGACGTAATCAAACCATCAACCATCCAACATTATTGTTAATTCTATCCTCATTATTGTTAATTCTATCTATTGTGACTGAGTCTATTGTGAATGAGTAAATACTCTATAAACGGTACTCTGGAGTAAATGAAGTGGTTCTTATTTGTACTATTCATTTGACTAAAGGTGCACGAAGAACCATTGTGTACTCATTCTTATAAACGGGTCTCCGTGTGAAGATTCATGTATGTGTGATTAATGCAAACTCACAAACTATCGATGGATGTAACGCGTAAAGTTAACCTTCCGGGCAGGGAGTCGGATACCCAGTACCGGCGGCGGATTACAGTGTAGAAGCGGGCCCTACGTTATTCAACGACCGTAAAACTTCAGAGATTGATCACTTCGTCCCTAAAGCAGATCATACGACAAGTGAAGATCAGTCTTTCATTCTGAACCGAGAAATGGAAGCCGAAGTTGAAAGTTCCTTGCAAACTAATAAAAAGCTAAGCAAGCTGTCTGAAGAAAACTCAAACCACATTGTCCACAATCTCATTGCAAGATTGAGATACGAGGAAAAACGGTTTCTCGAAGTGTCATGAAATCTGCTAGACATGCTAAAACTTTTAATCTGGTATAGACATGCTAAAACTCAAAATCGGCTGTGTCTATGACGGTGTCAGAAACAGGGTCAAATTTTCACAGTGCTACCCCAGGCAGTATGACCACACCAATGCAAAATATACAGGCCCTTATCACAGCAATCTTTGTTGAGGATGCGGTCAGGTAGGACATAAAGCAGCTAAACAAGAAAGCATACTGAAATTATTAAGTTTCTGCAAAAAATTTAAATGGGTGTAGGGCTGCAGATGACTTTCTGTCGCAGCTGGTTTTTGAGATGAAAGCTCAAATAGTGGTTGTAAGCGAGCTGAGAAAGGAACTCCTTGGCCAGATTCTTGGTCCTTTTGGGCAATGCAGATAAATGGGTGTATTTTATCGTATATCTATCACGGAATGATATGATTTCAGAGTTCAGAGTTACCGGATGTTCCCTCCGGAGAACTCGACTTCCAAATTTTAAATAGGAGTTGCACGGTTACTTTCTGATGACCAAGCTTCAGAAATTCTATACCGAATATAACGATAGAGTTAGTACGGCTAGCGTATTTTTTAACGGATTAGCAAAATAATTAGTGACCATAATTACATTACCTTCCAGCTGAATGATGGATTACGCAGAACCCATACTCTGCACGTCTGGAATACGTCCGGAAGGATGTCGCAAAATTATCCGAGTGTTTGGAAAATGGTTTGGCTTGCATTTCACATGCTTTTCTTGAGAACTCAATCAAATTTGATATTAATATTGTCGATGACAGTACAATTCGAATTATCCAGCGGGCTTTCGCTTCTTCGATGCCACGTCGACATGCGTGGAAGGGAAGGTGACAAGCGGTTAAATGGTAAAACGATTAAAGAGATCACCACTGGAGACGGACGGTTCTTGATCTGGGTCTCTGGAACATCCTTTATGATAGTAAATTGCTGCTTTATATTCTTGACGAAACCCTTGGTAAGGTATGTGGACCATATAGTTATTGTGGTCACTACCAGAAGTTCCGATGTTGGTTTTATTTAAACGTTATGAGCAGGGTCACACTTGGATGGTTGAACAGGGGTTGCAATTGGTTGTTGCGAAAACGAAGATCGTCATGTTTACTTGACGAAAAATTCCAACTGTTATTTACTATTGGTATGGAGGTGGTTCAAATAAAGAAGACGACAAAGTATTAACGGGTAACCCTAGATACCAAAATCTCTTTCTCTAAACATACTCGCAAGTCTTGCGAAGGAGGCTGCGGTAAATTAGATTAAAACATTTACTAAATACTAAATAACCGTTAAAATAACAAAACACGCTCTTATTGTAAAATTCGATTCATATCGAATTATTCGAAAGCAAAAAAATTTCATAATACCAAAATACGCCTCGATTCGAATTTTTCGAAAGCGGATAAGTTCATAAAGACTTATTATTAAGAAGGTTTCTTCCTTTAAAGAATATTAGAGCAAAATGATATCTTTCAATATATGTTAATCAGAATGAACATATCTGCTAATTTTATAAGATAATAATTAATTAATAACTAATTAATAAGAAAATTATATTATATATATATATATATATATATATATATATATATATATATATAATATATATATATATATATATATATATATATATATATATATATATATATATATATATATATATATATATATCGATGGATCCTATTTTTCGTTTTTTCACAATGCTGTAAAAAAATGAAGGGATCATGCAATACCACCCAAGAAGTCAGATAAATAACAAAAAGTTTTTTGGTTATAGATACAAATGATACCCTTTAAAACAAAGCTGGTTATTGTTTTACTTCATTAAAATTTAAAGCGCCCATAATGAGAAACCTCTATGTATTGTTACGGCATAACGTAAGAAACCATAATTTTTATAAATTTTACCAATCTTGCTTGCAATATATGCGACACATCGGTAACGTAGTTTCGGGTAATCTAATAATCCAATCAACATTTTTTCGAAATTATGTTAAATTACAACTACAAGGCCCAGACAAATACCGAATGAAACGCATTTCGAATTTTTTGTTTATAGTATTTTGATTTAAGGTGATGATAAACAAGCCCAGAAATAAAAATTAAATTTCATTTTAACCAGAAAATTATCTGATGAAATATTAAATTATATTTTTCTGGTTTTATAACGATAAAAAAATTAAATTTTTATGTTACTGTGCGTTGTGTATTATATTATGGGAACGTGACGTGATTTTAGATTCGTTCGACATTTTTTTTTTTGTGAAATGTATCTAACAAATATTTTTGTCTTATGGTATGCACAACATATTTTCATAAGGGTCGATGATTGTTATATTGTCAAAAGTTTCAAACAACAACCAGTTTTTCGCTTGTTTTTATACTGTGGAAATTATTTTAAATTTTATCGGTTGTAAATACAAAAACAATAAACCCTATAAAGTTTGACGAAACCATTTAACGTAAAAAAAAATTTCCACGATTAAACTTAGAAGGGAATAAAAGTTTTTTTTTAGCACACTGGCCATTTTCACGAGTAATAATAAATTCGGTTTTCTATTGTTAATTTTATTATAATTTTTTTAAAAAAATAAATTATATTTTTATTGGATTTTCTTTTAAACTTACCACTTCCATTGCAAAGAAAATTAAATATACAAATATATATATATATATATATATATATATATATATATATATATATATATATATATATATATATATATATATATATATATATATATATATATATATATGATTTTTATAAAGCGACGATTATTTCATCCGGAATAATTTTGTTATTGTTTTCTGCTCCATTATTTTAGCAATGCAGTTGGCTTCATTTTGGAAATGTGAATCATTGTCAATGTGAACCACATCTATCGTAGTCCTGAAATTTTCTGTACTAGACGGTATACACCAATCAGGTTAATCACCTGAGTCTTTCCTATTTATTGTAATTTTTAGGACTTTTTTATCTCATTTTAGAATTATTAGCAAATAGGAAAATTTACCTCTGCCAATTCTAAACAATACGCGCGAAAGTCGTATCCTGTCTTTTTTCGATCGTTGACCTTGAATTAATAACTTTTAAGATCTCGTAAGTATTTAGAAGTATCTTTGGAAAAACAGTTAAAACGTGATTTTTTTTATGGCTTTGGTTCGTGTTTTTTAACACAACAATTACAATGTCCAGTTGCTTTGAGCTTAGGCTATAAACATACTGTATGGGCACAAGCTAAGCGCTTTTTAGCTGAGAAGTGAACTGATTTTCAAATTCGAGTTGTTGGTGTGAATGCAGTAAGTTTCAATCTATCAATTGAGCTTATTTCCTGTTTGCCTTTAATGTCAATATCAAACTGTTTCCGTAACCGTCGGATCAGTTTGTACGAACTTTGGTACGGACATTGTAAGCCGATTCGAACCGTATACAGCCGAACAACAACAAAGTAGTTGTCCAAAGATTTTTGAACAAATATGTCATGCAATAGGTTTTGCACGGCGTTACGAAGCATGATGTATGTAAAAACGAAATCGGTGTCAATGATAAAGCCCCGACCTTTTATTTTAATATCGTGATTTCGTTTTGACATTCGTAAGGCTAAATTCTTCAAATTTTTCACGAAAAATTCTTGTTTTAAAAATAAAAATAGGGCATTTTGAGAATTGCAGCAAAAATTACGTGCAGAAAGCTAGGATTTCCAAAATGGCTTGAATTCGTTATTCAGATGGTAAAATTTCATTTGAAGTTATTTTGTGCGGCTGAGGGAATACATTTCAAGCTCTTGATGAAGACACCAATTTGTGTCTGACAATCTTATGATGGATGATTCATTGACTGCTGAGTCGCTGAATCATTACCAGCCGTTATAATCAACTAGACGACTAAATTTACTGAGGAAATGTGCGCTAATGATTGGCTTCACTGATGGAAGGATGAACGCATGAGTGAATTATTGTTTAAATCCGAGATTTACGTGGACGAGTTTACTTCTGTAGGTATTAATTGTGGAGCCAAAAAACTGTATCTTATTAGTTGTTGTGATTGCGATTTGTCACGATTGGTAGGACCGCGAATGTTTAAGTACTTTTGGTTTCTTCATGCTATATGGTGACTTCTATTATTCCACAACTTTTTGTGCGACTGTTTTTTTCGATTGAGTAGTTTTTGTGCTACTGATTGGTGAACGTGAATTTTGCATTGATGCCACAATATTCGTGTGTAGCTGCATTGCTTCTGCAAGTCTGTTTAATAATTTTACCTGTTCATCAGTTGTCATTGTATTAAACTTCAAGTGACGGAAAACGAATTAAGTTATTTGACTCGCATAATTTGACACGATACACTTTATGTCTCATGGAGCTGGCATTGATAGTACAAATTAGCACATAACTTTAGAACGATCTGTCCAGTAATGTTTGTTATAGCCCAATTATTTTTTACGTTTCGGCACTCGGCAGCCGCATTCATTGCTAAATTGGCCAATATTTTATTAACCGCATCATTTGATTTATATTAAAATTGAGATTAATTGCTTAAATGGTAGTTAAGTATACATCGATAATAATTGAGATTTAATTGAATTAAAATAAAACCAAATAAAATTTATGCACATTTATGCAAAACTCTTATATACTACAAATTTTTTGTCATGGCCTGTTTTATGTCCACGTAGTACAATCGTTTTTACATTTTATACCAATCATTTTTAAAGTGCCAAAAAAATAAAATGTTGCATAATTCATTTGGAATGCATTGGTTCAAGTCAAATGAAAACTAAAAGTTTATTAAATTACTTTAAAAAAAACAGGTTGCAATCTCAAGTAAGTTCCTTTGATATTATCCTCAAAATGAAGTACCTAAGGACAACATTATTATGTCGTCAGTGATTAATAATTAAATAAGCATAAAAATAAATTGATCGTTTATGCCGCCGATTCCTTATACTCTCATCCATACTTTCATTTTTTATTTTCGCAATATTGGCAACATTATCTAAGCATAAGCCTACAGAACCATAGTTTGCTTACTTTTGTAAACCAATTATTGATGAAATGTTAGACAATCCGTAACTGTTAGTGACAAAAAAATTGTGAACCGTAAATTTCCAAAATTATAAGGTACAAAAGTTATGAGAATACAAAAGGGAAGAAGAGTTACCAGAATACAAAAGGGAAAAAATTACTTTACATGTTACTTTTCGGATTGAAGAAAGCGATGTTCTAGCAGATAGAAATTTCTGCGTATTTTTGATAAAAATAGTAGAGTAGAGAAAAAAAATCGAAATCAATTTAGATATCGCTAAAACGGTGGAAAATTGCGCGTGATTATATTATATTCAGAAACGGAAATTGTATGAAATGATCCAGCGAAAATCTATATACGTAACAGAGTTATGTTGAAAATTAAAATACTTTCTTTTCTTATCGAGACCTTGTTATGGAACAAAGTATAATGTATTTGTAAATATATAAACGGTCCAGACTAAGGAAACGACAAAACAAAAGTTTTCATTAATCAAATAAAAAACCACAAATTTTCTTCAATTTCTCTCCGAGGTGAAAATCCTTAAGCACAATACACAAAAGTTCAAAAAATAAATAAAATAAAAATAATTTCGTTCTTTAGTGGAAAATTGTATACAAATAAAATTCTTTTATTTACTTATAATTGATTTTCATATTTTCATATTTGTATTGCACAAAAAAAAAATGGAATTTTAATTTTGTCAACATCAAAAACCAAAATTAATTTTTATTAAATTTGTTTCTAGAAAATAATTTAACATTTTTTTTTATAAATTTCAATATAAATAAAACAATATTTTTATTATTTAATTATTTTGTCATCAACAGCAAAACATAAAGTTACATGATTTTTGGCAAATACAAAAGTACTAAATTATTTAAAACAATTATTTGAGTTTCTGCATTGGATAGTTTTAAATTTTAACAAGTAAAACATTAAAACAATGAAAATTTCCGTTATTCTAAAATCTTTAAACGAATAACAGTTTTTTGTTGTTAAAAATGTAAAATCTAAATAGTTCTGGTTCTTAAATGTCTCTTCAAATTTACTCATATTGTCTTTCAAAAGACATTTACCAAATATAGATTGCCAAGTCAATTTGCACAATATTTAATGTACATTACCGTTTATTACTAGATACTAGTTACTAGTGGACTACTAGCATAAATCCAGATCAATACCAGCTTAATTTAAAATTACAGAAATGCGTTTAAATCTTTAAAGCATAAACAAGGACCAGTTCCATCATTATAATCGTTCATAACATTTTAATCTATCTATATATCAACATAAAATATAGCTCTTAATTAGAGAGCTACTGAAATAAAAATCATCAATCTAAACAATCCAGTATCCAGTAACCGACCCAGGATATATATATATATATATATATATATATATATATATATATATATATATATATATATATATATATATATATATAAATTAGATTATAATTGAATTCGATATTTAGCTAGTAGAGATAGCATGATATCAATTGGCAGATATGGATTTAGAATTGGACTGTCAACCACATCACAAATAATTAGGCTACTTCTGGTATGTTGGAAAAATTAAAAGTTATTTCTTTCCTAGAGTCGTCTACTGAACAGTGGCTAGCTGTCGCTGCAGAATTCAACAGTAAATGAAATTTCATGAAATGCTTAGGGGCACTGCATGGAAAATACATCATTATTTAGAATATGTTTTTTTTTATTTAAAATTTATTTGTTTACAGGCATTTGGCAATACTGGGTAATTATACCGCAATTATTAACATAGTCAAAGTGTGGTTCTATGCAGTTTGTTATGCAAATTACAAATTTATAATGGTGGGTATCAGTGCCAGTGGACATAAGAGAGATACCACGATTTTCCGTAAAAGCGGTTTTGAAAAATCTATACTGAATGGTGGTACTGATATCCTGAATCATCATAATGATGATTGCCTTTTTTGAGCCCTTACGTATAACTTTGATGAAAGTAGGTCATGCTCCGATTTCGACGCCGACGATATACCATATTTGAATGCCCTTGGTTCTGAATACGCATTGAAAGTTTTGCTGCAGTAAAAAATAAATGATTCACTCAGTTCCTTAAAAATTGAAAAAGTTAAAGTAAAAATATTATGCTTTCGTTCGCACTTCGAAATGAGCTTTCATTTTAGGACGATGGAGGTTAACGTAGCCTGCTGCTTAAAAATGTTTATGAAAATCTTATATATAAGTACCATCACCCGCGTCGAACCGGAAAGATTATTTTCAGCAGCAGGAAATATCGCCTCTAAAATTCGATCTAGGCTTAACGGAATTCTGGAATCAAAATAATTTAAATTCAAATTTCTAGAATTTAATTTTTGCCTAATATTGGATGCCCTAGTCAGTACTCAAAAAAGTTTTCCAATTTTACTGCAATTTACTACCAGTAAGCAGTTAGTAGCAGGCATGGTTACAGGTATTTAATTAGTCCGACTTATTTAAATAAGTCTGCTTGACAGGTTACTTATTTTCCCAAACTTATTGGAATCAACATAATAAAATCAATAATATAAATTATTGTTGGTTTTCCATTTTAATTAATTTTTGCATTAATTTTTTTAGTACTCAACTAGCAGCTTGTAAAAATATTTATATTTAAATGGAGCTGTTAAAATAAGTCAGCAAAATCAATTGTGACAGCTTGGTCGACTTATTCAAAATGGCGTCAAAAAAGTCAATATGTTTAAAATAAGTCAGTGATTGAGACATATCCTTAGTACTAAATAATTTATTCACTAAACATTCAAGCGTCATTTAAAAATTAATTTGTATAATGAAACTATAAAACAATTGGAATTTATAGTCGTCAAAATTAGTGATATCCTGTTATATTTAAAAAAGATTATTATAATTTATAATTAAATGCAATACTCTTTGAAAATTGTCAGTAGTATTCTCCATTTAAATTGAACCTCTTCTACCTAACTTCTTTTTACTTTCTACTATCATAGCTGCAAATAGTCGGGTAAATCGTTTAGTACATTAAATTGAAATTTTAGTACATATTAACATTCAGTAGTAACTTCACTGATATATTGTCTGTCAGATAGTTTCTGGTATAAAAAGTTGTGTTCTGACGTTATACATAATAAAAAAAACTTACAACAACAACTACTTAATCACCCTGCTATTTAGTACATTATTTAAATTTACCCTATACACTGTTAAAAATTAGGTAAAAAAACGATTTACCCTATATTTGACCATTGCATTTTTAGTATTCTCCTTTAATATAAATCGGGCATACCGCGGACATAACTTTTTTGATTTAAAGAGTTGCTCCAAGATAATCTCTACATTCATAGTTTCATATAGAGTATAGATGAGACAGTAGGTAATTTTTTTTTATAAAAGTAACTAAGTGCAGCCACCTACCATTCGAAGGAACTAACACCGTTTCCCGCATAATATGAAAAAATATTAAAAAAATGATTTTGGCAGCATAATTAACTGTTTTTTACGTTTTCTTGGAGTGGCAAGTTATTGGACTCTAAAAGAGCTCGATTCATCACGTTGGTACCAAGTTAGTTCTTTTTATGGCCTGATTTAGCTACACGCTATTATTCTAAAAAAAAACATTGAAGTAGTACGAATACTACAAAGTGTCAGAATTTCCTAAACGCGTTAATACACCTAAATATTCTGAACTTCATTCAATCAAACAATATTGGAAAATAATGAATGCCAAATTGAGCAAGATCCATAAACCAAACAGTGCATATTTGGCATTAGATTTAGTTCCTTGCACCTTACTAAAGGTAAGAAGCTCCAAAGTTATCCAAAAAACGAAAAGTCAGTTAATTTTTTAAAATATATAAGTCCACAAATCAACTTGGTCAACAGTAATGGTCGAAGCCATTCGTAGAGGATTTCGATGTAAACGGATAAATGTTTTTTCGATCCCTTTTTATGATAAAATATTTCAATTTTTGAAACAAAAGGTAAGTTGTATGTTACAAATTGGCAAAGCCGACTGCGGTTATTTGTTTTGTTTTTCTCAAAAATGTTTTATATTTTTTTTTTCCATATCAAAAAAAATGATTTGGGGAATAAAAAGAAAATTTACTTGAGAAAAATAAAATTTGAGTTTATTTACATTTTAATTACAAATATAACTGGTTATAACTATTGAAGCGAACAAAAATACATTTTACAAAGAGGGGTGTACAAAATTCGAATAAGTTAAGATAAAAACTACCACCTGTTTACTTATGGGTACTATTTTTGAATTTACCAAATCAAATCTAATATCTTAGATTTCTTTGTTCTAAAATTAGCAGATCATAAGTTCTATACGTAGGTGCATGTTTCAAAGTGATGATGCGAGTTCCAAAATGAGAGTGGATTTAAAGCAATCGACCTATATAATGATAAGTACAATTATAACAATTCATTGCATTTCAAATGAGTATGCATGCTACCTTTTTATAATTAACAGCCAACGTAAATATATTAAGCTGTGTACACCATAATAAAATGTTGAAAACAATTTTCTAATCGCATTACATTTACTTTCCAATTTTCTTTACATACCATATACCTAACTGAAGCTCCAGTTCGAATTTGAAATTATTTTATATAAACCGCATGAACAAAAAAAAAATTTACTAATTATACTGTGGAGGATTTATAGAACGTCGTCCATTTTCCTGGAAACATTTTTTCAGTAGATTTCTCTAGTGTAGGGTTTTTTAGAATATTAAAAAAAATCCTCTTTTGTTTCAAGCTTAACATTTTTTTTTTTTAATTTAATATTCTTTATGATATTCCTTTGATTTTGAATTTTTTTAAAATAATCCGATAAAAATTAATTTTTATTTATAATTTTGGTCAAATGAATAAAACAAAAACAAAAAAATATTTTTAATTAAAAATGTATGTTTTTTATTTTTAAAATGTGTATGGCTTTTTTTACAAACCGTCAAGTTGTTGATGAAAATTGACTTTTTATCAAAGCTTGTAATGTTTTTCTGGTGGATGAGAGACAAATTGAATTCTCGAAAATAGCATCAAAATAAAATAATTAAAATATTTACTTAACAGTCTACAGTGAGCGGAGCATATGCAGCGTAGTCTGTTTTTTAATTGGAAGACCACTTCTCCTGAGTCAGACAACACCAATATATGTCAGTTAAAGGTGGATAGTGTTTAGAGTAAATTACAAGATTGGACAGTATTTAAAAATGAGCAATTCCCACCTAAACAAAAAAAAATTGGAAAGGACATGGATGAGTGAATTTGTACTTATAATCACCGGAGACATTATGATTAAACGTTAAAAATGTCAAATATTTTTTTCGCTAAGGTTTTAGTCTTTGCTAATAAATAAAACAAAGAAATTTTAAACTCTTTGACTATTTGCAGGACTCCATTATATTATCGACACATAAATTTAACCTGCTAAATAAAATTACATTTGCTAAAGCTCGTGACTATTAATCGTGACATTTAATTTAATGGTCAACTGAATATATTAATATTGCATGCAATTTAACTAGAAACAATTTTTAATGTCTTAATTAATAAAATTTTAATTTAAAAAAAAAATGTTTCATAAAGATTTTATGATAAGATAAATTAAATACATTTAACTATATAATGGTACCAATGCTGGTTGGAAAATTCTGGTCTGAACATCATACTGCTGTGTGTAATTATACTCTACTATCTATGAATATAATATTTAATAAATGTCATAGAGCTACGCAAACTAAATATGCAAATCAATAGAACTACAAATTTTTATTTACGTTTGCATGACATCAACATTAGAATTATGTATTTGAACATAATATTCGTATATTGTTGTACTGAAAATGTTAAAACAATACGAAAAAAAAAAAAAAAGTTCCGCATTGCACAATCCTTATTGTAATTTTATTCATAACCATTTTCCAACCTTTTTGTTGGTATGTATAATAGATTTTTACCATTTTTCTGTATTTTCCCAATGATAAAGATAATGATAATAAAAGGAAAACATTTTTTTTTGTATTTATTTATACCGAGAGCTGAGAGACAGAGACTCTACTATATATAATATATATAATACAATAAACATTTCTATGATAATTTTATTGACATTTTCATTTTTATTGTTTGTATTTAATTTGTTGTCCTTTTTCACTGTCTATCAAATTGGTATAATATCGTTGGAAAACAAAAAGACTAAAGAATTGAAAATGTAAATTTATTTTTTCCTGATTTTGTTTTTTTTTCTCGTTTTTTTTATATTGTAAATTTTTTTAATTAAAAGGGTTTAGTAAATATGACAGGTGTCGACTACAGAAGATTTGTAATTCCTACAAAAACAATTTTTATTTTTACATAAGGTGTATGGAAAAGTTTTAATTTGAATTAAAATTAAAACAAATTTTCTTCAAGATAATCCTGGTTGTGTAACCTCTTAGAAATTTTAGAAAAAAAATTGCTGATAAAGCACAAGGAAGGTAAACTACGAAAATGTTTATTTTATTTATTTGTGTGTGTAAAAGTTAAAAAAAAAAATGAATACCGTCAAACTAATAACTACCGATATCCCTGTTACATTTTCAAGAACTGGAACAACCTTCTTCGGCTTATAGCTGGGAATATTTGAAGATGGTTTATTAGGTTTATGAATTAGGATAAGCCTTTGCATGTTTCCATACTTAGAGAGGCGAATATACACATGCCATATTGGTAAAAGATCAATGATATCTGTGGTGGGGTTTTTGGTTACTAGGGGTGGTATGTTGCCATGGCCAGACGCGTTATTTAGAAGAATATTTTTGATACTTTGTCGATTTTTGATACAAAACCGACATTCTATATACCATCTTTCAACGCCTGTAACAGAAATTGAAGATAACTTTTAAAATTGGACAAAATTCCAAGCGCTTCTAGACTCTGGTTCAACTCATTCATTTCTAATATAATCCTGTATTAATTACCTAAAGGAATTGCTAGACAAAGACATCCTTATCATTAAACATTAAATGATTCTAAGGCTGGATTGTCTAAAGGACTATTTAACTTAAGGGTCTGATCTTGCGTAGACCATGACTATATTATTAGGGCCAATTTAGCGAAGCTACTAATTGAGGGTGTTACACCCTATTTCACATCCTTCCAATCACTAATTGATCTCTTACTCGGATGTGAACATATATTCCAAGGTCCAACAGATGGAAAAATTGTCCATATGAATGGAAATCCAGTAGCGCGCAACACCAAATTTGGATAGGTTATTGGAGGAACCTTTCAATTAGACGCTCTGAATACAACTATTATTAGTTTATTGACATCAATGCTTGCCCAAGGAACTGAAGAATTACGAGATTGGTCAAGCATCGAAAATGCTTGCACAGGTAACGCAACCCATTGGAACTTCATTCTTCCTATGTGAAGAACTTTTTACAGCTACTCATACAAAGGCTGATATACAGTCCGTTTTTTTAGTAAATTTATACCCTTTAAAGAAAAATCAATCAATTAAAAGAATACAAAACTTAAGCTGTAAAATTATTTGTATACTTATGGTCTGTCCTATTAACCGACTTATATCAGACTTATTGACTTATTTGACGCCATCTAGAATAATTCGACCAAGCCGTATCAATTGATTTTGTTGACTTATTTTGACAGCTCTATATTAAACTACAATTTTTTTTTTTTAAACAAGGTGACAAAAGACTTAATTTATTTTAAGTTGAAGCGAGTAAAAAATCAGAGATTCCGGACAGCAAAATGGATAGTTAAGTTTTTAAGCCGCATCATTATAGTCCGCATCTACAGATATATTAATTCTCTGTAAAGCAACGCAGTGCTAGATGTGATGATGACTTCTTTCTATTCGTTAACATGTGGTAACCGCCACCAAAGTTAGACATGTTCGAATGTAGCGAAAGTAGATCGGTAAATCGAAGTACAATTGAAATGTAGTTATGGATTGATGCCACGAACCATCCTGCAATTCGATGATTTATTTTCATATATATGTTACCGTATATGTCAGTGTAGTACTAGCGAAGTATAATAAAAAAATGGCAAAAATAGTATATCATGTAAATAGGTATGACAAAACAAAATAAGAAGTGAGAATAATAGAAAGATTGAGAGAGAAAAAAAACAAAACTTAACATTTATTTTCGAATCGATTCTCGCGCTCTCTCTTCAATCCAAACAAAATGTATTTGTTTCCCCTTAAAAATATGATTAGGGTGATCTATTTCATTTTCTTTAAAAAAAATAGAAACAAGTAGTAGGCATGTACGTATGTATGTACATATAATAAAATAACAATTGAGTTAGAGCGAGAAAAAACATCAATGATCTCTCTTACTTCAATACAATCAACTTGTGCGTCTTATATCGTTATATACTGGCAGTATGATTCTTAATTTGAATGTTATATATATATATATATATATATATATATATATATATATATATATATATATATATATATATATATATATATATAAATATATATATATATATAAATATATATATATATATATATATATATATATATATATATATATATATATATATATATATATATATATATATATAAGACATAAATGGCGACTTAATCCTCTTGTAGATGGTCCTTTGCATTAAATTTATTTAGCACAAAAAAATTAATTAAAATAAATTAATTGACTAATTAAAAAAGACGGTGATTGTCTTAGAACGTAAATTATAATCTAACGAGTCATCGAGTAAATAATACAAAAAATTAACCAACGAATATAAAAATTTAAATTAAATTCGATTAGTAAAGGAAGACCTACATTTGTATGCAAAAAACATTTTATTTACCACATTACTGTGTCATAAAATTTTACAGCAGAGGGTTTTTATTTCATGCTTAAAAAGGTTCATAGGACGCCGTTCTTCAATTAACTTCAATTAAATGAAATCCTGGAAAACATGAATAAATTATTGGTATAGATGAGCAAATTGATTTGAATTTTATTGCCCCCAAACCTTTTGTTGGACTTTGGGTTTACTGGGGTTGCTTGTTAAGTAATTTAAAACTCGCTTTTAAAGAAAAATTTAGATATGTTTAGAGGAAGTTGGTTTTATTGGAATTTGAATACGTTCCTTAAGGATGCAGTAAAAGATATTTTTTAAAGTTTCTTACGTTGCTCTTCGTGCTTTTCTAGCGTTGGTAGTAAGTGGATCTACATTCGTAGTAATAGGCATCATTCCCGTTGTAGTTTACGCATTTTACATTTCTTTTGATGGTCGCTCTATTGCAGCTTCATTTTAATGAGATTTTAGGTATACTTGATGCGGTGTGGTTAAAGTTTCAATGCGATACCCATCAGAAACTACGGACGAAGACAACAACATTCAAATGCATTTAGAATTGCCATTGTAAATGAACCATACTATCACGAAGTCTTCTATTTTTGAAGTGAAAACTGTGATATAGAGAGAGGTAAATCCTAAAAATGCTCCAGGATATGATCTTATCATAGGAAAGGTTTGGCAAGAGTTACCAGATCGGGGTATTCGATTTCTTACCTACTTATTTAACACAGTACTTAGAACTAAATACTTCCCAATACAATGGAGGTTTCACAAGTAATACTGATACCAAAACCAGAGATCAAACCAGCTGATTTCGGACCATCAGTTGGGTTTAGGTCAGAGTACTAAAGAACAAGTACAGAAAATAGTTCAAGTAATTCAAGAAGCTCTGGAAGAAAAAAGATATTGTTTTTCTGTATTCATCAAGAGCAGAAAATCAAGTTTAACGACTGAAAATAAACTACTGCTTAATAATAAATTATAATAAAACCTATCTGAACGCATGGTATTCAGCTGTGGGGAACAGCCAGCAACTCGAATTTGGACATCCTTCAGCAGTTTCAATCTAAACTTCTAAGAATCATAGTAGATGCACCACCATGGTTTGTGTCGAACGATATAATTCCAGTTCCTAACAATAAGGGAAGAAATTAGGAACAACAGTGCCAAGTATCACTCAAGATTAACAATTCATTAAAACGAACTGGTAAAGAAACTTCTCACTAACAACGAGAGAAAGATTGAAACGACACAACATTTTTGATATATATATATATATATATATATATATATATATATATATATATATATATATATATATATATATATATATATATATATATCAGGAGCGGTTCGTGAGTTACAAACGTGGATGGGCAAAATTTTAAAATATTAATTTAAAATGGATATCTTTATTAAATTCTTACAATCTTTAAGTGGTAATAAATTTTTAACAAAATTATTTCAATTTTTTAAGATTTTATTTCATATATAGAATCTGCACTTCCCCTTTCAATTACTTTGTGAAATTATTATTCTAAGTTGTAAGAGGTGCACAAATGTTCGTTTGCTGAAAGTAGGTTTAAAGGCAGTCTTTATCCAAAACAGAATATAATTTGGCTATCAAATTCTTAAGTCGTAACCAGAGCTTGTGAAAAATTATATATAAATCGTGCCACAATCACTTGTGGCATTATAAGAGAGAAGCATCTTAAAGTATGTCTTAAAATTCACATCGTTAAGTAATGAAAAAAATGTCTACCGACGTAAATCGTCTGCATTTATAAAGTTGCATCTTAATTTATTGCAAACTAATTTACCAATTCTTTTATAAGAAACTGAAAAAATTAAGGTTTCCCTCGAGTGCAGGACTTCATAGAATAAGTTGATCATTGCCTAATTGTTTTTCAATTTATACAAAGGAAATTGATTTTAAATAAATCATAATACATATGTTGAGTGAGAAACTGATTTTTATTTTAAAATAATTATGAATTAGACGGAGAAGCATCTACGATACAATCACTTCTCTAAGATAATAATTTTAAATGTCCCAGATCGATTTGAATCTTTTCTTTCATTAAACTACTTTTACCAATGTACATAACATCTATGCTTGAATCACTTCATAAACTTTCTCTATTCCATATCTAATGCCAAATACAGGTTTATTATATTTTATAACCGCCATTGCTTTATAATCGCCACCAAAACTAGGAATGAAAAACTAAAACAAATCTTCAGATATAGAACTGACCACGTTGCTCATAATCACTCTTGAGTTTCTGTTTTAATGAAATATAGTACTAAGGGTTGCTGCAAGTGTATTGCTTTGTTAATTTAAATTTACAACAACAATTGCATAGAAATAAATTAAAACAAATTTAGCTAAATCGAAAAAAAATTTAAATTTACGTTAATCAAATTAAATTTTAACAAAACTTTAAACTTTGGCTGTTCCTTTGTTAATTTTTTTTTTCCAAAGCAATACACTTTATAATAATATAAAAGGATAATCGAGTCCCATAATTAAGATTTTTAGTTTTTCTTCTTAAATTTGACCAATTTTCGATGTTAAATTCCATCGACTCTATTAAATGTTATAGGCAATATGCCTATCGAAAAATATAAGTGAACACTGAACATACACATGAAGAGTTCAAAAGTTCTAAGCTGACAGTAAGATTTAAAATAAATCAGCACTCAATTCTTTAAGGCATAGTGTATTTTTACAAACAAATAGCAACAACAATAAATAAAAAAAATGTATTTCAAACATCTCACCTCCTAACTTTCTTTGCTAATTCAAAAAGAGAAAAAACAAATTCCTTCTATCGAGTGATTTTCGTGATTTGCCCACATTTCTTGTAAGAGAGTTGATATTAACATTTTATTTTTTATGAAATAGCAAATCAAAGAGAGGAAAAATTCATATCAATAATTTAATATATGGGGCACATTTTGATGTGCCCTATGATGAGAGTTAAAATGAGTACCAATCGAAATGATCATTTTTTGATTACCAAAAATATTGTTCAATACAAAGAGATTGAATAAAACCATTCAATTTCGCACTCGATTTTATTTCTTTTGATTCAATTTAATACAATTTTAATACAAGTTTAATAAAATTAATTTTTGATACGATTAAATTGAATCGAACTTTTGGTTTTGTGATATTAAATTAATTTTATTTGATATTAATGGTTTTAAATTTTTATTTGTATTAGTTTTATTTGTGCATTAAGTAAAGTGTGTGAGTGGGCACTGCCAACCTTGGCCATTATGACGGACCGCGCCTATATATATATATATATATATATATATATATATATATATATATATATATATATATATATATAATATATCCATATATATATATATATATATATATATATATATATATATATATATATATATATATATATATATATATAATACATATATATATATATATATATATATATATATATATATATATATATATATATATATATATTTATAAATATCCGGTCGTGTAGTGATGGTTAAGGTACTGGTTTAAACACACCGTGGTCGTGAGTTCGACCACGACACCGTGATCGCAATTGTTTGTAAAATCATTCATTGGACTGACCACCTCCAACGATCACCAATTTTAAAAATATGATCTGAAAGATCTTATAAAGAACTTCAGTACATTTTTTTACATAAAGGCCATGCAGAAATTCCACACAAAGAAACCTGTTACCTGAGTGCATTAAATGTAATTAGAAATGATTCAATCTGAATTGTTTGATCCATGAATTTAAACCATTTCAGTTTAACACAGTATTCGATGGAATACCTCCTCTACAGTTTGCTACGTTTACCACTTTAGCTTAATTTTTTTTGAATCCGATCAACCGGTGTGGTCTAAGAACTAACTCGGCATTTCAAACAATAGGTTCGTCGAACCGTGGCCTATAAAAACCTGTTTACTATTATTATTATTTAATCTATGTGTGATATGTCCAGATAGTTAAATGCGTAACGAAATTAACATAAATTTCCCTATCATGACCAAAAAAAAAATTAATTCCACTTCATGTTTACCTTTCAAGGACAATTTAATATCGAAAAAATAATAATAATTCTAACAAATTAATTTACCTTTCACTGAAACTATACGCGATGAAAAGCAGGTGAGGAAATTAATAATTTTTTTTTTTATGTAAGTTTTATAAATTTAATTTTTATTATAAATTAATATTCCGGTCGTATTTGTTTTATATAATACAATTGGTTTAGCTAAACTTTTATTATTTGAATATATAATTTGATAGATTTTTCTAAAACACGCAGAAATCTAATGTAATTAATTGAAAATTTATTATTTTTTAATTTTCTTATAAAATTTACCTCTCTATAGCTACCTACATAATAATATTATTAGTTTCAAGGATTCATTAAAGAAACAAATTAAATATTTTATTATACATTTATAATAAATTGTGCGCCATGAAAAGTTTTTTGTTTTATTTTTTCAATTTCAATAATTGAATTTTCGTGAACTTTAATCATAATGAAAATTTAATTAACGTTTGTTACGTACTTTCGAGTCGGTTCAAATTCAATAAACTCAACAAGTCAACAGGTTGCAGATGTTTATATATATATATATATATATATATATATATATATATATATATATATATATATATATATATATATATATATAAATGCAATTTTTTTAATAGATGACTTCAGCAATAAATGTTGGTCAAAGTTGGCGGATTTGAAACATCATATCACACGGTAAAGTTAGACATCTGTTAAAATTTTTCATCATTCGAATTATGAGTTTTGAGCCCTAATAAAAGTTTCGCTATTTGCCTTTAAGTGAGGCCATTTGTGAAAGAATGTGTCACGAATGGTTTCCATGTTATAAAATGGGTAATTTTAGCGTCGTAGACATGAAGGTATTACCGGATGAAAATTCATATCAAACGCAACAAGAACTTATAGTCATTACGGACATGACTCAACAAGCAATTACACATCGTTTGGAAATGATCAGAATGCTAAGAAAATATAATAGCTTACGAATTAAAATCGAGAGAAGAGTTTTTTCATGTGCCAACAGCTGCTCTAACGACAAAAAACAAAAGGTTTCGTGCATATTGTGACTAACGAAATACCGCGGATATGCATCACCATTGACGATCAGGTCGACCGAACTTCATGCTGTGATTATAAACACATGTTTCTTAGGTTGTGAAAACCTCCAGGTAGGTACTGAAGTGGAAAATCCAAAATGGAAATTAGAAATTAAAGTGATCAACCACTTTTATCAACCTCAATTCGACGCCGATCCTGCGATTTGCCATTAGTCGCACCAGCTTGAACAGCATACTGTACGACGACCTCGGATTATCTGCATACAGGGTCCATATAACTCCGTTGAAAGCAAATAAACATCTGCTTTGATACTAGTTCTCTGCGTGGATTATAGACCAGCCTGAAAATGACGTAAAAATTAACATTTCAGATGAAGCGCATTTCCATCTCAGGCTATGTTTAAAGCAGAATTGGTTGATTTGGGGTTTTGAATTGCCACACGTAATCGTAGAGAAGTCAATGCATCCATGAAGATTAATAATTTGGTGTGAATTTTGGAGTGGTGGCATAATTGGCCCATTTTTCTTTGAACGCTGCTGTAAACGCCATTACCGTTAATAACGACCATTACAGAGGCATGCTAAACAACTTTTAATGGCCTCACATCGGTGCTTTGAATGTGAACGACCTTCATTTTCAACAACTTGGCCCCATACAAGCCGACAGACAATCGATCTCATCCACACCAAATTTGAGATGTCAATTGGCCTGCGCGGAGATGCGATTTGATTCCGTTGAACTATTTTCTATGAGGTTTCGACAGAAAGACACACGATTACTTCGGTGAGTTATTACGAGGATTACAGGCTGTAGAACCAGGTGGTGGTTTCAAAGATCCATGGCTTATCTACATTCTCGTAAACAAATTGGATGAAGAAAGTAAGGTGCAATGGGCCCACATACTGCAGACAAGGAGATTCTTACTATGGGAAATTATTTTGCATTTGTATTGCGTATAGAGGAGACGCTTTGGAATCTCTTAAGAGTCCTATTTTTAAACGACCTGCGTTTACGAAAGAACATGAGAAAGTACCATCAATCGAAGCGATATAGAAGAATTCAATCTTAGATGAATATCACTTGCAAATCTCGGGGATGATAAGCCCAACAAGATTCATTTGTTCGTTGGAGCCAAACATTTTTGCCAGATTTTGCAAAATAAGCAAAAACAAAATAAACAAACAAAAAAAAATTGAAAGATTCGGGCCTATATGCATGAATATAAGATATTCATTATTAATTAAGAGACATGGGGCCACATAAAAAAATCAAACCAAAAAAAGGGACGGTTTTGGAGTGTACCTGCCACATCATGGAGTTTTGAAGCAATCAAAAAAAGATTTGAAGAAAAGACTTTGATCTTTGGTATGGAAAGGACCTCATTGGTTACATTTGGGAAAGGATAAATGGCCAACAACAAAAGCAAATAGTAAAGGGCCTTTAGAAGATTTTCATGATTTTACCAACTGACAAGAGTAATTGCGTACGTGCACAGATTTTTTAGTAAGTTCGAGACGCCAACACAAAACAGAAGGACAGCCAATGCATTTAGTAGAGATGAACTCAACCGAATAAAATTTTAGCGAAGAGGTTTAACAGCTGAAGGAACGCCAAACTTTACCAAAATCAAGTAAAATCCAGTCATTGAATCCTTTCACCGACAAACATTAGTTGTTACGAGTCGTTTACCTAGCTATCTAATTCAAATGCGAGTTAATCTATTTTATCTATACGCGAATAGTTGAAGAAGCTCACTTAGACTACAAAGATGCTAGTGCATCACTGTTATTAGCGAACTTGATGAGCTAACATTTTTGGATTCTGAGAGTTAAACGAATAATTCGAAAAATTATTTTTACGTGTGTCACTTGTACCAAATTCCAAGCTAAAACCGAAATCCAAATCTTGGTTGAGCAATCAGATCTTTGTATATTTTTTTATATATACAAAAATAGAGTAGGCCATGATATTTAAACGCGTTTTGCAAAAAAACAAAAAATAACATCAATTTGTTTTTTGACATGTTTTATAGAATTAAATGGTGAAAAAGAAATAATTTAAAAAAAAAAATACTAATTTCCAGAAAATTGAGAAAAACTAGTTTGGTGGCCATTTTGAAAAGGAAAAACTTAAAGATGGTACTATTTTTGCAATATTTTCTTAATACTTTTTCTTTTATCTATAAAATGAGTCCTATTTTATATTTTTCGGAAAACTAGTTTTCTTTATATTTGCATAAATGCACGAATATTTTCAACAAATTTAAATTTTTTTGACCAACTGTATCTTATGCAACAACAATAAAAAAATAGTTCTAAAAATTTTTATTTTTACACATTCAAAACATGAAAATCATAAAATTAAAACATGACTTCCGGTTCAATATATTGAATGTTCGATTTTACGAATTTTTCACATATATATTTATATATATATATATATATATATATATATATATATATATATATATATATATATATATATATATATATATATATATATCCACAAATATACTATATAAACTTTTATAAATGCATTACATTATCATTGCATTTTTTGTTTAATTCTGTTCTCTACATTTTTAAGAACACATAAAAAAAATTCATTCGAAGAGAATTTAAAATAAAACCGTCTCTTATTTTAAAATCATCACTTAAAATAAAACAAACAAAAAAAAAAGTTTAAGGAAACAGAAAGCTTTTATGAAATAATAATACTAAAGAAAAGAATTTTTATGACATTAATGTGAAAATTTAATCTAGGACAACATTAAATATTCGACAAGATTTTCCTATGTCTTAATGTACTTTCTAAGGGACATATATATTCTATTGTGTCGAGAATTCGTGATAATTCACGTCCCACATGAAAAATGTAGTCCGAATACTAATTCGAATATGGAAATTTTTTAAATTCAAAATGATACATAAAAATGTATAACTCATAGATCTACGAGTATATTCATTAAACTTTTTTTTTTCTTATTATTAACATTAAGCTTTTCTAGTGACATCATGACATCATTTTTTTTGTGTGAACTAAAAATGTTACTAAAAATGTATATAAAATAAGTTTTACGTTTCGTTCTACTTTACCCAACTTATTATCATTTTTTTTGTATATTTTGCTATACGAACAACTATAATATGCTTCTCTTATAATATATAAGTTTTTCAATTCTAGAACATGGCATTATATTCTAAATGAAAAACTAGAAAAGAATAATAACAATAATATAGAAAGAAATGAAAGTTTTCTTATTTTCCAGAGCTTTTCTTATTTTTTTCGTAGTTGTTGTTATTGTTTATGATAATAATTTAGGTCAAATTTTGTGGTTTTGTTCTTATATTTTATTTTTAATTGAAAATGACATTCAACTGGGATGCGGTATGGAATTAACTATGAATACAAATTTTAATTAAATTTTTGTTTAAATATATCCATGAGTTGTATGTACATAGTTGAGGTATAATGCATAACACTGTCATCGTTCAATCCATCTGTTCGAGTAGAAATATTCCTTTTTTGTTATAAATATATATATATATATATATTATATATATATATATATATATATATATATATATATATATATATATATATATATATATATATATATATTATCCAATTTTTCAGAAAATAAATAGTACATTGTATAGCTACATTGAAATCTCTTTCTAACGGGATACTTTGTAAACCTTAAGAATCATATGGAAATATTCATGTTCAAAATATCTTCATTTGTTGTTTCTTCCCAAGACACTCAAAGGCCAAAAATGTTAATATCTTTTACAATTTTATTTTCATATAAATCTGAGTCCTGCATTAGACGTTGGAATAGAATATATAATAATTGATTAAATTCTGTCTTTGTTTAATTAGTTCGCTGAGTTATCTTATTATAAAAAAATTGAAATAATTTGTAGCAAAAAATGTTTTACCTTCAGACAAGTGACAAGATAAATAATTCAGTGCACTTTTATCTGGATTATGCTACTTCCTTCTTTTAAATAATAGTAATATATAGTATATATACATATAGTAGCACCATCATAAGAAAAAAAACAGTTTACCCATTGAAGTTCTAGATGTCGGGTCGATAGAATATTGTCAAAATTTAGGATAAATATATGACATTTAGGCGATTATAAATAATATATAAAAATATTTTGATTATTTTAAAAATGATACCAGTAGCGACATCTAACACGTCAATGGGATAACATACCACGGTAGTACTATGTGTATTTATACTATGTAATATATAATATTATTTTACAAATTGTAATTATTTATTATAAAATAATCTATGGCCTCCAATACCTTTGGCACATTTGAAAGTTTAAGAGACCACATTCAATTTTCGAAGTTGTCGCCTGAAAATATTATTGTATCAAATATTAAAACCAATTTTCTACCACCGTTGGGTTTTCGCAACACCACTTATTTTAGTGCTTTACAACTACATCTGTTGGTTTCTAGGGAAAACTACTAAATGGTATTTTCAGATGATGTATTGAAGTAGATAACAATATTGATTTCGATAGTGGAAATGATAGATAATTCTACTTTAGAGAAACCATTTGAAAACTTATTAAAAATCTGGGAAAATTGTACAGTTGATTTTGCTGAATGACCTAAGTTCATTTCTATAGAGTGGAACATAAAACTCCATTTGAAGTTTTTGATTAGGACCACATAATTTAATACTAAGGGAAATAATTGTTTATGCAGGAGCCAAAATTATATTGAGTTGCAAATGAATAAAGGATACTTTAAATAGTTTTTAGGAGTCTTACTATTATCGAGATATAATTGTTTTCCATAGATAGAAATGTACACGTAATACATATAAAAATATAAAGATGTGTTTTGCATTTGAAAAATTGCGTTTTGATAATAGCAACATGGGAAGGGTAGATCTTTTCGATAGATTTCTTATCACAAAATATGGAGTGCAAATTAAAGGGAAAAAGAGGTAGTGGCTATTTTTCACGGATTTTGGATTTAGTAGTGGTAAACATGATGTTTTTAAAAAATCGTTTTCAAGAAAACTAGGCCTATTTTTAATTTTCAGAGACATATTGCTCAAAACATAGTATTGTTGCTCCACTTCTCGTAAAATGTTCAGAATTTCATAAAAAATTAAAATGACTTTTTAAAATATTTGAACATTAAGTCTAAAAGGAAAATAATGGCACAAAACGAAGTTAACTCCTTAACCCTAACTTATCTTTGTCTGTCATATAAGACGCTTCTCTCAAGCTCTTTTGCATTCGTTTACATGGGGTTTACAAGAGACCTTGTTGATCAGCCGTAGTCGTCGCTAAAGTTGGTTGATTCAAAGCTCTGTTCGTTCAAATAGGAAGGATCGAACTATTAGTAAAATGTAAAAAGAGAGAAGCTGTAGAATAATAAAAATTAACGACTTGATATACAATGCCTCTAACACGTTTCAAAGGATGGTACTTTTCCGAACTGAAATGTAAAAATATATCAATATTTTATGTTGACAAAGTTAAAGAAAAGGCTAGGTACGCGATGAATTAGTAAAATCATTAAAATATGCTCGATAGATGACAAAATATTTAAAAAAAATTTAACACCTGGCTTAGAGAACAGTTTTAGAAATGGAGCCATAAAACCAACTAATATATATTTTTTTTAATTACCAGAAAGTGGTCAAAAAGTCACTACATATATAAAGACTTCATTATGCTCAACATTTAGGAATTATTAGGAAAAATAAAGAGGACCTGCTAAAATTAAAAATGCAAATCATCAATTGTTACGATATTCAAAAAGTTGGAAAACCATAAGCTTTTATCATAATAACAATTCCAATGTCATAAGTAAATTTATGTTTCATTTAATGCATATATGTGACTGCTTTGTTGTTGTTTGGTGAATCGGTTTTGATTATGCGTTTTTGAATGTTAGTTACAGGTAACAATTTACAGGTCACTGCTGATGGTGAACCATGCAAGAATTTCAGCGGGATAACTGACAAGTCTGCTAAAAAATGTTTTTAGCTGTCAATTAAAAATGTTATCTTTTGTAAAAAAAATTGGTAAACGGCGAGTAGTAAGACCACCGATGGCAGCAGTCATTTTTTTAAATGGTTTTAAAATTTTGTGCGTTAAAAAATGTACATCCGGAAATATATTTTCTTGCGTTCGAACCCACTTAGTTCTTGGACTTTGTGGATTCTGTTGAGTTTTAACGATGATGCTACACTAGCTACGGCGTTAGTATTTGGTTGAGTTATTGACTCGAGGATATTGTCACCTCTGGCTGCTAAGGTTACCAAAGGTACATTATTTTCGGATAGTGTTAGAATTATTTGCACCTTCGCTGGTAACCGCTTCATCCACAGTTGACGTATATAGATGCAGATTTTGGGATACGAATACTTCCTATAATTTGGTCCATATAGGACCAAAACCAAAAGAACATACTTTAGAAAAATGATTGTGCTTCATTTGTTTAGCGATAACATTCGTATCCTGGCACTTTAAAACATTAATTATGAACCATTTGGAAAAATTTTGGTTTTAAAATTTGCACTAACCGACAACTGTTGTGCTCTGTGGCATCAATAATAAGTTTAGGTGGTGTTGCGCCACGTGTAAAATTAATTTATACAAAGAAAGATTTCAATTCGTATTTAAAGAAAGCAAACATAAAGAAGTAAAAGGTCCTTCTGACCTTTGCAAAACATGTTTTCGGGGCTATTGTAAAAGTTAAAAATTTGTTCCCGTTTTAAGTCCGTCTTAAATAATAAGGAAGAATGTGATCCAGATAGGGTACCAAACCAAAAATCTAGGCACAAAAATGAAATGATCTAGGCACGTTGAACGAAATATCGATTACAGAAATCGTTAAGTATATTAATGAAAAACTGCGGTCTTCTACGGTGAAATCGGAGATGAAATAGTACCGCTTATATTTTGTGTAATGCGCTCAAAATCTAAAACGGCATATGAAGGAATATTTTTCGACTTCTGTTATTGTGCCTGGGATTGAGACCCAATAAAAATAGTCTCTGAGTTTCAAGAAGCCAGTGTCTCGGCAGAAAATATATTTTTTCTGGAGGCTTACTAAAAACGGTGCCTATTTCACTTAGTACAAATTATCTGGTAAAGATACAAACCGCAGAATATGCTGCAAAATATGAAAACATATTTAGGTTTTTTGTAAACCAAAATTTTCGTGTCACCAGAAGAAAATATTGAATATTTCAACGCTTTGAAAAGCACTTTGACCCAGATACCATTCATATTGGAAAATAAAAAGAAAAGAACTATATAAAAAGACCAACTGCAGGTATCAAAGAAACCTTTCATAGTCGCAGTATACTCCAGATTTTAAGAGTTTTTCTAACGCACACACTAAACACTTTCCGAGACTCCGAATTTCGGATTGCTATTTTTAAAAGTCAATTTAAATATTTGAACTACTAAAAAGCGGGATTTAAATGCGGTATTTTTTAAATGTTTTAGTAACGGCGAGATTTTAAAAATCGGTATTCTAAAAGGGAAGATTTTGATTGACTACTATAAATTTTAAAAAAATCTTTAATAATTGGAGTTTTTGAAGATCTTCATAATGTCAAATAACAATCTGTGTACATTGTGAATTTTTAAATAACTGTGTTCAGTGTCGTTCATTATTTATTACTCTACAGCTACCGGTCTATAAGGGAGCACTGACATTGAAAAAGAAATATTGAAAAATAATTGGAATTGAAAATAAAAATTGTAATAATTCAATGACCTGCAGCAACACTTTTTTCTGCGGTAATACCACATCAAATACTATAAAAAGCTAAATGTAATGCTTTGATCAATGCTCACTGTAAAAAGCTATGACAATAATTCTAAGCCAAGCTTGTAGCGATTTAAATCAGTATTTTGTCAGTTTAACGATTATTGCATTTAATTTTAGTGTTATATACTTTTTTGAATCTATAATGCAGATACATTTTACAGTTTTGTGTAATAGTGCATTTTGTCACAACTGTGAATTTTGTGACGTTAAATAAACGAAATCAATCTTAATGTGTCTACAAGTTATTTGGCGCTGATAATCGAAATCTGTGAGTTATGGAAATATTGTTATAGGTGACTTCGAAACTCACGTATAACAGTATGAATTTGGTATATTGAACCGTAACAATATTGTTATACTTATCGTTTATATTTTTATTTAAAATACAAACGTGACTTTAACAACCTTTCGACAGTCAAAACATACATGTTTTTATAATTTGGCACCATTTACATAATAAAATCGAGTTATTTGACCGCACGCGTTATTTTTTTACGTGTTACTATTTTGATCACGAATTGCAAATCAATACAACGTAATTCATTAATCATAACATTGTTAGTACATAAAAAATAAAAAAAAACCTTAGTCATAAAAATATTTTGCCCGGTCAAAATACTCGTAATGATTAATTAATTTAATCGATCGATAAATTTCGCGTACTCAAATATTTAAGACATAAACCTCAAACGTAATTATAATTTAAGTCCAGACAACCTTGAAACTAATTAAACGTATTGTTTGGGTTTATGCAAAAACGCAAAAAACAAAATAAAAAATAAAAAATTAAAATTACCTCCGAGAAATTAAATTAAATTAATTTTAATTATTTAAATACATGGCAGACCGACGCATCCAAATGGACAGCAAAAAAATAAGTATAATTCTTAGATCACGATCTTTAAGCCAACAAAAAATAAATTAAATTTAACGATCATTAATTTATTAGAATTAAAGTTTTTTTTTATGTGTGTGCTTAGATAAAAAAAACATTAATGAAATTAAGATACATCGAACGGCTAGGAAAACGAAAGTGTCAAAATATTGTATTAAGAGTTTTGTCTATGTCGGTTGGTCTGACTCTAAACAATTAATCGAAATTTTAAATTTATTGAACCCCACTTCTGGTTTTTGCTTAAAAGATTTCACAGACATCCAATTTTATTATATATTGAACGAGTATTAGGGAATTCACAATAATAGTTTTATAAATAATTTATAAAATAAACCGGCCTGACGCAATAAATACGTCAAATGACAACAAAAAAAACAGTTGGTTTAGCGTACACAGATTTTATTTTCGTGTAGATCTTAAGATCAAAGAGGTCATTATCGGCAACGCTGTAGATAATAACTTTTATTTTACTGGCTATCAATCGATGAAAACAGTTGAAAGCCTGATAATTGATTTGGTACGAACCAGCATGGCCCTGTAAAATACTGATAATTATTTTTCTATAAATGAACACGCAAATACCACGGCAAGTGTGCAGTGCAAATAGACGACCGAAGTAAAGGTTAAATTAATTAAACGAAAAAAAAAATAATGACGATGATGCGGTCGCGTATTTTTTTCAAAATGTTAATTCATTATCTGTAACTGCTCTTTACGACTATTTAATTATTGTGTGTACACAACAAAAAAAATAATTAAGATTTATACAAGATCATGAATTTTAATTAATTCTTTCACTTTTCGTATATATGAGTTTTGAACTTTCAAAATCTATCAAACCACCAACAAGTTCGAGCAAAATTTTTTTTGGTTAATGCGGTCGAGGTATGGTAACGATATAGAATCGCATAATGACATTGTGAATAACAAATAAAATAAAATAAAAAAATTTCAGTTGTCTATTATAATTCTTGACATATGATTGATAATTGGAATTGCATAAATACCTAACATAATGACAACATGGAAATAAAAAAAAAAATACTGAAACAAGTGCTTATTTTCCCATCGTTGCAAAACTGTGCAGACAGCTGATTTTAATGTTTATCTTTCCCAAAACTGTTAAACGTTCAATCAAGCGTAAAAAAGGGGAATGAAGCTGATTTAATTATCATAATCATGCTTCATATAACATATACATAATATGACAGTAATGATCATTTTCCATAAATATTAAAATTAGGAAAATTTTTTTTAAATATTTTAAATTATGATTGATATGGATTTTTCTATATATAATGTTAATTATTATCATATCACCCATCATCAATTAAAAACGTTTTTTTGTTGTTATTGTATTTGAATTGAATCGCACACATACACGCACGCAGAGAAGGAGTATGATTGAAGATCTGAAATTTATTACTCGAGTATAGAAGAAAATTAAATGTGTGAAAATGGTAAAATTATTTAGAACGTAGGAAGGAAAGGATTAAAGTTGTCTCATAATGAATTGATTGAGATTGAAATAATTTAATATGAATTTTTATGTAAATTTGGTTTAGATTATGATTAATTGAAATATGTAGATTAAGTGTTCAGTATTGAAATAGATAAAGGTATAGTTTAGTTCATCAAAAATTCAACATCAAGTCTATTGAATAATTAACTGCTATTAAACCGCACAACTCTAGTATTTTTATACACATCGTTTCTCCTTGCTTGTATCAGGAAGCCTGTTCGATGGCTGGTTACAATGAACTGGAACCCTTAACTACATTTAGATTCCCATGATCTATTCCCTGTTTCTCTCACGAATCATGGTTCAACATTTTAAAAACGGTATGACGGTTATATCCTGGAATTTCAATTGAATCTAAAAAATTAAATTAACACGAAACTTCACAAACAACTCGGGACAGTTATGTAACCGACGTAATGCTTAAATCAAAAATTATTAAAGAGGGACACAAAATTCCGCTTAATGAACCATAATGAAGAGTACCAATTTGCTTATAAGGTTGCTTAAAAATATCACACCAAGATCCCGGGTATCGCAAACTCCTTAAAAAAATTCGGAGTCTCTACAAGGCAAACGTGATCTAAAAAAAATGCCAATTTATTCCTATAGTTGACCAACATTTTTAAGTTGTCAGCAATAAACTCTCACAAAACTTGCAACACTTTACAACATCATTTGTAAACACCATGAAAAGTAATGGTCCAAGGAATAGAAATTGGAATAGAATTGGATCAAAAGTCAATCAATTTATGTGGAAGGATCCTTTAACTTAGCCTGTCGAAAGCTTTCAAATAATCTGTATAGACGTTAACTTGGCCATGATTACCTACTGATCAAATTAGTGACTTTAGATTTACCCTGAGTAAAGCCATGCTTGGTCCTTATGGTTTTGGGACCCTCTCACATGCCTCGTAAAAGACTCTTAAATAAGCATGCTATCCATAGAATTCCACCACAGTATCCTTGGCTTGTCGTAGGAGGCGACTAACAAAAAATTAGATCGCTGGGCTGATTACCTGCATCCGTAAAAAACCCAATTGCCAAAACACAAAGAAAAATGGATAAGGCCAAAATTTAAACCGACCCCACTTATGTCCGCTTAACGGACACGCAGTTTAGACACAATGTCAGAAAATAGTGATTGGTGACTTTAATGCTAGAGCTGGCAAAAATCACACTGACTTATGTGAAAACATATGTCTATACTTCCGACACGATATAGCGAAAGGATGATGTACTTTGCGGTCGTGCATGACCTCATTTTGGCTAGCACATTCTTTCCTCATAAAAATATCCACTTGGAAACATGAGCACACCCTCACAAAACGCCCCGAAGTTAAATTGACCATGTTTTAATTTCTAAAGGAAGATCTCGGGTCATTCATAATGTGAGATCTCATCGGTCGGCTGCCAAATTTATTGGCTGTGATCATGAATTGGTCACTGCAAAGCTAAGATGGCCGTTTTCATACAAGTAAGGAATGGAAGGTAAACGTGACTTACATTTCAACTGCGAAGGTCTGATAAATAAAGATGAGAAAGCCCAATATCAGAATGTTGTTAGGTATGGCAACCAACTTCCGTCCTAATGATGTGAACGCTCTATGGGAGATATTAAAAACATCGGGAGTCAGTGCTGCCCAGGCGACTCTAGGTATTGTAAAAACTACACCCAAAAATGATTGGTTTGATGAGGAGTGTCATCTTCTTGATGTCGAGCAACAGAATATTGCCTAAAAAAAGCGCTAGTACGTTTTACAATCGCACTGAAGAACAAAGTGGTCCTTGCTGGAAGAACTGCTAGGCAGAATCTTTAAAGAAATCGTTCCCCTAAATGTAATTGTTTGAATTCCGAGCTTTTGATATTAGGAGGTCAAGGAGGATTTCGTCCAAATCGGTCAGTCACTGATCAAGTTTTTCCGCTGAGGATGATTCTAAATATTCAAGACATCGTGATGTATATCAGGTCTTTTTGGAGTTCTAACAAGCCTGTTACTCAATCCATGGGGATGGCTTATGGTTTGCTTTGTGATGTCTGGGAGTACCTGACAAATATGTGCGTTTATGTAAAATGATATGTGCGTTTATGGATGCAGTCACAATGTTGTGTCAAAGTTGAGAACAAGCTATCAGGAATTTTTGCGGTTAGCTCTGGGGTACGGTAAGGAGATGCTTTGTCTCCGATACTCTTTAATCTCATGTTAGAGTTCATCTTTCGTAATAGTGAAACATCTCAGGACAACATCTTGTACCATCAGTCCAGGTTCTGGCATATGTAGATGATATCTGTGTAATTGGACTGCATGGCAAAATTGTAAAAGAACTACTGGATCCACTTGAACGATTATCAGCTTCCGTTGGTCTCAAAATCAATGAAACCAAAACCAAATATACATGATCACTGGTTTAAGAGACCAAGACGCAATGGATTTTAGTAAATGTCGACAATCGGAAGTTATCAGATGGGTCTGATATCTGATTGCCAAGGGTGTGACAGCTGGACCATGACGGATGAGTATGAGAGATGGTTAATGACAGTCAACAGAAGAATCATACGCTTGATTTATGGCCCCAAATGCGTCGATAACGACACTTACTGAGTTTTATTCAACCACGAGATCGGGAATTTAATGAAAATCTTTCATTAATTCTGCGGGAGAGAGCCCACTCATCCCAGATAACTGTAATATTTACTTTTTCAGGTTCAGCACTCATCAACTAATCTATATTCTCATAATCCCCATGACAATCCATACACACGAATTCAGCAGAAGGCCATACCATATCTACGCTGTATATGATAGGAACAAGAGCGACAAGCTTGCACTGAATGTGTAGGACAGCTGACTTCAAGGCTCATCGGTGGCTTCACTTGAACAAGTTTCGGCACGCAACCGGACTCGCAACCACACATCAGTAAAATCACAACAAAACCGAATCTACTTTTATAATTTATGTTTTTTGAACAAACGAAAAAGTAAAAAACGCAAAATTAGTATCAAAAAACCACAGGATTGGCTACATAGCCTTTCCAGACCAGCAAATCAAAACAATCGCCAGGAAGGTTTTCACGTTTTATGTTAACTTTACCATCTATCACCTTCATATATTACGCTTATTTTTTGGACTAGTTGAGACCCTACCTACAAAGTGTCGGACAAAGTGCCCGGAATAAGATTATCTTTCCATCTATTGTCACTTTTAGATCCTCAAACGCTTTGGGAGTTTTATCATTTTATCAAAATTTTTTGTTTTTTTTTTCTATAAATTGGTAAGAGGCCTAGCAATTTCAGCGTATCTATGAATGAAATTTTTGTACCACACGAACATGCCAAGAAATCTTTGTAGTTCCCTAAAAGTTTAGGTACTGTTGCATCGATTAGAGAACGATTTCAGCAGTTAATTCTCCATCTCCAAATATGTACCCTAAAAATATCAACTCTTTTCTCACTCAAACTTACATTTATAATGAAAATCAAAGTCATAATGGCTTTCAAAGTTTAATATGTAAGCTCAGTCAAATTTGCTGAGATGGATCTACCTGCATTGTATGAACTCATGTTGTGATACCGAGATATTGCGAGTTATGATTTACCTGAGAGTTGCAAATGACCGATTTAAAGAGCTTAGGAATTGATGATAGTGTTGATACTCCCTTAAATCATGAATTGACAGCTCTTTTTCCAGCGATTCAACCATTTCAGGCCCATAAATTTTCAGAACTTTGGTTGGAATCTTATCAAACCCGCAACTATCACCAACTGGATTAAGAACGTGTAGTAAATCCTCATTTGATATGAATGGTAAATTTATATCCAAATTAGACTGGGCTAGATATTCCTCCGACAAAGTTTCATTGTCAATATGATTCACAGTTCGAAAAAACTCCGTATTTTTATTCTGCATGTGTCTATATGCTTTATCATTTTTGTTCCTAACAACTAACAAAAAGCTTGAAAAGTGCAGGGACCAAGGTAGATGACTCTGTCGTAATATTTGAGATTGATTATTTTCGAAGATAACAATGAACGCACAAGGCAATGTTTTTAGGGAAACTTCACAATTTAGTCTGTTAGACATTTTAAAATTTAAGCTGTTACTAGTATCTATTAACTGGTCAAATGGAGTAATTTTACTAGAGTTAAACAAAATTTACATCGCATGGGACACGTCTAAAAGGTCAGTATGATTATTTAGCATGTCCAAAGTTTCACAGAAATGTAAGTATTTATTAGAGCTTGAGTTAGCTAGGCTGTAAGTTGTTACAATGTTAATGTCTAATTTTCCAAACTTAATTTTACACAAACTAGCTCTAGAGTTGCCGGATATATATATAAAAAGTTTGACTCAACATTGCCATTTTCACAAGTAAACTTTTTGTTATATCTTTCCAAGTCTAGAATCATTCAACTTCAGCAGAATATATCGATAATTTTACTGTTTTAATGAACATTCAACTTGTTCAACTGGTTTCAATTATAATTAACTACTAATGTAAATAATCTTATCTGCATTAATCAAGATTCTAGATTAAAATGTTCGCTAATGAATTTGATGAAAACTGTTTACGTTCATTTGACACTAATCGACCATTTGTAGCTTTTTCGAAGCTGATCTTTCATATAGTTATAAATTTTAAGCCAGTAGCAAAAATTTGAAATCTAAAGTGTTTCATTTACTGGGGGTAATAAAAAATTATGGTCTCTAATTTGATAGATCAAGTCTATATATACAGCAAAGTGTTGAATAAAAAATGATATTGATAAAAATATTACAGATAAGACATTGGAATTCCAGAAAATCTGAAGACTACGCTACTATGTGGCATAATGGTACAATAAAACGGTCAAAAACATAAATTTAACTGTATCCGCCACTTTTTATTCTTACATATTTCGTCTTTGATCTTTATGACCAATTTTATCATCACATTTGTGATATATTTAATTTTAATTTTTTGATTGAAATCACAAAACTAAAAAAATCTTCTTAATTAATAATTAAAAAAAAAAAAAAAGTTTTTTTTGAAGACGAACAAAAAACTAATAAAAATTTAAACGACATTTTAAGATAACAAATTTTATTACTAATAATTTAAAACACAAAAAATGGTTTTTAAAAACTTATTTATCGAAAAACTATAAAAATGCAAATTAGACAACAACAACAACAAAAAAAAATTAGAAGTTAAAATGTTTTTGATTTTTAAGATTTTATCTTTTTGAGAATATTTTTGATGTTTATTACTTAAATAGGACGTGTGGCTTCGTCTTTAAGTAACTGAATTTTAATTAGCTATTTTTAATATTTTCGCGTTATTATAACGCCAGAGATTATCGATATTAGAACGCTAGATTGGTGCCAGAAAATCACAGACTTATTCGTAGATACAAATTTTCTTCAATATCGTATTAGAAACCTTTTAGGGATCAAAAAATAATATTCGGCAAAAGGATTTGCAATATTTTTATCAGTATTACCTTTCAATCCGGATTACGTTAAAACATTTGAAATATTGAAATACATAAAATCTACGGCACAGATAATAAGCTTCCCCAGAATTTTCTGTGATGCGATTATTCAGTCTCAGCCAACAACACCAAAGATAAACTACACTTAGATTTACGGCCTAGGTAAAATAACAACAGCAAAAGCTTCGAAAACTTAAAACCCAAGTAGTCATGATATATTCACTAATAGAAGAGCAACATGGAATTTCCACAAAGCTACAGACTCTGCAGAAAAACTACAAGAAGGATGAATCAGAAAGAAAAACTAAAAAATACATTAAAACATAAATTCAACCGTTAAAGGGTTCCTCAGACGAGTTGAAGCTAGCCATGAATAAATAGAAGCAAACCCTACATTAGAGCCTTCACATGGTTACTTCATTGAACAAAGAAGAAAAACGGTGTTTTGGAATACGATATCTCAAAATAATCTTGAGTAAGAACTGCAAAATTTCTGGGAATTGTTCGAAACATCATATAAAGACACCTGTAGTCAATTAATAGATGTAACGTACGAAGTCACCATACCGAAAAGGACGATTGTAGTGTAGGAGATAGCGGGAGCCAATCCATAAGATTGCTCCAAGTGGAGCGGAGATTAGAAAATAGTCAGCAATTAAAACCAGAATACCATAACTTTCTAAAAGTCAATGTTACATGCAAGAACAACATATGATATCTACCACATCATGCAGTGATTGAGTAATCCACAACAACAACAACACAAATCAAGGTGGTATTCGATACATCGATGAAAACATCAAATAGTCTAAATCCTCAATGACTTCCGGCTAATTGGACAAACACTGCAACAAGATCTTTTTTCGATCATAACAAGGTGGCGGAAATACCAATATGTGTTTATCGCAAGCATCAAAAAGATGTACAGATAGATCCTTGAGACCAAAAGGCAACAAAACCCACAAAAAATGGTTTCGCAAATTGCAAATCAAACATTTAAAGTAAATAGTAAATAACATACGGTATATCTTCTACGCTATGGCTGGCCACAATAACCATTAGACAGCTCGCTATCAATGAACGATAAACTTACTCAATTGCTTCAGAAATTCTTCTGAAGGCATTTTATGTTGATGTTGTTCTTGACAATTACAAAGTTTGCTTGATTTTGGAGATTTTAGACTGGGTAAATGGACATCAAATATTAACGGTATTATGGAAGGTATACCGGACAAACAAAGGATAACCAGACCAACCTTAATAAGTAAGGAACATGAGTATATAAAAACGTTAGGCCTTATTTGGAGGTCTCAAAATTACGAATTCGAATTTCACGTCAACATATAGGTGCTGATATGAAACCACCAACGAACTATACTTTATATCCAAAATGGCCAAAATTCGATTCCATAAGGTTTGTTTTTCCCTACTATAATTCTTGATAAGCTTTTGTTATAGGAGTTATGGATAAAAGGAATATTGCGGGAGGAAGAACTACCTAAAGAAATAAAAAGATGACGAGATAAATACCAATCAACATTCTACGAGCTGCAAAAAAAAAATCCCACGCTGAGTAGAAAACAGAACATAAAGGCCATGATTTGGAGCTTCATGAGTTTTGCGATGCATCCGAGTTATCGTGTTCAGAACCTGTTTATTGCCAAGTTACAAAAGTAGGAAAAGCTACAGTCATTTTAATATTGGGGAAAACAAAGATTGCATCAATCAGTCAAAAGTTAATTCTTCCAAGGCTTAAATTGTGCGTAGCTTCCTTATTGGCAAAGCAACTTAGCCACATTTCAGAAGTCATAGATATCCTAAAATGTAAGATGCAGGCGTTACCCTGATAAGCTGTGCGAACATAATTTATGGTGCTCGAGGCCAAATTATAGCTTAAAAGCTGTGCTGATCTTACATTCAATATGGTAGCCTTACGTTCAATATGGTAGCCGAAACATTTAGAAAAGAAGCAGGTACGTTCTGTCAGTGCCTTTAGCTTAATAATAACAGAGTCAACTATAATTGAAAACCTCTCTACTTTCACAAAAAAAAAACGAGTAGAAAATATTGTTGGTGCTTCTATTAGAACAGTCGTTGTCCAAATAAGGATAATCAGAGTTGGACAGTTGTCCAAAATCCATTTCTGGACAAGAATAAAAATAGTTATACGAAATGGAGTTCGATGATAGTATACCATCTAATTGCCATATTACAAGCTTGATCCTCGATTGGTCACATAAAAGCACTCATGGAAGTGTGATTTTATCTCTTGCTTTAAAAATTTTGAAATTTCGGATTCTTCAAGCCAAAAATCGACAAACCAATATAATCGCCATTGCCACATGTGCTTCAGGTTTAATCGACACATCTAATGGGCAGCGTACCATCACCAAGGGTGACACCATCGAGAACATTCACCAACACGGGAATAGATTATGCCGGCCCCATAAATTTTCGAATGACTAAGGTAGAAAATCAAAGAGCCAGAAAGTTTACTTCGCAATTTTCATCTGTTTAACAATGAAGGCGATGCATGTAAAACTGGTTAGTGATCTAACTTCAGGAGGATTTCTCTCTTGATATCAAAATCTTCCTAGCACGAAAAGAAAATTGCGATATTTATATAGCGATAAAGCAAAAAATTTTGTTACATCAAATAAATACCTGCAAGCCATTTAAAATCATTCGGAGGATATTTCAAACAAGTTGTTATAGTTCAACAGATACAAGGATAGTTAATTTCCTTAAGATCTGTATATTTTGTCTGTCTATGGGAAGCGGAAGTAAAACTAGTATATTAACATAAACATATAAAGAAAACAATCGCACCGGCACGTTCGAAGAATTGACCACTTTACTACATCACGTATTTACTAGGTGGCAATTATGGACATGATAAGTAAGTTAGAGTCGTTACTTTGAAAACTCAGAACGCAACTCTCAAAAGATCCATAGCTAAAATCAGTCAAATGCCAACTAGTGCAACGACCAAGCAGATTATAAAACATATTCCTACAATTACCGAGCTGACAGATAATACGCCCGTGGATGTTTCATCTGCGGTTGGAAGTCTTCCGAAGCATTTCATACGATAGCTCAAGTATCGAAATGGGTAAATACCCCAGGGTATAGTATATAATATCTCAACCACCGTAATATCTCTACAGCCGGGATGTAACTTCGAAAAACAAGCTGAAATAAATCCTTTATGGCTAAGAATGATTGTGAGTGGCTTTTATCCAACAGAAAAACCCAGCCGTTCAGAATTCTAAAAAAGGAGCAAAAACGCGGTATAAGTGATACTGGCTTGGTGATACTGTAAGATTATACTATACATGGGTAAAAAAAAAACAGGATCTGTTAAAGTTAAAAAAAAAACAGGATCTGTTTACTAACCGGTAAAATCAACTTAACATTTCGCATCTCAACCATATACACTATCGAAAAAAAAAACGGTGGATAAATACATAACTTTTAACATTCAAGTCTAATGTCAGAAACATAATTTCAATATAAATATTTTGTGCAAGGTTGAATTTTATGATTGATAACTAAGTTCCCCATTGCTTAACAAATATTTTTAAATAAATATGTCAATTATCCAAATAAAACATAGAAAACACCAACAACAAAAAAAAATCTGCAGTGTAATTATTTCGTTACTAATCTTAAGTAGTTATAATTAGAAATCAAAAACACGCAAACACAAGTTAAACTTTTACTTTCGGTTGTATAACACAACACAAGATTAATTCCTTATTCCGACCGTCAATGATATTTCAAATCGCAAATTTGTATCAAATTCTATTATTATGGCGGCGTTAATTGGACATCAATCTTTGTTAGTGGTGGTGTGCAGGTCTATATACGATATATAAGTATAACGTAGAAATAGAAGCAACATCACTTAAATAATTTTTTTGCTTAATTTAATTTAATCAATAAATTATGTGTCTCTATTTAGAGATATTGGAAATACCTGCAGGCTTAATCTAATCGAATTTTATTTTTTATTTATTAAAAATTATCGAAACAATTACGTATTGTAACACCTTAATAGTCAGGTTCAAATGATCTATAAAATGTATCTTGATCTATATTAAGGTCATAGATTATTTTTAAATAGTTTCGTTTTTATTATTTTTGTATTCCAAGGATCTTTCATCTATTATTAAACTAATTACACAATTCAAATTGATTTATTAAAAATTTGGTTTGGTTTGATCGTTTGTGGTGGATAAGATTTTTTTTTTTGTTGTTATGAAAAACGCCAAATCTCCTAAATTGGAAAGTTTCATTTAGTAAAGTGACAGAATATATTTATATCTTATATGTACTCGTAAATGTTGAATGATTAATGCTTTATTGTATGAGAAATATCATTGTAGATATTTACAAAGTGGCACACACATTTTTTTAATCGTCCGCAGGGTGTATTAGCTAATTTTTAATGAAGTGTTCAAAACTGATCAAAATATTAATTATTGACATGGGGCACATGCACCGGCTTATTATTCACGTTTCATAAAGTGCCGAATTTGAAAAACTATGTAATTATATTCAAATTAGTAATTTGGGAAATTTTTTCTACATATGCATGTGACACCGATCAATGATCGCCTAAATATACGCTACACGTATGTACTCGCGTTTATATGCAAAACTGGAAATATTTTATAATTACACTGTGAACATAAAATTGATGATAAAATATATAATTTTGGATATATGATTGAAAGCTTAGCAGCTCTCATACTTAAAACATCATTAATATGTTCTTAAATAAATTGTATATTTATATTGAAACCAATAATTATATTGGGTTTATGTTTCAAGGCCATACATCATCTTTATGATTTTTTTTATATATATAAAGTGTTAATTATTATGGATGTAGCCTGAGGGTATATCGAAATTAATTCATTCCCATAGCTATCCAAATCAAATTTATGGTTATGTATATTGATCCTCTGCGGTCGAGGGAAATAATATAACTCGTAAAATGTCAGATAAAAACAGATAAACTAAATAATAATATTACAAATAGAACTGTCAAATAATGCTGTAAACTAACTGCGTTCTACTTGGCATAATTATTTAAAGTTTGTTTGTAAAGCAACAAGTTCTTTCTTGTGCCCTACGTAAAATGTTTGCGACGAACTTCAAATTTATGTGTCTAGGTAAATTTATTCAATTTAAAGAGCAAAATCTTTTGCTTAGAAGATTCAGCCACTTCTAAGTTGCCATTCCAATTTTTCTTGAGGGCAGGTAATTGTATTTTCGTAAGTTTATCTAACGTTTCATTCTACAAATCAAGTAACCCAACAAAAAACAAAAAATTGTTTCTATGAGGTCAATGGCCACATAAAAGTGGTTTTAAAAAATTCGGTTTTGAAACCATATTACAACATCTGAAGTCAAAAAAAGACCAGCCAATGGGCTGAATACTAACATTCCAGAATTTTTAAAATGTTTAATAAGTTTAGAAGACGAAGGTTTGGTGATTTATATAAACCAAAAATGATTCTTCCCGTAAAACTTTTAATTCCTAATCTAGATGAACTAGATAGATCTTGGGAAATCGAATAAGTAATTTTACATATCTTTACGTTATAAATATTTACTCAGATATTTCGTACACATTCATATAATTCACTAGCACAACATTTACACAATACGAAGATATATATAGAGCGTACTTAGAATCTACATAGCTATCTACATAGCCTCAATCAAGAGCCTCAATGATTTCACCTGTTGGGTTCAAGCGAACTTTATTGATAGGATAACAAATTCTGAAGTACAATTCCTTCGTGCAATGAATCATGAAATCTGGCACTTGTGGGAGAATACAATAAATCAGTCTCTTACTTGACTGGAAGAAAATAAAAACGAGCGTGCGTCACAATTTAAACATCGAGTATCTTACTTACACTCCCGAAGATTAAAAGAAAATAGCGTAAGTTATGCGAGGAGCGTTACTTCAACCTGCAAGAAAAATATCAAATAGTTGCCAATGTGTCACTAATACATTTTAAAAAGTGGGTTGCTGAAATAACGAGCATAAATTTTATTATGGCGCTCAAGTGATTCAAGTATAAAAGAAATGAACTATTATAAAGTCACCTGGGAAAACAAACGAGATCGGGTCCAGGTGAAACAATGCCATAATTGACAAAGATTTAGCCACACTGCACTGAACTGTGGCCGTATCCATAGATCCAACAAGTGCAAGGAAATACACAAGCTGAACAACTTTATCAACAATCTGTTGATAAAGTGACTCACGTCTAGTCCCTTTATGACTAGCCCTGCGAAGAGAAAGCATATCAGATGCAAGCGTGACTGCACGATACTTGGCCGTCTCCTAAATTTTCTATCTTAAACCGCCAGACACAAGAATGCCACAAGAATCTATTCGGAACTAACTTTTCCGACCTTTAATCTAAATTTAAACATTGCCGACGATTTGTCTTCTTGAGATTTAGTGCTTCCTTACCCAATCCAATATGCTAGACCAACTCAAATGCATTACTCTAAACGCAAACAACCTAGTTTCACCAGACCAAAGCAAAGAGTTAGAAGCATTATTGCTCCGCCACAAGCCTTACTTTGTTCTCCTGACTGAAAACTATATAACTCAGCGCGACAAGTTTCAACTCGCTGGTTCTAGCTAGCGATAAAGGATAAATCTGAAAACACTATCACCCTAATTCAGAATGTTATACCTTTTTTCTGGCAAAAACATTTGTTGCAGCTGAAACTGAAGCCGCTCTGATAAATATAGGAACCCGGAATAAAAACACCAGGATTTGTTCAATTTATGTGCGTAAAATCAACAAGTTCGATATATATTATATCTTAAAGCCCAACAAAGCAATTAATGTAGCAGGCGAATTCAATTCAGGTCACTACGTGGAATTGTTCAAGCAATAACCAGAATATCTAATCACTTTTCAGTTTATACAATAATTCTAATATAAAATTAAATTTCCTAACGAGCCTACATTCCCTAGAGGAAACTCAATTTTTAGTTTAGTGCTATCAAAAAATATCTCGTTGAACAATCCTCGGCGAGTCTTACACGAATTTTGCTTTGGCTATTACCAGTGATATCTAAAATGCCATTCAATATTACCTACAAAGGTGCTGCTTTATAACTATTCCCAAGTCGGCTGGCTGATATTTAATGTTTATGTTCAAAAATTTCCAAATGTTTCTCCAACTCGTATCTCTTCTGAAATTGAAGAAATTGCCATCGTGTTATCAAAAACAATCCAATGCGCCATCAAGGAAAACAATACTTCACCAGCAAAGTTAATCTTAATATTCCTCCTACGCAATCAAATCCGTCTCGGCTGTTCTACTTATAAGTATCCCAGATTTATCTTAAAAACTGATTAATTTCTAAATCAAACTAATTTTGAGTCAGTGAACTCAGAATTCACAAAATAACACTCCCGAAAATTGTAAAGAAATTCGGAAGCTTAACGATAAAAATCAAAATGTCATCACTTCAATAGCCAAAAGTTCCAACTCTATTATAGATCCTATAACCAAATAACAAAGGAAATCACTTCTCACTATAAAAATGTATACATAATCTAAACGAGTACCTAAAAGACTGTTATTTTGAGTATTTAGTCAATAACTGTGCCATCAATTTTAGTCAATAACTGTGCCTCCTCATATTCCAACCATTTAGATGGCTGAAAAATTAGAAATTGGCAACATTTTTCGGCATATTAACAAAAAAAAACTCCTGGTTGCAATATCATGCTCAACTCATTATTAAGAAATTTACCAAATAAAGGTATCACAAAGCACACCAATATCCTTAACGGAATCTTAAAAATAGGATACTTTTCAGACAGTTGGAAAATTAAGAAAGTCATTCCTATCAATAAATCAGAAAAGATTTATTCCAATTTCACTTCTAAACGGAGTAAGTAAGTTCCATGATCTTTGAAAATAGTCATTCTCGACAGCCCTATTAAAACCATGTATCTCAGAGAAACAATTTAGCTTTCGTGTCGGATACCCTGCTACTTAATCACTGTTAATGCTGAAAAATTATATTACAAACAACAAACGATTTGGTTGTTCAACCAACGCAGCATACAGAAACAAACCTTCTCTTGGTTATTACAAACCCATCTTTTGTTAGATTTGCCTTTAATTCTTATGTAGGGCTCGCGTATAATGCTGTAAATAAACAGGCATATGTAAGGTTTAAATGGCTTTCGACCTTTACCTTTTTTTATAGAAACCTGAATTGATCTCGTTCCAAAGCACTTTCTTGGTTTCTGATCACCTTTCGGATTTTTTCTTTTCCTTTTAATACCCAACATTTTTGTCTCATTTATTGATGGCCCATATGATAAAATCCCAAGTTTTTAAAGTAGTTTTGTGTATTTTGAAGAATTTGCATGTAATTGAATGGGTTTGACAGCTTTTCACCGTTTAACAGAATAGTTTTACCACTAATTGGTCCTTAACGTTTCGTTGTAGCCTTGTTAATGTTAAATAAAAAATGATAAACAGTGACGAGCTTCCCTATGAAATTTTCATAAGACAACAGCTCTCAACTTAATCAAATTGAAATAGAATTTCTTGCAGTTTACTCAGTTCACGCAGTTTATTATTTGCTACTCTTTTAACGTTTTATAAGTGGCATAGTTATGTTTGTCAATAAAATTTGGTCCTAACCAAATTAAAACCACTCAAATCGGATCATTTTTTATTCTGCTGGTCTCATAAAAACAAGTTTCACTGTAATTTAATAGAGTTGCCAGTTAAAATTTTAGTATCGAAACCTTGACCATTTTTATTTATATAATCAATGTAAATTTTATTACCAACTGACCGCTGTGACCATAAAATTAAAACTTATATTTATTTGTTTTGAAAATCTTAGCACTTGAAACATATTGTCGCTTAGAAATTAATTTATCAAATATTTTTTTTAAACTAAATAATCGAATATGGTTCCCCTCCCGCTTATCGTTTGGTTACATATTTTACAAAAATGAAAAATTGGTCCAATAAAACTCCTATAAATTTTAATTTAAACATTTTTACAATATCATTTTTACCCATTTATCTTTCTTGGCCATTCGATTCGACTTGAGGCACACACATCGTAGATTTAATACTGTGCGTAAAATAAATTAAGTGTTATTGTCGAAAATCTTGTAATAAAAAAATCTTAATTTAAAAAATTTATTTTAAGAAAAAATGCGGGCTAAATTTAATTTTTTTATTTTTTTTTAAATAGGAAAAATGTTTATGAAAATAATAAAAATTTTAAAAATTTATAGATTAATAAATAATATGTGGCTTTTGATCTTTTAGTGGGATGACAATTAATTTATCGTTCAGTTGACAAAATCGTTACTTCAAACAGAAATGAAACAGTCGATATGTTGGTTGCGTTACAAACGATATTATCATAATGTGTGCGGTGAAAAATGAAAATTTTAAAAATGTAGGTCATTCGATTATGAAATGCACACAATGGAATTCCGGGTTGATTCATTTGTCCTTACGTTATTAACCGGAAACCACGTGTTTTTTTTTTTTTTGCTTTATTTACCATTATAAAATTTGTTTTGTATATAAAATATATAATTGGAAAATGGAAAATTAAATTATGAATTCCATTTAAATGAAAACTGTTATTATTATTTTTTTTTGTTCCGTTTAAGACTGAAAATGCAACGAACAGTCTTCGAACGAACAACGGAACAAAGAAAATAGGAGAAACAAAAACAAAATGTTAATAAACCAAAACAATGGAAAATATCCACGAGGGAAATCTGATATTTCCTTTTTTATTCAATTCTTATTGTTCGTTTTTAACAATTGTTCCCAAAGGATAACTTTAAAGTTAAAAATTTGTTATATAATGAAAATTATTTTTGTATTTATTTCATTTTAAATTCAATTTTGAAATAGAATTTTTCATTTTTTATTTTTTTTTAATTTATGTAATGAAATGAATTTTCCGAATATTTACCAGGAAAACATGTTGTTTTCGTTCGAATGAAATCAGAATATCAACACTCACAAACAAATAAAAATAATTCGATAAACGTATTTTGTGTTTAATGTTTCCGGGAAAATCATAATTTAGGAATAACGTTTATGGATATATTTAATCCTTGTATCAAAAATATACGTTTGTAGCTCGGTTTCCTTGTGTACAAGTGCCAACAGTTACTACTGGTGTGAGGATGATTATGTGTCAGTACTCTGCTTAAGCCCAATTGTTGTTGGCTCCAGCAGAAGTAAAAACATTAACGTCAACCCAAATCAAGAATAGAAGATTAAAGTACCCAACAATGAATTATTGTTCATCTGGCCGCAGGCAAAGAAGCATGCAAAATTGATGAAACTTCGAAAATTGATGATAGTTCACGTCAGTACAGGCTGGCTGGAGAAACTCAATATGCAGTTGGATATTCAAAACGAACTTGCATCGTGCGTCCTCGATTTGGCTGGCAATAGCGAAAAGAAGTCCGTTAATTAACCACAAAAGTGTGGGTGAGCTTCGGTCCCAGAAAAGTTTGCATGGAATAAAACTCAAAAAAAAGTTTTTGAGTTTAGGTCCATTAGGAATATAAACAACGATTAAATCTTTTGGTGACCAGCAATAAGCTCATTCAAAATATCACTTTTAACCACAATCAGGAAATTTGGTTGAAAATCTAAAATAGACGACCTAACTAGAGGTCTATGATCCCAAGAAGAAATGATTCTGCTTTAACTCGAATATTATAAGTATTACGATCTTGATATGGTACTGACTGGTTCAACGTAGATACTTGAGGAATACGAACTATTCTGCGTTGCCAAAAACTTTAGTTAACGAATGAGGACATCATTGGACCAACTTTCCATGGAAAAAACGTTTGTTTGTAGGTCGTAGTCTAGCTCCAGTTTAATTCATCAAGAGACCGTCATTTAGGTATTAAATTAATAAAAATTGCCGTGGAAATGCAAAGACTATCACTATCCCTCCAATGTGAAATATTTGTGTTGGATTCAGAAAATTAATTTGAACAAAATGGAATTTTGTTGGTCTCAAACCGTCTTGTGCCACGACGCCATTGAATTTGTTTTTCCAGTATAAGAATTATTTGGAGAAATCGCTTTATCTAAGAATTCAAAATAAACATTGTCACAAATTGCAACATTATTGCATCACAAATTGCAACACAAATTGCAACTGTGTATATAGCCAACATGATACAGTTTGGATCTGCATCAGCTTATTCTGCTTCCGAATCCGTTAGCAAGTCTTTTGCAGGCTGACGAATCGCATATTCGATGTCCTCAACATTTTTTGAAATATAGGATGATCATTATTTATATCTAATAGTTCATTATTTATATCTAATTCTCTTGAGGTAGTTCTAAAAATTCTTCGTTGTTTTCTTCTAAAAAATTAAAACAATCATCACAATTTATAACTTTTGCTAGTTCAGTTACAATAAAATGTTTTTATTGTAACTGAACTAGGCTGAGCTAGTTCAGTTGTAACTCAAAGCTGAGGCCAAAACGGTATTGGTTTATTGCCATCCAACTTATTTAACACAAATATTACGTAATAATGAGATAACTATTGCAAGAAACTAATTGTATTTTTATCTTTGTTTTAATTTAAATTTTCCTAGATAAGTATTAAATTAAATTTAGAGCAAGAAATCCCATTCCAGCCAAATAATATTCGTCAAACACTATGAGCACTTGATGTGATCAAGTCAACCATATAAACTGAAACAAATGCTTAGAATGAAAAAAAAACATAATAAAAGAATGTGTGGCGAAACAAATGTGACTTTGTTGCTTTGATTCGTAAAGTTGCATTTTTATATGATGGGTTGATTTCCACTCATTACGTTTAAATGAGTTAAAATCTTTACCGATTTAAGTAAATCTGTAATTTATACTTCACGTATTTATCCTTATATCATAATTTCTGACTGATCAAAACTTGCCTGGTCAAGACTTTGAAATGGATAAAGACCAAAACAAAATAGACTATTATCTCTGGAAATAATATAAAGTCTAAAAAGACCTGGAATGAAAGTGTCTACAAGAAAATGTGACGATAGAGTTTAAACGTACCTTATCTCACAACCAACATATACGAAATGATGAAATATTTGCATAAATTTGAAAATTTTTGACTTATTTAATTTGATAAAGATATGTTTTTAGTTAAATAAAATATTTACTCACTGTTAAATAGGCGATATCCAAAAATTAGCTTACATGCAAATAAAAAAAAAAAAGTTATTAAAAAATTTTAGAATTAAATTATACAATTTAAAAATTTTGCAAAATAATCATACGTAGGCAAAGGAATTTGAAATAATCAGGAAACTTCTCAAAACTTGAAAGGTAGGAATTTTATACATGAATGTCAAGATGACCAAAAAATAGCTCCATCCAAGGTCATTTAAATATCAGTATTTAACACATTTTTTTTACTTATCCTGTATATTTTACTTATCTACAAGAAAACAAATTGATTACCAAATTATACATCAAATTTGTAGCTAAAATGTAAATTCCACCAACGAAATTTTCTTTTTAAATACAAAAATAACAGCAAAAACAAATTCACTGAATCGATAAATTACTTTTAAAATAATTTTACTTTATATTAATTCACACCTGGAAAAGTATATCGAACAAGGAAAATCGTATTTCCCAAGCTATGTATATACAGTTGGAAATGAAATACAATTGATTTTATTTTTTCGACCTTTTTCCTTTCGATTTTCACAATAAAATACAAAACAAAAAAAGCATCAATATATTTCAATTTTCTTTTCAATTTTTATTTTTATTTTTCAAAAAACAAAATCGAGTTATATCTTGGGAAAATAAAATAAAATACTTAAAAAACATAAGAAAGTTGTAATTTTCCTTTTCGTTTATGGTATATACGACTTTGGATATGTATATACGAGTATAAACACTTACCTATCGAAATGAAAGAAAAATAAATTTTCAATAAATTGATTACAAATGATAGTATTTTGTTTTTAAAATTTAATTTAAGTTTTATTTAAAGCAATTTTATTTAGCATAATGTTTTTTATGTTTATTATTATTTTCTACTGGATTATCGAAACGAATTGAATTTGGTTTGCATGATGCATATCTAAACATGTTTTCTGATTAATCGTACACGAATATGATTGATTTGGCCTTGATGTATCATCCTAAGAAAACAACAACAATTCAAATTAACTAATAATATCCAAGACAGCATGAAAACGCTGGATACAACCGACTATTGTAGTCTTTACCTATTCAACATTCACAAATAAGTTATCTACTGAATGCGCAAGAGCACAAACACTTTAACCCTCTTTGAAGCCAGACCACAAATCGTTTTGTAACTTACTATTCGATAAATTAAAAGCAATTTGCGATTTTATAATTTTCTCAGGGACTATAGATAAACATCACAGAATACTTATAGGTCTTAATTCATCAACGCTATTTGGATATTTAGTTTTATTACGGGAATTGTGTTATCTTTCTTCCAGACATCCAGAAAAAATAACTAAAGAGAACAGCAATTTACAAAATAAGTTAGGTGTTTTACAATAATTTGGCTTAGCATATTCATTATCTGAAAAATAATAGGATGGATTTGGGGCTTAAATTGCTCTAAGGCTCTTTAGGTAATTAATCCACCTAATTTTAGCGTTAAAATCTTTTATGAATGCGAGAACTTCACTTTTGCGAGTAATTTGACAATATATACCCAATTTATTTAATCTCTTCAAAGCCTAGCTGAACTCTCCATATGATGGTTCCCTAATGCCCATCTTTTCAATTTGTAGAGGAAGGACTTCCTCTGGAACTAGAATGCATGTTCAATATTAAGTAGATTAAAAAACTAAGCAGTTCGATCTATTCCCTGCACTTCTAGACTGGTTTCACATATGTTGGAGCGTCTAGTTGATATGAAGAGAGCCTCTTTATCTTTAGCTTCTTATTTGTATATGGGTTTTAGTACTGAAATATAATTATATCATAATTATACCATTTTAATTATACTAGTATAATTTTATAGTCGAAAAGCGAATACCAATTTTGTCGATCATGAAACTTAAGGTTCCAACTTTAATAAATAATCAAAAAGTATTACCAGAGCTACATACGCATTTAAGCTTAAACACGTGTATATTTTGATCTAGTAGCTTAAGAGCTTTAGATGAATGTGCTGAAAAAAGAGATATGAATAAAAGAGATATAATAAATCCAATAAAAAGAGTCATTTTTCCGGTTGCTGCAACTAAATCGGAATGTAATTGGCAATGCTGCCAACAAGTGACAGTGCAAATCTTATTCAAGATAAAACACTTTGTAGCTTCTAGCAAATATAATAGGTTGTAAACTCTAAAACCAGCTTGCCCCCAGAAGAAACATTTTGCGAGATGTCATTTTTTTAAAATGTAAAAAATTTCAACATAGGCGGTTTCATTGTTAGGTTGCCCTTTAAGAAATCACCGAAGATCATGACTAGTAAAACCAACTACTTCAACTTCAAAATTACGGGTCTTTGACGGATCAGCCTGATTTCAATATCCAGATGTATCCAGTGAAGCAAATGCCATCAAATTCAAATTCTCGAATGCCAGTCAAAATGCATACAAAGCAGTGGGGTATATGAGAGAAAAAACATCAGTAGACATAGTGATTTTCCATTTGATATCAACAAAAATAAAAGTGGGCCCAATCAAGCAAGGCTCGCTACCTAGACTTGAACTTTGTGCGGCTGTGTTATTAACTAACCTATAATAAAGGCAATCCAGCATAATACTAATACAGCAATATTTAAAGTTTATGCTTAGACTGACTATTAAATTATTTTAGATTGGCTTTCCAGTTATCCCAGACGTTAGAACACCCTTGTGGGAAGCAGAACTGTAATATAATATCAACAGCACTACGCAATGGCGTCACCTTCCGTCATCTATCTCTTCGATTCACCACTAAATTTAAACCTCAAGAGAGCTCAGCAATGGAGTTTATCTAAAGGGGGACAAAGTGTCCTAGCCACTGTGTATAAGGTATGCTTAAATGAGCAGTTAAAATATTATGGAGAAGAATCATTCAATTGCAATCCAAGGTTCAGATCAAAGAAAGTAGCCGTCCCAAGTCCTCAAATCTTATCTATATAGCCATGGTATTTTTCGTGTTGGTGGTGCTACGGATATTGACATTATATCGCCATCCTAGTTCCACATTAGTCATGCAGCCACGAAGATATCTGCGAGAATGGTACTAATGATCTGGAGCTATCTTATCTGACAAAGTGGCAAATGGTGCAAAAACTAGTTCAACATTCATTAAGATCAATGATATATAGTAGTAATAAGAGAACACAATACTGCAGTAAATCAGTGGCTACTGGAATAGCTTCACTTTTGGAGGTTTTTAATTTTGTAGATAATAATGGTTTTTGCCAAGCAGTGTAAACCTTGACATTAATTATCCAACTTAAAGTCAATCTAACTGACATTGAGCAAAAAGTAGTCAGCAAAAATTTTAAAACTGTAAAATGATTTGCAATAGAGACAATATTAAAATCTGTCAAAACTGAACAATACTGATTCAAACAAAATTGAAAATTTTCGACAAACGACAAATGCGAAAAGCGTCTGTGAATGAAAAGCTTTCAAATGTTTTGCAATAATACTCAAGTTAAGTGAAATTTACTAACAAAAAACAATTTGAATGGCTTGGTTTCATAATACTGGCCCTACGTACCTACTAAAAATATGCTAGCTACTTATAGATAGTGTACAATGGTAAAAGTATTTTAGGAAGTATTCAAACCTTGAACCCTCAAGTAAGGTCTGCGACCTGAAGTTTGCAAGTTTAAAGAGATTTTAGAGAGATTAAAAAATTGACTACACAGAAAAGTTGAATACCCTGTTAAATTAGTTGTTGCAAACTTATAATTCTGTTTTATCTTAAATATATCACAATTTTTTTTTAATATCTTAATTTATTCTTATTTTTAATGACTTAAAAATGTTTAAAATGTTTACATTAAGATTTTTGCAAAATTGAAAGCAACACCAACAAAATTGGATATTTGTATATTTTATATTTAAGAGGATCGTGTCATCGACGATACGACATAGCCAATCAATCAGCAAATCTGATTCTATATATTTGGACATGACTTTTTGTGTATATATCATTAAATACGGCCATTGACATAAGTTTTAGAGTGTGTGTGACAAGAACCCACAGCACAACTAATTGAGATATCAAATCGCTCATAACAGAATCGATTAAAATTTTGTTTTTGTCTTCGTAATTAAGACGATCCAATTTAAAAATTTGAATTAATTATGAATTTTGGTAAGTGGTCGATTCAAATTTATTTTTTGGTTACAAACAGCGGGTTATTTTATGTAAAATATCGCACACATGGATATTGATTTGTTTATATATGATCGATTAAGTAATAACGAAATTTGTCTCCAAAAGTTTTGCACTTTGTGTGGGTGTGACGTAATACTCGACAGTAATATATACAAGAATTTTGGTTTAAAGTTTTTTTTTTTTAATTCTGCTTGAAAATCAAATTCCACGAAATTGGCAAAGCAAACTAAAATTTTGGAAACTCAATTATCACGAACACAAAAATAAAAGTTTAATTAGAATATTACTGATATTAAAAATAGTAGAAACTTTTCTAATTAAATTTTTTATTTAATTTTATTTAATTTCATAATGCTACTGTTTTATATAATTGGAATTAAATCGATGGTGAAATGATTATAGTGTTTTCAAAAGTTAGCTGCGGATGTTAATTAGAATGCGAGGCAGTGGCAGATACATAATGATAAAAGTTTTGTCGTTAAATTTTTACGAATTATATAAATTTAAAACTAAAACCGCCATAATAGCTATGCTCTTCAAACTAAAAATATGATACAGTATCCGTAAATTTATGGTACTGCTGCAGCAATAGAGCGCCAGTCTTTAAAAAATTATTATCAATAAAAACTTTAATTTTACGTCCTCTCTAAATCCATTTCTTTTATATGATAAGGTGCGATAAATTTGATATTGTGATGGACCACAATAGCATAATAAAAAACAGAAAATTGGAAAATTTTACAATTTCAAATTATGTGAATATGTGTATGTATGTCTGTTTTGGGTAACCAAAAAAACCATATCCGTTTATTACAGCATTAAATTTCGAGAGACTCTCTCGAACTATATTTATATTCCCGTATAGTAGTAGCAAATAGAGAAAAATTTTATTCTGCTGAATATCTCATCTTATTTTTATGTGAAGTTTCTTTACCATACATAAAATAAAATGTGTTGTCTGACGATTTTTTTTTTTTTTTTAAATTTTATGTTCCTTTCTTATCGTATAAGGAAAATTCAAGAAAATATACAGGTGAAAATGGTAATAGAAAATCCATAAACGAGTATAATATTTTAAAAAAAATTTTACTGGTATTGTTTCGGATCTAATCGAAAAATTGCATAGACAGGGTTTGAGTTGGCACCGGAAAAAGGTTCATTGCGGTAGAAACTTTATTACTTTTTTCTATAAATGTGAACATGTTCCTGTTGTACTATAATATCGATCGAAGTCTGAGGAGAACAAAACAACAACAAAAAATACTTGGAAAATTTATTTAATCAAAAAAATTTTTTTTTGTTTGAAAATCGAATTTAATCTAATATCTCTCAGCCTCGTGCCACAATATGTAAACATGCAAACACATAATTTTATTAATAAACCGAAAAACCGATATGTACGTATATTGAGAAAATTGGAAATTCGGAAGGAAGGATGTGGCTATACAAAAAATGAAAAAAAAAAAAAATTTCGTATAATGTAAGAATTTAAATTTTTTTTTTCAATTACGCATCAATACCATTATACACATTGGTTTTATTTGTGTGTGTGGGTGCGTTCGATTTTCAACAAATAAGATTTTTATGTTTGATTTTTAAAGAAAAGCACCAAAGAAAAGGTTATCCATAATGTATAACAACATAACACTGATTCTCCCAAAATAACAAAATAAGCCAAAGTTCATGAAAATATCAAGTTACTATTAATTTGGAAACGAAAGTCATAAGGGGTTTGGATTGGTAATGGAAAAAAAGCTTTTTTGGTTCTGTTCTTATCTTACAAATGTATGAAAGTAAAGAGTTTTCCATTTATTATGTTCTGCGTTTAAAATTCTAAAGCTCTAATTCCACATATAGGTCCGGTGGTATCGAATTGTACGAAAACTGCCATCTTAATTTTGCAGTGATCAAACGATGATCAGGGCCTACAAATTTGGCAGCCGAGTGATACTTGAGTGATAAAAGATTTAAAAAAAACAGACACTCCAATTGGAAAACCATATAAATAATTGTATTTGGGAATTGAAACATTGAATTGATGGTGGTTTTAGTTAATTTCAAATGTTTTTAGAAGCATTAAATAAAGTTGATAATTGATTAGTTTTTTTTCTCCTCGAAATGTTTGGCTAATCTATAGAAAATAGACCAGTCTGAAAGATTTTCTTAAGAATCTTTATACTCGTATATATGTACAAGAGAGATATTAAGACACTGTAATTTAGATAAAATTAAGAAAATGTATCATTGAAATGTAATTAGAAATGGTAGCATTAAGTACGGTTCATCTCTGATTGTTTTACGATTGTTGACGTTTGAAAAATAATTAGAAAAAATTATTTGATTTTACGAGTATAAGAATAATCGAGATAGTAATTAAACTTTGGTTTTATGTGGCATCAAAATCTCAGGGTTTTTCAAAAGATGTAATGTCGTTGATTTAATTCGACATTCGTCGAAGTCACTGACACCTGAAGTCACCTGAAGTTTCAGTCATCTGAAGTCACTGAAAGCTGACTGTAAAAGACATTTCTCATATTGTAGTACTCGCGATAATAATAGAAGATTTAAAGTGAGGTTACCATTTTCATCAGACACGTCAGCACTCGGTGATTTATAATCTAGCTACTCGTCGGTTCCATTATTTTGAAAATTGGCTTCAAAAAAACACCAGAGTTGTTCGCCATCTATTCCAAATTTATTGACGAATAAACAAATTTGGATAACATGAAGCTTGCTGATCAAAACTCACCAAATTTTTAACTTTCACATCACTCTGTGATAAAGCCAGAAAACTTGTCAGCTAAACTAAGAGTAGTTTTAGACAGCTCCGCCAGGATAACCAACGGAAACTCATTCAACTCAAAATTGATGGTCCAGTCATTCAGAGCGACCTATTCATTATATTGCGGACGTACATACGGCGCGGTGTGAGCGATTTAAATGAACATTGGTACAGTTTATGTGCTGAACAAAACCTATTCTTAGAGGTATAATTGACCCCAATCGGACTACTATTAAAGATTTTATATTTTTGATTTTGAAACAGCTCGAATTTTATTTCGACAGAACATCCCCTTGTCGTCCACCAGAATAGCAAAAATTCATGATAGCTTGTTTCCAAATATGACACAGCATAATAACTGCATTACTGTCATTTTACATATAAGCGCACATATTTTCCAGGTATTCCTAGATCCCGATGGATTAACTCATTGCTGGAAAATCAAGAAAACTTGATGGATGAAACCATAGTACAAATACATATAATACTACCATAAGAAAAAAACAGGTTACCCATTGATTTTCCAGATGTCGGGTCGATAGAATATCGTAGAATTTAAAATAAATATATGACATTTAGGCGATTATACTACATATAAAAATAGTTTGATTATTTTAAAACGATACTAGTAGCGACATCTAGCACGTCAATGGGCTAACATACTATGGTTATTTTCAAGTAACTCAAATCAATTACAAAGATTTTTCTTAAAATTTTTCTTAATTAAATTAGCATAATTTGTAATTATCACTTTATTCAATTACACCATCAGCAGTATCATCATCACACCACCATTATCATTGTATAAATAATAACGAGAAATTTTCATTTAATTTTTAACCATCGATGCTGATGCTTGACGACAATGTTGTTGTTGTTCATGATGATGATGATGATGATGATGATGAAGATGATAATGTAAATATGAAAATTATAATTATATTAAAATAAAAATTATATTATTTATTTTAAAAATAATTATTATTGTTGTATATACGTTTTCTTTTTATACACTTTACGTTTTCTTAAACTTATTTTCTTAATATTTAATTAAATTAAAATAATAATAGTAACAATATAATCATGTAAATTGAAATATATATTTTTAGTTACATAGTTTGTAATATACTATGCATATATAGATACATAAATACATATTATGTTCTATTTACTTAATTTAATTTTATATCCTCATACTTACTCATATATTTCTTATTTATTTTAATATTTTTATAATTTAATAATAAGAATAAGATGTATAAATATTTTAATTAAAAATTCTCTTATTTGACTTGGTAATTTGGTATATGGAACGAAAACGAACGACATTCCCACAACCAACATAACCAATAAATTTGAGATGATAATTTAAAAAAATTCTTAACACAACCCAATCATCGAGCCCATTAAAATATTTTTTTTTGTCTCGTTTGCTAAACGATTATACACCACACGATGATGGTCGGACGAGTCAATAACTCGTTGTGAGCGCGGATGAAAAATGTTGTTATCTTAAAGAAGAGGACCACTTTTTTTTCTGTTTGATGCATGTTATCAGCTAATGTGTTTTTTTTAAACATCAATTAAAGACATTAAACACAGATAATTTTGTTTTCGTGGTAATTTATGTCATGTTTTGTTTTTTTTTAATATGCACCAGAAATACAGGTCCATTAAATTAAAATATTTTTTTTAACACTTTGTTTGGAGTGATAGTCTGCGAAATGATCAGAAACCACGTTTTTATATATGAACAAGTCTTTTCTACCAATGTAATTAACGTCGGGTAGATACCGACCACAAATCAAGTTTAAAAGCAATTTAAATATACATTTAGCTGATTTAGTATACTTCATCTCATATGACCACACATCTTTATTTTAGCAAATGACAGGATTCTGAATAATCTACGTTCACGATTCTCAAATCGCACTTCACGATTTTCTCAGCAAAATCTTAGTCGACTTGCCAGCATTGCGATAATGATATACATTCCGAAGCGTTCCAATGATCTGATCAGCTGCTTTTGATGCTTTGCATGTAGTGGTTAAAGAGATTTCTCTGACTAACATAAACATTTTCGTAAATGACGATTAGAGGCCGTTTCCATTCTAATATTGGTGTCTCCTATAGTTCGTTGTCTTTGTCGTAGTTCTCATCATCAATGAACGATTGGTTAGCTGGATGATGGGATTGCCGTATGCATGCTTAAAGCATTGAACAGATTTTTTTCGCCTAAAAAACTTCCTTAAGCACTCATAGCCTGCTTATAGTTTGTTTCAGAATAGCAAATTTTGGGCAAAAAGGCTGCAGAAGTACTTTACAGTTTCAAAAGGTACTCTTAAGAACGGCACTCCAATTCTAATTTGCACAAAGCAGAGAACTTCTTAGAGAATTTCAGGCTCATACGTTTTATTAAGGCATATCAACAAGAAGAATTCTCTAATGAGAGATGGCTGGAAACTTACCGCTCTCATTTAGAATCTTTATGAAGTTCTTGAAAAGCTTTGCTGTGATGTTGGTAATTTCTTGTTGAATCTTTTAAATGTCTTCTAGCAAACCGGAAAACTCCCTGTTGGATAGTTCTTTCAGCAATCTTGTACCTTGTTATTATATTGCACGGTAGGATGTACATGTGCCCTTTCTAGCATTTCAATAGCTTGGCGTAATTAATTTCGTGGAGGAAATACATTATTGCTAAAATTAGTACCCCCTTCCCCTCCCATGTAGATGGGGCGGGAGGTAACTTTGAAACGAAAATAGGAATTCTTATTTTTTATTGCAGTTATGCAAGTTAATTATGGCAAAAATTGGCTAACCGAAAGTGGCAGGTTCATAGCGAGTTTTGAGTTTTGTAAATAAAGGGTTTTCCAATAAGAGGTTTCATTTTGATATAAAAAAACGAGTAGTTTTTTAAAAGAAATCAATGAATGTTTATTTCATTGTAAAGAGGAAGGTATGCCATTAAAATTTGAAAACGATATCGGCCACATGGCCGCCACGGCTACACTTGCAGCACCATATTCTTTTCCTTAAATTTTCCATGACCAATTTGCACATTTGCAGCTGTATGTCCTCAATAACTTCACGTATTCCATCTTTAAGGTCTTGAATCGATTGTAGAGCATTGGCATAGATCTTGTCTTTCACGTGGCCCCAAAGACAAAAAATCTAAAAGTGTTAAATCACAAGATTTTGGTGGTCAATTGTGATCACCTCTGAAATAACATGTCTTTATGCAAAATACGGTGCAATGTCGTTTGTGGAATGCCTAATTCCAATGATCAACGAGGAATCGACAAACCTGAGTTTTCTTCAACACTACAGCAGCAATATTCTCAGTTGTTCTTGAGCGACGCACACGGTTTCAATTCTTCACATCACTAGCTTGTCCCAACAGCTTAAATTTTTCCACCAGTTTCACTATTGCCGGCCGAGAAGGTGCTACACGACGGCCAAAAAGTGTTTTAGTGTTGCGACCGGTGACTGCAAAATTTTCACCATTTTTGCAGTAAATTTTTACAATTTCAATGCGCTGTTGAAGCGTGTATCCATTTGTAGTAATGGCGTAGATTTTACTTGTCAAATGTCAGCTTTAAAATTGACAGCTGCCCAAATAGCAGACTATTCAAAATTAAACTTCTTATTGGGTAACCCTATATTTTGAAAACTACAGCATTCATGACAAAACTGTAGAGCGCAAAAATTTTGGCATGGGATGATGAGGATCAACCACCAATAATTGACCAACTTTCCTCCGAGAATTCAACTGTTCAATTTTTCCAAAACCATCATTACGTTAAGCGAGTCATGAAGTTTTCACGACCGAATGGACATTCCTCAAAAAATTTCTAGGCATCGTATGTTTGCATAGTTTTCGTATACATTTTTGCATCTACGTCGGCAACCGACATTGCACGATTTAGGTCTTGACAGTGGAAATCAATGCAACGACCATCGCAAAGTATTAACGAAGAGATTAACTTTGTTCACTACCTCCTTGTTACGCTTGTTTTTCTTGCCATAGATACTGATGTAATCACTGCGCTGGAAGCTCATTTTCTTGTTCATGATTTCCTGTTGAAAGTAACTCAGCGGTGATATCGTGACTGGTCGAGCTGATTTATATTCGTAGATGCCATGAGGAAAGATATTATGTTAATTCCTTCGAGTTTAGCTTGGATGTCTAGCCAACTCTGACTTTTCCGGAGGCTGATGGAGGAATCTGGATGCCATAATACTCTGGTCCGATAATACACGATCCTTTAGTAAAGTCGATCTGATTCTATTAAATTACCATTGATAGTATTGGAATCCCACTGTAAAAGTGACAGAATGGTTCATCAAATTATTGCTCCAATCATCATAACCCAGCACTGATGGTCTGTCCTTAAACATCGTATTATTCTAATTTCCGCACTAACCGATGATCGTCGAGGTTTTATAGTGATTGAAATTCGACCAATTGAAAGAAGTGCTACATGAGGTTATACACTAAAAAAAATCAGTGACAACAAACTGAGTTCTTGGACATTCTGTATGCTATTTTACAGTGGGTTGTTCTTTTTTAATGACTTGATTGCAGTGGTCAAATTATTGTCAATGACAATGGTGCTACATAACAGACATTACACGCCACAATTAATTTATTAAACAAAAAATTTGATGACATCATAATTTTGTGTAATGGGCCTATAAATGGGCCTCGAAGATCATGTGATTCAACACTAAAACCGAAATTTTAAATACAAACAACCTCCAAATACCATAAAATTTCGTTTTTTGACATACTGCATGGGTTGCCAGCGGTTTTTCAAACTTGACCAGCATCGTTCCACATGGAGGGTTAAAACCAAAGCAAAAGCTTCAAAGCAGCTAATGGGATATTTACCGATGGTAAAGTTAAAGGCTCCAAGACCTGTCACTTCACGCTGCGTTGACTATGCAAGACCAATAAAGCTAGAGCATCATAAAAGGGACGAGGAACCACGTCTGCTAAAGGATTCATTGCATTATTCATTAGAATCGTAAAATAAAGGCTATCCATATATCCAAGTTGCCACCAACCTACCAACTGAGGGCTTTAGAACCAGCCCCGATGTATATATGTCCAACTTCAGATCCCAGATGTACATGTGACATATCGAGAGTGAATTGTATAATTTTTACTGGCGCAGAACAAATCAGAGATTCATTGGCAGGTCATCCCACCAATCTACCTCTTATCGAATTTTTAAACGGCCAGTTAGACAAAATCGAATTAATTTTTTTTTAACAATTTATCATGGTATACATTCGTAATCTTCAACAAAGTACCAAATGGCGTATCAAGACAGCCCCAGTAAAATTATTGAATTGCAACATAAATGACGAACATTATGACTATACTTAGTAATGAAAACCACACAAGTACTATGTCGATTAATTGTAAAAATCTGCAAGCTAACGGAGCAGGAGGATGGTTAACGACAAGATATATAATGGAGCAGAGTATGTTTGTTGGTATACGAAAAATTGATGTTGTTTTACCTTTATCTCATATTTTTACATACCATAACTATCATGGTCAAAATGGAACACTCTTTACACATTTTATGACTTTTCAAAAAACATTGTATCGGGTTACATGATATTTATTAATGATTCACCACCTAGCAAGATTTCCAACATGTCCGACATTACCTGTGTGGAGTTGTAATACCTCAAATAAATCATTTCAAACATCGCCCGCCCGCCTTATCAATACATAATATAATTCAAGTTTCAAAGGTTAAGAAGACATCATAAACAAACATCTTATAAAAATTTTAGTTTCCAATTTTTTTTTTTATCTTTTCTAATTTCTTATTTATGACGAAAAATAAATTTCGAAAAGTATTGATCTGAACAATAGACCTTTGAGATATGTGCATATATGTATATTTAAAAAATAAGTTATGTCTCTGTTCCTAATCACTTGAAAAATGTGACTAATAATCTGTTATCAATATATGTATATATGTATAGATTTGTTAGTTTTGTCTTACAGAAACCCGTTAACAGCGTCTTTAAAACTAATTTCTTTTTTTGTTGTTGTTGGTGTGCTAAGACAAAATTTCCAAATGATTAAAATATTTGACATGTTCATCTAACCCTGTGTAAGATAATTTTTTTGTTTTTGTTTTTTATTATGTGTGACTTATATAAATAAGATGATAGTTAGTCGTTTGCCTTAACTATAAACGCGCATATCTTTATTTAACTGTGAATGCGGTTTGTCTCAATTTACGGTAAATTCTGTGGGTTTTCTTTTCGTTCGAAGGTGTTTCGATTAATTAATTAACAAAATAAAATAAATTTCAAAAATGTCTTCATTTTTTGTTGTAGAAAATTAATAATTTATTACCTGTGACTGATTGAAAAAAATACTAATGTATGTATGTATGTATGTAAATATAGTATTTGATCAAACAATTTTCAAACCGTTTCCAATTAATCACTTAGGTTTAGTTATTATCAATCGAAACAGCAACAACAACATAAATAAAAATTAGAAATTTTTTTAACGTTTTTAATGGAAATGTTTTTTTTTTGTTTTAGATTATAATAAGTCGGATTTAAGGAGGATTACACACCTTTTAAAGTTTATTTGGCTATTACAGTTTTATTTTAAATTTGATTTATCAATTAAAGTACCTCTTTGCTACACTGGAAGTGTTTTGAATGGTATATAGCTGATAATCCTGTTACAGCTAAGGATTATAAATAATATGACTACATACCATAAATTAGGACACGGATAAAATTACTTGAAATATTTTCAAGATTTAAGGTTTACAGCCCGTTATATACTGACATGTTTTAGAAGAAATTAGGAGAGATCCAGGATTTACTCTGCTGCTTTAGCGTCCCGAGACTTGTCTTTAGAAAGCCTAGCGTCCAATAATTTATTGTAAAAGGGACCCAAATGGATCAGTCAAGAGAAAGAATTAGGGCTAAAATAATGGGAGAAAAAAGCAAAAAAATGATTAGTCGAAGAAAAGAAACAATTCAGTTTTAGCAGTTTCATTACAATAACGCAAATCAAACGTTCAAGTGGTACATATTATAAAGGCCAATATAACAAGAGAAGAACTGATTACCACAGAGAAAATGGTAGTTCGTTGTGTGCAAGTATTCTATTTTGAAGTTGAGCTCATCGCCTTAAAGAAAAATCAACAAGTACATAATCGGAGTAAACTAATGACACTAAATCCCTTTACAGATTAATAGCGGGATAATTTAGGTTGCAGATAGTGGAATAAATAAGGGTTTTGCGTTGTTCAAAGTAAATCACCCATTTATTTTACCAAACATAGTTCTAGCTAAACCCATCGTACTAGAATTGTATCAGTTTCACCATCATTCAATAGGTCTCAGTTTGTTGTTGATTGACTCGTCGACGATTTTGGAGTATTTGGTAAAAAGATATATAGTCAAAATAACTCTTAATAAATCTGTTCAATGTTTCAAACAAAACTCAAGAAAAGAGCAACAAATAATAGGAAATTTACTGGTAGCATTTCATCAGATCAACTACAGTGGACCATTCGAATTTTAATACTTAAAAGAGACCAGAAGCCGATATAAGCTTATGTTTGCCTTTATATTTGCTTGAGCACAAAGACAGTGCATATTGAAATAGTCGGCACTTTGTCAACTGAAAGTTTTTTTGGAAAATTTAAAAGGTTAATCACTTGACAGGGAGTTTGCCATAATAAATATCAAGCGATAATGAAACTAATTTTGTGGGAGAAAAAATGTACTAATAGAAGTGTCTTTGCTTCTTTATTGCTGAGAAAATAAAACAAACTGTTCAATCCACCAACAGCTTCACATACATTATGGGTGTCATTTGGGAAACAGCCGTGAAATCAGCAAAGGTATGGTTGCGACGAATTGAAGATGAAGCTTATAGTAGATTGATCACAAATTCTGGTTGACAAGCTTTAGAATTCATTGAAGTGTTACTAACTTGCAGTGTTCCGAGCTAGCCCTGAATGTGGTTGTAATAAATAAATAAATAATAAAGTTGGAATGAATATCTGTCTATATTATAGGGGCAAGCCAACCACGAGGGTCGAACAGCTTAGAAGCTTCTTACAACATTTCTCGTTTTGTGTATGTAGGGTTTTAAATTTTGTGTTCCAATAAATACTTAGAACCTTTGAAAATTGTGGTTCTTTGTCATTTTCAATCAGTTTTCTGCTTTCGGTGGTCAAGGTTTCATCGTTCGGTAGGCAATTGGATAGCCATTTTCGGAGATTGAGCCCGGCCGATCTTAATGCAAGGAATATTTCATTTTTTGCGGTGATGGGTTATTCTAATGTATCCGCTCCGGTCATCAGGTCATCAACATAAAAATCTCTGGCGATGATAGTTGCAGCTGTTGGATATTTTTGTTGGTTTTCATCGGCAATTTGTATTAACACTCGTGTGGATAAGAATGGTGCTTCGCCATGCCGTACGTGACAAAAATCTTGTATGGGATCAGATGGTTCCTCTCTTCACAAAATTCTCTGATAATCAGTATGTTGTTTGGTTAATAGTATCTGCCTAAACAATTTTCCAAGTCCACTGTCACAACATATTGGTAGAACCGGAAACGCAGAAGTATTTTTTTGCAGGGTTTGTTGGATTGATGGTCCCAGAAACAAATTATCATTTAGAGATCTGCCCGTTTTGGTTTTTGTTGAAGCATCGAAAACGACCCGAACTCTAGTGGTGATACTGGTTTTTTTGCAGACTGGATGGTGTGGTAAGTAATAACACAGAATCGTTGGAATATCTATCTCATGGCTGGGTACACGTTCCATGTGTCCCAACCTATGGTATTCTTTCATGAACTTAATAAAGTCTATTTTTAGGTCAGGATTTTTTGCAAGTCTGCGTCCCACGGATTGTAGTCTTTTGATGGCTTGTAATTTTGATTACAATTTTGTAATTTTGGGCCAAGTGGCGCAGCTTTGGTGTCGAATGGTAAAGCGTCGATGTATCTACCGTCGAAGTATTTTCTTCTCTGGTTTGGGGTGAGGGAGTTTTAATATCTTTTATATCCCGAAATTTCGTGAGAGTTTTGTCTATATTTATCGAGGTGCTGAGGTTTGTAATATGTGACGGTTTTCTATCACTCAATGTTCCAGATATTATCCACCCAAGGATGGTTTCATGGGCTACAAATTCGACTTGACACCTTCAATGGGACCTGGTAGAATTAAATTAGGTATTGATCACATCCAATCAAAATGTTTATATCTCCTGGTTTATGGAACGTCGGGTTTGCTGACGGTAGCTTTCTAAATTCAGATCATTGGTATAATCTGATAGTTGTATCTGCGGTTGGTGTGAGATAATGGATGACAGAACAAGAGTGTCAATGGTAAACGGTGTGTTTGGTCTTGTTCGTGAAAATACTTCCGGATTCACGGAACCTCTGGAAGTCCCAACTCTTGTTGATCCTAGACCCTCGACTATTGTTCGATTATTCTTACGAAGTAAACCTAAGTTCTGTATGTATGCTTGAGGCTAAACTTTCAGAATCCAATAAAGCTCCGCAAGTATACAACATATTATAAGTTCCTCGAATATCTATTAGTGCTGTTTGTAGAAGGCCAAAGTTAACTAGTGGTTGTGAATTGTTTGCACGGTGGTTGGAGTATCCTGGACATTTTGATCGGATCTGGCCTGGTTTAACTTAGAGTATTGGTCATACGGTATGTGAAGCAATGTATTGTGACGCTTATGGCATTTATTGCATGACCTCTTAGATTTACAACTGGTGACTATATGAGAATCACACAAAAAATTGAAACTACGCTCGGAATTTAGCATGAATTCACGCCTTGCTGTTACATCCATCCCTCGGAATTTAGAGCAATCATATAAATTGTGGACTGTATTGCATATAGTGGGCATTTCTTGACGGCTACTCTATGCCTGTTGATGTTGGTAGATCGTGGCTGTTGTTTTCTTGTTTATGGTTGACAGTTCTCTAATGAGTCAGCACGTTTATTCAGGAAAGCTAAAAAGCATTGCAAAGCTGGAAAATCGGTATTCGTGGTCTCATTTGACCAACGCTGTTGTGTGTCGTCATCCAATTTGTTCAAAATCAAATATATTAACCATGGATCTCGGTGATTGTCTGCATTTCCAAATGCTTTTATTCCCTGAACTACCTTGTCGGACGCGTCATAAATTTGACGAATGTGTTTGCTGGATAGTTGATTAACTGATGGTTGGTTAATGATTGTGACGAATTGTATGTGAAACTATACTTACAGTAGATTGATCACACGTTCTGGTTGACAAGCTTTAGAATTTAAAACTCTCATCTCCTCTTGGTAAGTCATATAAATCTAACCGTTAGCATTATGTTAAAATTCTAGATTTATTGTCATCAAGGTTTAGAGTCACATCAACTCCTCTTTTGAGGGCTATTGATACTCTCCTTGGCAAGTATACAGTTTCGTCGAGTGGCTACTGTTGTTTATGAGATATAGTTTTCTAGGTCGTATTCATCGAAGGGTTCCGAGCTAGCCCTGAATGTGGTTCCAATAAATAAATAAATAATAGAGATGGAATGAATATCAAACCGCGGATCGTAGCTTTTGGTTTTGAAAGATAAATTCTTTAATCTACAACCTAAACCTTTCAACCTCATCAGACACTATTTAAATCAATCGAATATGATATTAATTTTAGCTAGTGTCAAGTTATATGTGTCACCTGGTGGTTTATCCATGCTCCATATATAAATATATGGTCGATTCACAATTTTTATTAAATTAAGTCAAGCAGTTTATTATCCTCCACATCAATAATTTTGACTTATATCCATACATATTATGCTATGTGTACTTTGTTTTCTTCATTGTTTTACCACTCAACTGGATATAAGAAGATAAACAAAAGCTACAAGATTTAACTGAAATTATTTTTTTCACAAAAAAAAAAACTATATAAACTAAACTAAAACTAAAGTTTATTATTCATTTAATTCGAAATATATACTTAAAACGATAAAAAAAAGGTTTAACTATTTTATATATGTACGTTGTGTAATTTAAGAAAATCCTCAAACTCAAATGACTGTTAGCCATAAAACACACCGACCCGACTAAAATAAATTAAACATTTTTTTATTCGTTTTATGTTTATAAATAAATACTAAGCTTAATTTTTAATGCTTAATTGAAATAATTACTTTAATTTTCGAATCGAAAATTATTACGACGAAATCGTAAGTTTTTTTATTTTTAAAATTAAATTTATTATCAACGTCAAACATAAAAATTAAAAATCAAATATACGACAACATCTTAAGTGTAATTGCGTCTAATTAAATTTTTGTGTTTTTTTTTTATTATTATAGGTGTAATGAAACTCGGTGATGTATGCGTCAACTGCTTTCTACTGTTACGTCATAACAATGTACGTAATTCCAATTGGCGTCTAAATTAAATTGTTCGATAGATAGTTGCATACTGGTTATGTGGAAAACTTATTAGTTTATTGGAAAATTACAATGTTACCATGGTCGTATTTTATTTTATTATTCACAAGACCGCAGCCATAAAATAAATTAATAAAAAAAATCGTCGGCTTCTTTTTATTAAAAAATCGTAATCTTAGGCTGCGTGCCATACTCAAGGAAAATGGCGTTTTCGGTAAATTTTTTGATAAATCGAATTACTGTACTAAAAAGGTGGGTAAATCATTAGAAAAAAAGGTAATTGGTTATTCAACGGCATGAAAGGTAATATAGGTGATTTCAACATAATATATATTTTAGTTCGAAAAACTTAGTTCAGAGGCCTTATTACGATATACAAACTGTACGAATTTGCGTGATTGGTATTTTTCGTATGACCCACATACTCCAGGAAAACATGCATAGAAGTAAGACTGCCCTTGCAGCAGCTGGTAACCGAGAAAGAAGCGAAAGTAGTACTTTTATGTTAAAAACATCGAAACAGAGAGCCACCATTATGGTTTTCGGACCTTCTGGGAACGGCGGCTATCTGAACTCCAAAGGTACACATGTACAAAGCCATGGAGCAGGCAGAGGTTTCATGTGGGTCAAGGCTAAAGAGGCAACATATTTCAGTTGCTAATTCATTCCAAATGAAGCGATCGCAGAGTTTCAAGCAAAATTTGAGGCATTGGAGGATGAAACCCTAAAAGTTATACCACACATGATGGTTTCAAGGGACGTCAATGCATGAGGTTTTGAGTGGGAAAGGCCTAACCCGGACACCAGAGGTCATCCTAGAGATGGCAGCCAGAACAGGTCTCTGGCTTTAAAAGTAGGCTCGACAACAAGTTTTCGACCTCCGGGATATACGGAGACAATTTCCAATATCATTCTCCTGTTCAAGGGTTTGGTACCACACGTTTAAAGATGGATAGTTATGGAAGACTATTGACAGAGCGACCACCAATACATTTAATTCGAGATGGGCAATAGACCACGGCAAGGCTCGCAGGATAAACCGGTCAGATGGAACTTGGGAAGGATAAATAGAACCCGGTTCATGAAAGAACTTGCGAAAGTAGTGCCGCATGCAAAGGTAGAGAATGGAAGAGTAACGGCGGAGGTACTGGTTTCTTCAACAATGGGCCTTATCGTTTCGGCCTGTGAGGTAAACATGACAAAGAAGAAACCACGACATGGCAAACCATCCACGTACTGGTTGACTCCAGAAATCACCGATTTCCGGAAGAGATGTCTGATGCTTCGGCCGTAGACACAACGAGCGGCAAACCAGGCCGAGGCTAATCAAGTATCAGCCGACCACCAAATAGAAATGATACAACTTCGTCGGTCTATCAACCAACGGCCCGTTGCTGGAAGAAATTGGTGGAAGACATAGACAGAGACCCGTGGGGACTAGGGTATAAGATCGTCATTCAGAAACTTGGGCCTTAGAAGCCGATTCGCGTGAGGGACGTAACCACCACAGAAAGAATAATAAGAACTCTTTTCCCCAATCACGCAGAGAGGGCGGAAGTCTTTTTCAAGCAAGAAATAGATGTGCAAATTTTACCATTGAAGAGCAGGGGGAGCAATCTAGTCGAGAAAGGAGAAGCAGGCTCCTGGTCCAGATGGGATTCCCTGCGAGGTGTTAAAGTAAGTATTTCACCAAGACCCAGATATACTGCTGAGAAGTTTAATTATTGTTTGCTGGAGGATGTGTTCAAAATACGCTGGAAGAAAGCGAGGCTGATTTTGGTTAATTAACCTAAAAGCGATCCTGATCCCCCTTTATTATACCGTCCTCTATGCATGTTCGACACAGCGGAAAAGGTCTGGAGAAGCTTATTAGAGCTAAAGTAAAGGTCACCATTTAAGCCACCGGTGACCTCCCACCCAACCAGTATGGCTTTAGAGTCAGATTATCTACGATAGATGCGATCCAACAAGTAAAGGAAGCGGTCAGAAAAGCATATTTCAACCACTCCACAAGAAGCATTGTTCTATTGGTGACTGGTAGTACAAATTCCGCATACCAACATATTTATTGCGAATTTTAAACAACTACGTGAAGAATCGTACCTGGAAAATTAGCGTAGAATAGTGCTTACAGCGGGAGCGGCCCAGGGTCGATCGTCGGAACCGACCTCTGAAAGGCTTTTTACGATGGCTTACTAAAAAGCGATATGCCAGACGAGGGAAGTATCATTGGATATGCGGATGATGTTGCGGACGATGTTGCGGACGATGTTGCGGCTGATGTTGCGGACGATGTTGCAGATGATGTTGCGAACGATGTGGCGGACAATGTGGCGGTGCTTATTGCTGCTCGCGACAACAAGCAAGCACAATTTAAACTAAACCGGTGAAAGGTGACCTAAGCGGTAAAATGTGTCACGGCTTTAAGCCAATTAATGGCGAACATTGGTGGACCGACGGCGGTGTAACCCGTTCTTTTATATGGAGCAGAGATATGAGCAGATTCACGATATAAAACGGAACCGCACGCTTGAATATGCCATTGGAGATGTTGATGGTAATACTGCAAGTAAACGATGGTTACACGTAAACAATACGAGCAAGAAACTATCTTCCAGGATGTAAGATATCTTTGTTGATATTACGTATTGAAGGATGTTTATACATTTACCGCGATCTGCTGTAAAACAACGTAATGTGGCAATAATGCCTTGTGTAGGCAAATCATCGGTATGAATATGCAAATGAGCGTTTTCAATCGCACCTTTGTACGATACATATGCGGCGTAATCAACTTTAGAAGTACCACCAAACCCATATACAATTGGTCTACATTCGATGGTTCGACACATCGAGAGATTTTAGTACCGAAAATTACATCAATTGCGACTCCGAAATTCGTACCACGATCTCACAAATTTCAAAGGTAAAGATTCCTTCTAGTCAAGTTTATGCATCGACTGAATTTTTTGCATAAGCAGGTTTTCTTTCATCACGTTTCATTAGGTTTATGTGGAACATTTATGCGGAATCAAACATATTTGATTCACTAATAATTCTACACTAATAACACTAACACTAATAATTCTACACACCAATATTAGTTTCATTTCGGATTCCAAAAAAATCTTACAGCACCTTAAAATTCAAAATCTTTTACGAGTAATCTGATTTGATCAACGAAATATTTTTTCTGTTCAATAGTTCGTCCAACAAATAGAGTATCGTTTAAAGGATTACCCGATTCCAATTTTGAGGATTTGTCGAACAACCTGTACTTTGTAGTTGTACTGAATTCCTTGAATTTCATGTTTTTTAAATTAAATTTGACTAACGTGAAAACTGTGGGGAGGTTATGGATCAGTAATTTGCGGTGCCACAAATAAAAAATCATGGCTTGCCAAATCAGTACTAGAACAAACAATTCCTCTAACCGGGACCACCAGATAAAATTTGAAAGGAAACCAGATTCTAGCAGCTCTAGCCTGTATCATATTAATATTTTTGTCGTCATAGTAACAAGTCTAGTTGATGTACTACCACTAAATAATGTTTTAGTTGAATCAGGTTAAAACCCAATAGTTTTACTTTGAGACTCTTCACTAGTTGGTTTTTGATTGTTAATTATTAAGATGTTCGCAGCTAAGATCGACTTCCCGGAACTAGGAATAAATCCTATCCGGAAATATTGACTTTAAGATCTTTAAGGATATTGACATATTTTTCAAATGCTTTCCAGATAATATGGCCGTAATTTATTATCAACAATATAGCTTTTAGAGTTATTACGACCATGGCATAATTAACTGCATTCCCCAGATGTTGAATTGGGTGCGATTTTTTGACCGATAATTGAAGAGACCTTGATCCTAGTTGAATTTTGAAATCGAGACTCTACCAATTTTGGATTTGCCTTATCTAGACTACATCATATGTAGACCAATGTTGAAATCCGCAGCTCTAATATTTTATAATAATCCGAAATTTAAATTTAATCATCGATTAACAAATTTTAATGTTTTGATAATATCGAATGTCTTTTCCCATCTAAATTAGTATGCATAAAGCAACTATTTGAAAATCGCTAAAATCAAATTAAAATTTGTAATATTTAAATAAAATTCATCTCATTTTAATCTCATTCAAAATTCATTTTCAGCGCAGACTACATAATTTTGAAAAAAAAAACGAAATACCGGCATATCTACATAAAGATGTTTAGATGTAGACCCATAATCATAACCATTCAAAATCGGTTATTCACATTAAATACTCGTATTATGTAAAAATAAAGAAGAAAAAAGTTCGATGTGGATGCGCGATCATATGTTATGTGAATTGCTTTAATCTTTTAATTAATAGTTTTGTTAATCAGAAGAGAATTGTTTTTACAACTCCATTAATTCACGAATATTTGATTTTTTTTTTTTTTTTTTTTTTAATTCCATATAATTAATAACTTAATCTGTTAAAATCGTATATCGAGACCATCTCTAGCTACATATAGAAAAAATACAAGATATACAAAATCCTGTTTTAATTCTTGTTTATTTATAGTTGAAATAGTGAGAATCTATAAAATCTCATCTCAAATAGATCAAACAAAACTGTAGTATCATCACACTATCAGTATAATAATTATCACTCTGTGTACGTAAAAAATATAAATCCTTAATTCCTTTGTCGGTAAGATCTTGTTCTTGCTCTCGTTTTTTTTATGATATGTATTTTTTTCAACAACCGACTAAAAGATACCGAAACTAATTAATTTTCAATAAAAATAAAAAATAAAAATAGAAATTGAAATAAATAAGAATAAAAGTACTGTGCTCTTCTATATGCTATAGCTAGGTACGACTAGTACATCATAGAGTTACAATTTTCTAATTTTTAATGTTTGAAAGTTTTCGAATTTTTTTTAATGTAAAAACCAAAAATGTTTGGTTGTTAAACTACGTACGAGTATCATATAATAATAACAATAATAAAAGTAATAATATCTAACATTTCACTTATCCTGTTTTACAGGAACATATAAATTTTTTTACGAGTTCTGAACTAGTTCATTTTATGTATGTAGTGTAATTGTTGTTGAGCTTATAGTCTTCTTTAGCTAAAAATGGTAGTTAGTTTTAGTTAGTTAGTTAGCTATGAGATACATTTTAATGTTTTTGAATAAATTTTTTACATTTTCTACAATTTTTATGTATCTAATTTAAGGATTCATGTGCAGAACATGTTGGTGAACAATGTCGATTACCGTATAATATGTATGCTACTATTAAGCCACAATACATTAAAAAATGTAAAGCAAATTTATTAAATTATAAAGTGAGCTCTCCTCCTTTATCAAGATGTGTTAAAATTATATTTGTTTACCAGGTTCAAATTAGAACTATGAGACATAATAAAGGATTTAAGGAACTATCTACGCTTATGAAAAGGTGATATATATTTTTGTTCGAAATTTACAACAGAATTAATAATTTAATCAGGCTGGACCATTATATTTAATTGGGGGCTACTATTTTGATTTTCACCCATGGGTTGCCATAATCTTTCACTCGTCCTCCGTTATTTGGCTTCCAATTTTATTTTTTTCCTAAAGATTTTTACGTCATTGATGATTAGAAGGCACAATTACTCATGTACAAATAAATGTGATAATGGCTTGAGAGGCCAGCCAAATACATTCTTCAAGGTCACATTTAAAATATTGTCTAGTCTGTTTAATATTATGATACACTTGGTTTATATAAATTGTAAACAAAAAGGACCCCAAAATGAAACCTTGCCATAAAATTTACCCGATGGTTGTCGCAAGTATAAATACGAAAATATCAGTTGACTCAATCACATTCTGAAAAGTTCAAATCATAACATAACTTTGACACTAAAAGAGAATTATATTTTCAACGTTTTGGAGAAGTCTAATAAAACCAACTTGTCCATCTTCAGTTTTAGAAGTAATATCATTAACAACCTTAAACCGAGCTGTTTTCCAGTGTTTGGAAAACAGCTGTTTTCCAGTCCGAGCTGTTTTCCAGTGTTTGGACTGATTTCTAATTAAAGCTTAGTATACTCATATTGATTTCACTCGAAATTTTCGAAAATTTTCTCTTCGATAATTTTACCAAACCAAATTAGAAATGAAATTTTCCATTGTAATTTTGCCAAGTTGTACTCAGTTCAGCGGTTAAAAATTAATAGGTTAACCGGTACAAAAAGGCAGAAACCGCTTTAGGAGGCCCCCATTGGTGTAATTTTTTAATGAAATTGTCCCTTGTTTGAGGTACGGAGCACTTCTAGAGCCATATTGGAAAATAATTAGTCAAACCAAGTATTTTTTCGGACAGTTTTCGTGTTTGGTAATACAAGTGAACACTCCACCCTTTCCAGCATTATATTGATTACCTGGCCGAGATTTGAAATCAGCTTTAACTTAGGTTTCGTCATCGATTACCAAACAATCATTTATTTTATCTTTACACCGTGGTACTTTGATTTTGCTGAACGATCGAGAATTGCACCCCTTTTTAAACCAAAGAATTCGCACATGGTTTTGCCATTTTTTTTGCCAGAGCGCGTATCAATTTAGTTTCCAGTTTGTTATCAATATAGCTCGATATACCGCTTTTAAATTTTTATCTGATTTTGACGCTCGGAGTCTCCATAAAACGAATTACTGTCATTCTAACGGTAAAATATGTGAAATTAGCTTTTTTGCGATCGCTTTATATGTGAGACTTTGATTTTCCAAATAAAATTGCACAATTTGTTTACGAACTATCTCTTGATTGGATGCCATTTTGTAAACGACTGATTTAAAACAAATAAACATTACCCAGCCTGCTTAGAACCTAACGGTAAATGACAATTTGTTTTTTTTTTCATGTTGGTGCATTCGTAAAGAAACATCGATATTGTGTGCAAATTTGACCGTACCACGTTTTAAACGAAAAGTGAGTTTTAGGACCTGTGTTAGAAAAGAAATCGAGTTTTATAACCTAAAAGATAAACGGACATTTATTTTTATGATCAAGATACAAATGTGTATCTAACTCAAAAGTGTACGCATATTATTTTCCGTATTAGCAAACAATCTCTGGAGGTATAAAAAATGGCTGCATCGTCTTCGGCAGCAAACTTTCTGATTTGACCAAACAGGGGTAATTGGGATAAATCATTTATAAAAATTGAAAATAATATGAGTCCAGAACACTACCTTGTTCACTACTTTGTGAGAACACTACCTTGCGGTATATCACAGTTAATGGTTAAAATGTTGCTTAGGACCCATGATTCAATACCACAAATTGAGTGTGGTTTTGAATATAACCGTAACAATAGATGTAATCGATGACCAATAGATTCAAATGATTTGCGTGGGTCCAAAATTAGGCATCAAATAAGTTTCCAAGTTTTCCCAAGAATACGATTTTTTGTTTTAATTAGATTCCAAAGATCTATACTCATCGATGTGCAATAGTTGGAATTTTAAATTTTCTTCTGTTTCGAAATATTTATGAATCGGTTCATTATATTTTTAAATTATAATTTATAATGTCAAATTTGAATTGTGAATAAAGCAGAATCATCAAAAAGCCGCTTAAAAAATTTTCGTAAACAATTTCGCTCCCAGGTACGTAGCTTGACGTGAAAATATAATGAAAAATATAGTTTGTCGGATTGTATAATAGATGGCACTACTATAATGTCTCTAATATTTCCGCGATAATATTTTACTAAAAAGTCCCTGATTTATTAGCGATAATATATTTGAGTTAAAATGGGGTATGTCGAATTGATGATTTCGATGCTGTACATGATTTCCGCTTACCACATAAAAGCGAGTGTTTGGCCAACCAAGGCCAAAAATCTTAAAAAGCACCAAAATCTAAAATAAAATCTAAATTATTTTAAAATATAACACCATTAAAATGAAAAGACACGTCAAACTGCGCATGTCAAAATGTATCTCTACATTTTTTAGCTTGATTTTTATCTTTAGATTTGTGGAGACCACGTTAAAACTTAGCTCGAGCTCCATACCTAGCTTGAATCCCTATTGAATACCACTAGAAGATGTTTTATCTAGTTTCCACCTGACACTATCCAATACGATCAGAAACTGCATTTCCGAAAGTATGCATCCTTACCTTACTTCAAATGTTGCATAATGTTAAGCTTTGTTTGCCTTTGCATTGAACTCGATTTCCACCATCCCGATAAATTTCAAGTATGAATTTAGTTAATATCTTTGGGCTATCTATTTCACAAGGTGCGTGCCATATTGTGTTGTTGACCTTGCAATTGTAGAAGCATCCCTTATAGGCGGTATATTGGTAAATTTTAAACACACTGGGGTATTGCTCAAATGTTTAACTTTTGCTTTTGATTTTGTTTGATCGTTCTTTGCCCATTTTCTTTACTTGAGGCGATTTATTTTCGCATATGGGTTTCCTCTCTGCCATGTTTTGTGTTATATTTGTTAATTTAAATTGACAGCGTTCCTCAAATTTCTTCACTTCATTATCACTAAAGCCCACCCTTGATTTATATATACGTAGTCTCTTCCAGAAAATATCATGAAATTGCTATTACTTGTATTTTTTTAAAACTATTACTTATCCACTAGTTGTGCTATAGCCTTTATGTTTCTGTTAGAATTCAGATATTTCAACTCACGAATCGTGCCCATGTACGATAGCACAGATGGATTACCCGTCTTTTCAAAGTTTTGTATCAACTTTCAAATTTAGCTTCTGACGACGATCCTCTTTTCATTCTATTTAACGTTGATGAGGCGATTACTCTGGTACGTGCCAGAAATTATGGTAATTCCCAACACTTCACTATTCCTCTAATTCTTTCAAAAAATAGGTGTGGAAGAATAAATGTCAAAACAGCAATAAGAAAATTTAAAATTTCCATTCTCCGGGAATTACCAGAATAGTGCCCCAGTTAATATATTTTGTGCATTTGTTTAAACAAAGTTAACTGCAACAATTGTGGAACGACATTTTTTTCGCTGTCATATTTTTTGAACAGTGTCGAGCACAGATATTGGTACGCATGACAGTGCGACTTTACAGGTGGTTTCTAACATTTCAATAACTGTACCATTCTTTGCTATTTCCATCTCGTTGGAAACACAAATTCGCCTAAATATGCATTGAGGGCATTATCAATAAGTCCGATTGTAGACCAAATTTCAATTGTATGCAACAAGTTTGGGAAATTCAAATAGAGAGTGCCAAAGGTATTTGATTGCTCTCTTTTGAGAGCCAGCCATCAGTCGTAAATGGTGAGTGAGGAAATCTTTTGCCACACTGTCCGAGTATTATATATCGTAAAACGCTCAACGATCTATTTCAAATGACGGTTGATTTCCACCAACCACCGTTGTCTAAACTTTCTTTCCCTAATGATAGTATTGAAATTATTAACGGATATTAAGGCATTTTTAAACTGAAGTAAGTCAAAGAAAAAAGAATCGATCATGTTATTGGATTTATGTTCGGCCATAGAATGTGGAGATTGATGGATTTTCGATTCGGGCCTGCTGCTTTGAATATTTTGACAAATGTTAGTTGCTTGCGTAGAATCGAGAACAAAGAGTTAGGAATATTGTGGTGGCATCACATTGATTAAAAATGGGCTGTTGTGATGAGTTTGACCAGTCAAACTTCAAAATGGATTACATCCGGGCAAATTAAATATTATAGGAAATGAAGCTTATAGCGCCCTTTGAATGCATCTAGTGCAGTATCAACAGCAAACGCGTTTTAAAACATCGACAGTTATGCTACGAATTCACATGGTTGAAGAAATAAAAAAAGGGAAGAACAACTAAAAGAGACTGTTAAATACGACGGCTATTACTTCAAATGCATTAAAAAAAATTTAATTGTGATGACGAGAGTTCACCAACGTGCGATAAATTTTTAATTGATCAATAAAAATATGAAATTCTTGAATTTCCAATTATTTTACTATATGTTTAACATAAAAACATAAAATTTCCCAATCACAACAAAATTCTAGTAATTTCCCGTTCAATATTTAACGACATGTATTTGTATGCCTTATACAATATCCGTTTCTAAGAATTAAACACAAATATGTAATTAAAAAGGAAATTGATTTCTAAAAATTTGCATCATAATTAAAAAAAAAAATTCTTATTTCCACTTAGCGTCTAAACATTTTCCATCGGTAAACAAACAAATTGCATTTTTCCTATTGTATTCAACTATGTATATATGTACAACAATATTTTCCCGGTAAAAGCATGTATAGAAATTAAAATTTCCATTCATTTAGGTATAACAGTTATTAGGGGTTGGAAAATAGGATTCAATTTATAAAATATAATAAAAAATTTATTATGTCTAGAGAAAATTGAAAACGAAGAAAATGGAAAACTTTTCTATTATATAATATTATCCAACTCATTTTTTGGTCACTCGAGACTCATTTTAAATAATAAACCACTACCTTTATTATATAATGAAGATTTTCCAAAAGAAAAATTGGCTTTTCCAAGTTGTTTGTTGGTTTTGTTTTATATATTCACTCATACATGGCTAAATTTTGTTTGTGTGAAATGGGTGAATTGTTTTGGTTGGAACTAAACTGAAACCTAATACTAAATTAATCAAATTCGTACAGAGACGAACTGGACCATCGATTCCATCGTTTTATAGTATATAATTTTTGACCCATAAAAGAGTGCAAGACATATATAACCGAATATTCGATTTGGTGTCGTTTTAACGTTTCGATTCAACTCTGTATCCATCGATGGGAAGAAAATATACTGATATAGCAGGAAACATTGAATGTTTTTCTTACCTTATAGATTTTGACTCCCCTCACAACAACAACAAAAAAATAAGTAAACAAACCAAAACCAAATTACATTCTTTATTTTGGTTTTTGTTGTTGTTTGGGTGGTATGGATATGGTTATGGGAGAGGTTTCGGTGGTGTTGTGCTATATTCACTTTGTAACATTTTTATTGTAATTGCGGTGTCTTATTATTTTATTTGTCATAAATTTTCTTTACATTTGGGTTTATTTTCTCTATTAACGTCTTTTTTTTTTTTTGTTCTACCGTGCAACTTCTTATTTTGTTTTGTTTGTTTATGGTTTTGGCTCTGCAACAATCCCCTACAAAACAAGACATCCGTGTGTACAATGTGTATATTATGAAAACAAGAAGAAAAATTTGGGAACTATATAATCACAACAAGTGAATATATGTACAAGAAGCAAATGGAAAACTTAATAATATTTTCTTTGGGTGGAATTTTTTTTATTTTTTTTTTTTCAATTTAAGTCAATTATGTGGTTTTTATTAAATTAATTTACTGGCGCTTTAATTTATATACCATTGTTTATTATTATTAATTTGGGTAATAAGGATATCGTACTTACGTATATATAATATATAGGGGATGACACTGCGTTTAAAATTAAATAATGTTTTCTATAATTTTTTTTACATCTAAGGACATAAAAGTACATCTTTGCCTTATCGGGTGTCAAAACTACAATTGGATACAATTTTATACAAAGTTTGGTTAGTCAATCATTGATAAGTGAAATTGTAAAACACCCCAGGGTTGAAATTTCGTAGTTTGGAACAGATTTACTTCCATTAAATGGAACGTACAAAAATGGTATTGTTTTTGACCGAAAAAATGGTGAAATGCGACAAGGTTAGTCTTTTTATTATTAGGTTCAAGTGAAAAAAACTACAAACAACAAGCAATTCATAAAAATGGTTAAAACTTTAGAAGAAAATACTGATTATAGCACGGGGATTCCCAAATGTTGGAAAAACAAAACAAGGATTAACTGATTTCCCGAAGGAACTTACTGTTACTTTAAACAGCTGGGACTATCAGTGTAACAGCATTTCGAATGAAAAAAGGTTAGTTTATTTTCAGTAAAACTTTTCAATTATACGAGTTCATGTCTTCATTCATCGGTTTGTTTGAAAGGTTTGAAAAGACAAAAACTTCTGTTGTAGCTTTGGAAATTGTTGATTGTACCTCGCCAATATTTAAGTTACCCCGATCATTTGTTATCCCGGCATTCTGATTCGTGATCAAGTCACGAATACTCAATCGTTTATTTATTAACTTTTCCATAATCATTTTAAATATTTACAATCCCACCGCAGTCACCAATTGTTACGTTTTAATCTATTCAAAAACACAATGCACAGCAGTTTCCACTTCAAGCACTGCTTAGTTTCAAATAATATTTCCAGCAATATATAACACAACTATTTTTTAATTAAATAATTAAGATTAGCCGCTTGCCAATAGGGTGGGGGTTATGACCCTAATACAACTCAATTTCAAATATTTTTTGTTTAAAATACAACTCAATTTACGATTATCCGCCGCTTATATACCAATATTACAAAATTTGGGAACAAATTATATAAAATACGCCCGTAGTAATCGGTGAATAACAAACAAATAAATTAACGATCCAATGGTCTATTACTTTTAAATCCAAAAAATAGCACAATTTAAAGAAAGGAAATTATTATTTAAATGCATCCATGCAGACGACCGAGCATGCCACACATACACACAAATATAAATATGAATAGGAATAAAACAATCCGGTTACCGATCTTTTGACGATAATACGGCACAAAACAACATGACACAATCCATGTTCAAATGAAGTTATCAAGTTAAAATTGTCTGTGGTAAAATCAATCGGTTGAATAATTCTAAACAATTTAATATTCATCTCATCAGGCCATGGCAACCGAGTGCTACAATCCCTCTTTTGTGCTACTAGACTTTCTCGATTTACCGATTTTTGAAAAACCGGTGTTTGGTAATTCAAATAATGGAAAACCCAGTAAAACCTTTTTGATTCTGTTACCGTATCTTGAAATATTGCAAATTCCTTTTGCAGTAAATTCAACTGGGTTGATTCAAGCTAGGATAGCAATAATAATATAGCTGAGTTTAGTCCTTCAGATAATGTTTGTTTTTTTTTCATTTGAATCATCTAGACTAGTTTCAAGTTATTATTAGATGGAGAATCTCCCATTGATGAGATGTGATTGTGGAATAAACTAGATGGCAATAATAGTAGTTTTGTAAGAATATTCCAAATGCTGGAAATTGGGTGGGGCTTTGCAAAAATCAAGTTAAAGAAAACAAATTTGTATTTTCCTAAGAAATTAATCGGTGGTCAAAATATTGACATCTTCCTACCCGGTGCTCTGACATCATTATCTTACGGGAGCAATATATCTTTTAAACTTTGTAAAAGATGGATATTAACATCCACCAACAAAAGCGCAGAATTTAAAACATCAAGACTTTATTGAATATTATCCAAAGTTTGCGTAAAAAATATTAATGCCTCATTTTTTATAATAATGGTATAGAACCAGAGCAAGAAATAATTCATGCCATTATGCACACACAAATAAATTCAAATAAATTTCACGATTGTTGGAGAATAAAACCTAAAATTTGCCTGCAGTAATATAGTCCTGCAAAAATATTAATGACTAGAACCTTTCGATCAAAGCGACCTATTTCTGATCAACAAATCACACCAAAAGTGGTTGATGTGCGTTGTAATTGTAAATTGAATAAAGAAAACCCAGCATTCCTTATTGAAGCCACGAAAACGTGACAATGTAACTTACCTCAATAAAAAATAAAAGTGAGCATGCTGTTGTCTAATTTTACCATACACCAAGAATTATTCTTTTTTTATTGGAATATTATGCACCTCAAAATATTATTCAGTAAGCCGCAGATTGGGAAAAATATCGAGTTACCAGAGGAAATCACAGGAAAATTTATGCAAATCAAGTCAAGGTGCAAATGTTCCAAAAATTAATTACGACAAGGTTTGGTCATAATATTTCAGATCTTGGTCCAATTTACTAACCATCACCCCTCAATTTTAAAACGACCCAATCATTCGTGGATTACAAATTGTATTTTAAACTTAAAGCTTTTCAAATCGTAACTTCTTCAACTCACATCATTCGAAAAATGTCTGGCAGAACATATATAAACTTTGCGACAGTTCATGTCATTTCAAACGACATTTCAATTATATTTCAGCAGCACAATAAATACAAACAACATTTTATGAGCCTATCGTACAATACATTCGTCTCAAAAGTTTATACAATTTTTTGGAAAATTATTTATGTGTGTGTAATAGCAATTTTCGTTTGAAAATTTTACAATATCGGCTGTGTGTCCCAGAAAACCACACGATAAATGAAATAAATGACAAATCAATACAAAAAAAAAAACTTTTCTTTTTCTTTATTTATGATGTGTTGTTGTAATTTCAATTTTCCGAAACCAGTACCAAATGATTTTCCCTTTATTTTATTATTTCCATTTGTTTGATTCACTCATATACCCATACACTAGCACAGTAATGTCCTGATTTATATTATTGTTATTTTTTTTTTAATTTCATAAACTTTTTGGAAAATGAATTTTCCATTCGAAGAAAATCTTAAGAGAATTCCGCATAAAAATGTTTATACAAAAATCCATATTGTTTGAAAATTCGTCTACAAAAAATAAAATAAAAAATAGAAAATGGTTTTGTCAGTTGTAATCAGTTGCATTCATGTCATGTCAAATAAAAAGTTTATTTGTTTGTTCATCATACCCTTCTTAGCACCAGAGTCAACCAAATTAAGAATATACAAGTCTTCGTTTTACTTTACTTCTTCCATTATTATATCCGTATATAAATTTATAACCAACATGAAGTTGGATATGTCTGGATTTAAAAATCGCATGCCAACCATACACAGATAATAGTGTCAGAGGGTATAAATATAGCTGTGACATAAAAACTACATTTTTATTTAGAAAATTACATTTTGTAAGCGAAAGTGTAAAATCTTGTTTCAGATCTGTACATAATCAGCAGACAGAGGATAAAGGCAAAAAAAAGGCTCTAAGATTAAAATGGGTCTCTTAGGTGTATCCTTTTTATACTGTGAGCGTGTGTGTGTATGTGATTTTTAAATATGATTTTTTTACTCTTCTAGTATATAACTTTTAAGCATATTATAGTAGTTGTAATAAAATTACATTATTATTATGATAGTTTATATAGGATTAGTACGTGTCTTTTAGATAGAATCTGTTATTCTCTGGATGCGATAGGGAAATGGATTCTCTGTGATTGTGACAGAATATTTAATCGAAAAAGTATAATAACTTTTATAATAACTACTGTGTGGTTGCGATGAGATTTCCCCGAAAGCATCGTGAAAACGTGTATCATATAAATTTGTTTAACTGGAAAATGTCAATTCGCTTTTCAACACGGAAGTACAATTTAAATGGATATAACAAATTTTGTCATTCAGGCGATAAATAAATGGAGCTACTTGATTTTTTTTTGTTTAAAAGCCAAGCTCCATTAGAATACTTTAATTGGATAGATAAAAATGTCAAAATGTCGTGGACAGGATTTTGAGTGGTTCTTGCTAGAAGTGGAATGACGCCACGAATCGATCAAAGCTGAAAAAAACTTTTTTGTATAAAATACTCATTTGTGTCAACTTAAATGAGTCACTTGGTCTATACATGGTTTATGAATGGATAAATACTATTAGTTTTGGTTGAATGATTTTCTCGAAAAATAATAATAATTTTCATTCTATCTATCTCGAAATACGTACATACATATTTATACTTTATATTTTGTATTTTAGTGACAAGTGATATTTCCAAATACTTTCAAATATGAAAATGGTGAAAAATAAACCCAAAAAAAAAAAATCGGTGATTTTATTTGTTTTATAGATTTTCCCTGTGTATAAGTTTTATTCGTTCGATTGAATCGTTGTTCCTGCTGATACTTTCCTTTTTTCGTCTTTTTATGGTTTTTGAAGACGAGAAAAACCAAAAAAAAAAGTAAATAAGTTCCATTCTCTCAATACGAATGTATTGTGTACACAATGATAACTTAAAGAAGTCAAATATATAATATTTGCTTATTTTACTTTTGGATTTTCCTATTGATTTATTGCTCTTATTGTTTTTCACTGATAAGAAACCAAGAGGAAAATATTTTTTTTTATTTTCCCAGTTCCAAAAATATATTTAATGATGAATGTCATCGGCAGAATAAAATACTAAAAGTTTTGTACGATTTTTCGGCAGTAAGTGTGTATGTGTATTTTACGTGGTCCATCTGGATAAAAATAAATGCTTCAACAATCGATTGCCATTTAAAAACTATTTGTTATTGAGTAGTATAGAAAAGCTTTTATGATTACTTTTCAAATATGTACTTGGGTAAAGGATAATCGGTTTAGGCATAAAAATAATTCGACTTTAATCAAATCGGGGTTTTCCCGACTATTTCTGGTTAATAGTTATGTTTTTTTGAATGGAAATAAGAACCTAAGCCTTCTTGCCTAGTTCTAATTCGTTAGGCTCGTTTTGTAATTTTTTTAAAAAGAAATATAATTTCCGCAAGCCGCAAGCTATATAATAAATTGAGTTCGTTTTCGTCTCAAATCACAAAGTAATTAATTCATTCCATTGTTGCTAACATTTATTAAGTGTATAGTTGTTATTTACACACCAAAATTAAATTAAAAACTGTTGCACTGTCAAAATATTTGAATATTTCAAAATTGAAATATTCAAAATATTTCAATTTTTCGGACATTATTTGGGAACATTAGGATGGGATGTTTATCCCTTTCAACAATTCAAACGTTTCATCTATGGTTATTGATGCTTATCAATAACCATAGAATAACCATTGATGCTTATCAATAACCATAGTTATTGATGTTTATCCCTTTCAACAATTCAAACGTTTCATCTATGGTTATTGATGCTTTATTTGGAATGTGTCTTATTCAGTGCAATGAAGTACACAACCAACTGGGAACGCTTTTAGATTTAGTTTTTTGTAGATGATGATTTGTCGCCATCTGTTCAACCTTGTGCAGACCTGGGCTGTTCTTCCAGTATTTATCAAACTCCTATTTTAATTCGGCTAAGTTTTGAAACTTGTAATGATTATATTCTATATTATAATAATAATGTTATTTTTAATTTTAGAAATGGTGAATACGACCTTCTGAGAAGATACCTTGATAATGTTTGTTGAAATTTTTTGTATGAAGGTACGGATATCGAAATGATGGCAGGTCAGTTTTATGATGTCTTATATGTGAGAATGGATCTTTATATTCCAAAAATGAAAAAAAAACTTTCAGTATGTCGGGAACCATGGTTTGATAAAAGGCTGGTTAAATTATATAATCGCAAATCGAAAGCTCACAAGCAGTATAAAAGAACTGAGTCTTCTAGTGACTATACGCTATACTCGCAACTTCGGAGGGAATTCAAAGTTTTGAATCAGTTTCTTCATGGCAACTATTTACTAGAAATCGAATCTGATATTTGGGGAAATTCATCGCGTTTTTGGCATTATATTGAGTCTAAACGAAAAACCAGTGGTTACTCATTACCCATGAATTATGAGGAGGACTTGTCTTCGGTTACTGAATTATTTGCTAAATTTTTTAGGGTGGGTTATGCTGAATACTATTCATCATCAACTGCCTCGGATCTGTGCACTTAATCCAATAATACTAATCATGTGATCTCGTTTTCAGTCGATCAAGTTGGTGCTGCTATTGTTGCTATGAACTCGAAGACGTGCACTGGGCCGGACGATATTCTCTCTATTTTGCTAATGCAATGTTCTATTGCTTTGGCTTGGCACCTAACACATCTATTCAACTATAGCCTTATGCATGGCGTTTTTTCATAATTATGGAAATCCTCGTATATTAGCCCAATTCATAAATCAGGGTTAAAAAGTTGGATGGAAAACTATAGGGGGGTAGCAATTCAACTAGTTGTTTGGAATAAGATTTGCAAGGAGTTTGACAAAATAAACCATAACTTACTTATTGATAAACTCACAAAGCTGAACACGAATAAAGTTCCAGTAAAATGGATATCATCCTATTTGTCACGTAGGTCTCAATTTGTCCGTATTGGGGATACATTTTCTAGGCAAACCCAGGTTTTATCTGGCGTACCTCAGGGTAGTTATCTGGGTCCATTACTTTTCATTCTATTTGTAAATAATGTAGTAGACTGCTTTCGGTTCTGCAAATGTTTGCTTTATGCAGACGATATTAAAATTTTTGCGAGGGTACGCAATATCGAGGATGTGCTCTTAGTTCAACAGGATCTAAATTGTTTTTTTAATTGGACTGTGGAAAACCGTCTTGCTCTAAATGTTTCCAAATGTAAATCTATGACATATTCCAAAAAGAGAATACCTATTGCTTCTTTGTACAGACTCGACGACGTTGTACTTGAGGTGGTGTGCGAGATTAGCGATCTAGGTATCCTGTTTATATTCAATCTTGATTTTTCTAAGAACATAGACAATATTGTGGCCAAGGCTAATTCGATCCTGGGTTTTATTAAGATGCTTGTTAGCGACTTTTCTGACCCATACACTCTTGAAACATTATACATTTCTTTTGTTAGACCAGTTTTGGAGTACGCTTCGGATATTTGGAGTTCCAGGTATGGCTGCCACAGCGACCGTATTGAAAGCATTGAAAAGAAATTCTTGAAATTTACCTTGAGACGGCTTCCTCGGTTAACAAATAGTTTTATCCTGCCCCCTTACGATGGACGTTGCATGTTATTAAACATTGTGAGTCTCAAATCCCGGAGAGATATTATGCAGGCAATGTTCACTCGAGACGTATTATTTTTTTTAAGTCGTTAAGAAGTGTAGAAAACATTTTATGATTTAAAAACTAAAATAAAACGCTTTTTGAGATCAAAGAAAAATGCTATACCTGATTTGGTACAGATATACCAATAGCATTTTTGATGTGACATTTTTGGTATATATATCACTAGCCACTTAAATGATTTAACGAGCTGATGGTAGACATGTTTTAAACAGAAGCAGAAGTGATATTAACCGAGAATAAGCAGAAACGTAACTATTGGTGACAGCGGTGGGATTGTGAATAATGTAATAATTGTGACTCTCTATGAATTGAAAGACATGGAACTGAAGAGGGAATTGGTACGATGTGATCTTTTAACTAACGGTAATAAACGGACGTTGGTTATAGTGCTTTGTGCAGTTTTCATTTAACGCCTGTTTGCAGCTTTCTGCAAACAGGCGTTAAATCTATACGAAAGAATACATACGAAAGATTCGTCGAGAATTGTAAAAGAAAAGCAACCGTTACTAGAAACTCATAAATAACCATCTGGAAATTTCACGACGTTAATAACTTCCCTAAACTAAATGATACAGCAGCAGAAAGGAATGTACGAAAAGATGGAGCTGCATCAGAGAGCTATGAAACTGTCAAAAAACGATAGTTTGAAATGACAAACCATCGTAAACGGCTTATTGGAAACGTAGATCGCTAGTTCAAAGATTAAGGTTAAAAATAGCTACCAATAAAAGTGCGGAAATCAAAGGCAAGAAAGGAGTGTGATTATAGTTTGAAAGAAGTAAGATTCATTATGGAGTGTTGATAGCCGATATTGGTATGATAGCCGATATTTCATAAAGGTGAACTAATTTGTTTTGGTTTTCGTTCGAGGTATTTACGCTACAACAATGTAGAATGGCCTCTATAACCTAACGATAGAGATCCAGTGATAAACGAGTTATATTAGACCAACAAGAAAAGTTGCTACCGAAAATTGGTGGGAGGTTCTGGATTACAAAAGTTGTGGCTTATAAAAGCAAGCGATAGAATAAAGTTAAAGAGAAATTATCATTGGAAAAGCTTTAGCACAACCAGATAGAGATTTAAGAGTTCCTATACGAGATTTAAATGAAAAATCGAATTAGTATGTACAAGCCAAGAAACAAGGACAGAAGAAAACAGATAAAGATCTAATGCAAAAATGGATAAAACACCTAACACAAGTTCAAAGCAGACGGAGGTGAATATAATTGTAACCACAAAAAGAGAACATCGGGAGTTATTGAGTAATCGAAGGGTTCTTTGGAGCACGCCAGTTATGTACTGGTGAAAAAAAGATGGCAATCTAAAATGCTGGGTTGATTATAGAAATCTCAATACCATAACGGTGATGAGCACCTTCAATATCATTTTTTTTTACCAATATTTTTGATACGAGTTTCAAAAATGTTGGTTATAATACGACCCTATAAAATGGACATCTATTAATTGCACCCTATATTTTAATTGCGACTGCTGCGGATGCTACTAATTGCTGACGTATATATATGTACAAAATACATTATAAAAGTAACACAATAAGTTGTATGTTTAATTCACCGACACGAAACTATATTACAGGTACTCGAGTATACCTACGCGTAACAAAATAAGAAAGAACACCTCTTAGCCTGAAAATAATTACGTCTACATAAATTTTAATGTATTTTTAATTGAATTCACCTTAAGAAATCATGTAAGAAAGACGAATGAATATCAATTATTAACACTTCCCAATGAGTATTTCCGAAGATGATGTGTATATGTGTGTGTATGTAACATAAAACATTTAAAAAGTCTTAATAATAATTTGTGTTTTGTTATGTTTATTCTAAAAGACAACAAATCTTTTATTATTATTATTATTATAACATTAAAACATCTGTCATAACTGTTTAATAAAATGAAAAAAAAAAATTTAATAAGAAGTTTATAAAAACTAACAAAAAAAATCTTATAATTACGGTTCTTTAGTGGTTCTTTCAAAATTATTTATTTATTTATATTTATAATAACTTTAAATTTTAATTGATACGAATAAAATTTTTGTTGTTGTTCTTTAAATTTTGTGTTATATCGGACCATACGAGTATTTTGATGGGAAGATGTAAAATTACCATATAACATTCTAAAAGATGTTATGTTGAGATGCAAAGCATATTCGGGTTAAACGATTCGATTCAAAATAACCAGATGTCTTGCCTAAATAATTGTGTGATAGAAAGAATATCATAGCAATATAAGAGGTTTAAAGACATATTGCACGCAATATATACAAAATTTATAATATAATGGCTCTGGCCCGATCGATATAAACTCGATAATTGCTAATATTTAAAATAGTACACGGTATGCGTTTCTTATTTTTAAAGTTTGTATGTCGGCCCTCAGGCCTGGATTTTTTTGTTGTACATTTATAACGTGTTAGAGACGTTTTAAATGATATGTGCAAAATATTACCAGCTGCATGGCAGTCTCGTTTTAAACATTGCTCTAATTAGATCGTAAGGAACAAGAGTTTACGGTTCGTTGTTAATGGAATGGAGCTTTTTCGTTCCCGATGCATAACATATTTTCTTGTATTTGGGCATTCGCATGTCTCGTAAAACTCAAATAAATATATAAATAAATAAATATATATATATATATATATATATATATATATATATATATATATATATATATATATATATATATATATATATATATATATATATATATATATATTGCAAACAAGCAGTTCGCACAGCCTCATGATGTGTATGCATTACTAGCAAGTTCCGTTTAGCCCAGTCGACGTAGGACTCTGCACAATCATTCTTCTTGCACACGAATTCACATTCGCACGATGCATCTCGCAATCTACCAATCCACTCAGAGTATGATTTCTCTGTATTCATCTTCAAGTGCGAACATATACATCTTGCTGCCAACACGTGCATTTTCGATCGAAAAAATGTTTTTAGTTTATCGATCATCACGGTAAATTTTTCGGTTTTGTACTGATCGCCATCATTGTATAATTTTCTCAAATCATTAAAAGTGGTCGTTCCAACCCAAGATAAGAATAATGACTTCTTTTTCTCTTCATCTACAACATTAGTTCTATTAAAATATGCTTCCATTTGAGCAGGAAAAACTGAATACTTGCGGCTTGAAAAACCAAAATTTTAGGCTACGTCACAAAAATTGACTACATATGATGGAATTCCAGTATAGTAAAAAGGTGTTTCAACTGTAGCTGTTACTTCAGTTGAAGTTACCGTTGCTGATTACAAATAGTCACGAAAGACCCAGCATATTTAGATTGGACTGGGTGGATGCATTCGAACTGCGAGTCAATTTATTACAATCGGGAAAAGTTGTGGTCTAACAGTTGAAGTTGGAAGATACAATCACAAATGCAGCCAACCAAAAGCATTTATATGATCTCGTGTCAGGTATGTGTTGTTCCTATAGTAACATATTTGAAAATACACTTAAGTGCTGTACCAATCAAGAGCTCATTTAATGTTGAAATAAAATGCGGTTTCGAGATTTTTCAAAAGCCATCCGGTTTCATTTTCTCAAATGGGTGCAGTCAAAAAGGAAATTGAGCGGCTTGTGGAGATAGGTGTCCAGAAGTCAATACAGTACAATGAATTGCCTCAATTGTAACCGTACTCTCAATTGTAATCCGGATTCGTCTGTTGGACTTTGCAGTGATTTTAAAGTTACGGCAAACCTACAATTGAAGATTGAACAATATCCAATTTTCGATTCTTTTCCAAAATTGATCTGGCTGAGGCGTATTTCAACAAAAGCCTTTCCGAATAGCTAGTGCTCCCACGGTTTTTCATAAATTAATGGATCAATTGTTGGTAGGATTACCAAATACGACAAGTTATCCAGATACTATTGTAGTTTCAGGTGAGTCAATAGCAGAACACTTGAAGTCTTTGGAGCTACTATTCAAACGGTTATACGAAACTGAGTTTAAATGTAACCTCAAGAAATATCAGTTTTGACTGAAATCAAATACCTTGGACATACCATATCGAAAGACGGAAAACAGCCGTCACATGAAGGAGTAGCTGCCATTGAGAAATTGCCCCATCTTAAGAATCTAAAGGAAGTTAAATTGTTTCTTGGGAAAGCGAGTTATTACAATAAATTTCTTAGAAACTTTTCTAGTATATCCACCCCGTTAAACAAATTACGCCTTACAAATATCGAGTTGACTTGGAATGAGTCAATATAAGGTTCTTTTCAAGCTATAAAGAAAGGAATTGTAGAAGCAACAAAGTTGGTTCATTTTTGTGACGATTTAACTCTTGTGCTAGCTACCGACGCTTCAAACTACGGGATAGGCGCAGTAATTTAGCATCGATTCCCCAATGGTGAAGAAAAGCCTATTGCTTTCGCGTCAAAAACGCTAAATAAACATCAATGCAGATATTCGTAGATCGAGAAGGAGGCCTTATATATTATTTTCGGTTGTACGAGGTTCCATCAATATCTATATGGTCGACCTTTTGCACTATTAACTGACCATAAAGCCTTTGGTTAGTTTGTTTCATCCGGAGAAGAAACTACCAGTCATGACTATCCAGAGATTACAACGTTGGGCTATCACGTTGATGGGGTACAACTATACGATCCGATATAGACCGACCACGAAACATTCTAACGCAGATGCACTGTACTAAATATGAGTATCAAAAACTCAATTTCATGTTATGAAATTACAACAAGTGGAATTACCCCTTCGAATGACTGAGTAATTGCGTTTAGAGAATTCTCACAAACCAAAACAGTAAAGCCAATTCAGCATATGGTTGGAACAGTTAATTATCACTATAGATTTATACCTAACTTGGCAGATATAATGTCACAATTTTAAAATCAAATTAATTCTTTCAGCGAACAAGATAAGATAGCTTTAATTTCATGGCCTTCAGAGTGTCAAGTAGTGTTTGAGACAATTAATAACTCTAAAAGAAGTTGTCAAAGGATGAACAAATGTATTTTTCAATTCCAAAAAACATAGTAGTCGAAACTCTTTAAAGACATGGCGAAATCTTTGTTTTTGTTTTTATTGGTTTCGACATTGACAAATTATTTCAATGTCACGAATTAGACCCTTAATTGAGAGAAATCCTAAACAGCAAGAAACGACCCGTCCAACAAAAGAATCCATCCACAATCAAGCTACGAAATATTATGCAGAATCTAATTCCAACGGATTCACGAAAACAGCAGCGGAGTAAAATATTTAAAGTTACACTAAAAACAAAAGAATTACCCGTTTTATGATAATACGTCATGATTTCGTGTAAAAGAATTTAAATATGTAGATAAATGTATATTGCTATGCCATTAAACTTCCCATATCCTTAAATGGCGGTACCAACAAACGTTTTGAGCCATACGCAGAATCTCCAAGTAAGAACGTACTATTAATAAAATATGTGTTATAATCCTTGAAAGATTTCCTAAATAAAAAGTATTGACGAAAAACTCTAAATCCATCTCCATGGTATGATCCGTGCTCGCCACTATATACGAAATTAAATATATTTCCATCATGCAACACTCTTTGAATATAATCCTGCAATATTGCAGGATTTTTCGCAGTAATAGGATAATAATCCTGAAATATTTCATTCTGTTAGAATACTGGTTTATTTTCTTTGGGCCCTTTCACTTAAATATGTGTTTCATCTATAGCAGTAGGAACTCCAAAGATCTGTTTCATTTTTTTGAATCCCAAAGTAATTTATTGTAATCTTTCGGGAGATTTTAGCCATTCAAAAAATTGGTCAGCGTCTGAGACTATCTATGATGACATTCGATTTACAATAGCTCAAGCTGTACTTGCAATACGTGTTGGTTTGCAATAAAGCACTGATCGCTTCTCTCATGACTACGTCCTGTTTCGATTTTAAAGGGTTAACTAGCTGTAATAATCCCATAAGAATCTTTTAATAAGATCATGTGACTAAATTTTTTTCAGTCACTAAACAGTTCTTAGCCACAATTTACTACGTCTGGTTCTTCAAACCGTACATTTGAAAGAGATTTTCCACTTTAGTTTACATATCGCCCGCTTGGTGACAATAACTTCTATGAGAAAAAACGACATTTTCAGGCGGTATAAAAACCTGGTTTAGCAAGATTCCAATAGAAATGAACAATTGAAATTGATATACATTTTTATTGTAATGTCTTAGAGTGATAGTTGCTTGGAAGATGTATCTCTTATTTTTTTAATTTTAATGTACAATTTCACAAGGAAAACTGATAACATTGGAGATTTTGACGTTAAAATTTACGCGAATTTATAGAGGAGTTTTTGTTTCTTGTTTCTCTTCTATATCTTTATTTGGGAATTGTTGGCCAATTGAAACAATGTGTAAAGAAAACTCTTAAACAAAACTTTTGAATGAATAATTGTTGGACTTATATGGGAGAATAATTGCTTTGAAAAGTACGAAAAGAGTTACATTAACTTAATGAAAAATTCAAAAATTTATTTAAGAAACAATACCTACAGTTATATACTTAATGCCAGTGAAATCATTATAATGAAGCGTGAAATTTGAGCGTTCAAATACAATTTGCACATAACAAATAGAATAGAAATATATCGGCAGTGATGAATGGCCTTGATAACTTATGGGAGACTTGTATTTCTGCTGCTGATTTATTTGCCAATTTTTACAAGCTGCAAAGAATAAAAAGAATGAATGCCGATATGTAAATGACATTGCTCAATCGACTTAGTTCTATAGTCAGTAAATGAGAAAACCTTATGCCCAAAGAAGATTTCACAAATTTAACGCGGATGGACCGCTGTTTAACGACGTCATCCAAAAATGTTGATCGTTAAGACGTATATGTTGTTGCATAATAATCGATACATTTATATCAATTCGATGACAAACTAAAGCCGATCATGGGAGATTATGATCAGGCCTTCGGAGATTAAGACATTTTTTAAATATGATATTTAGAACATAATTTAATAATAGTCAACATGATATTGATAATGATGATTGGGCGATCATTAAAATATCAGTTGTTTGCAAGAGATACCTGATAAAAAAGAACTAAGAAAATAATTAAGGAATAGTAGTTATCAGTGTTGGGTTGTAGTGGATTATAAATATAAGACAGACAGTAGTATAAAACAATAGGATTGAAAAACCTGGACATTAATAATAGCTTAATGTGAATTGTAATTTAAAAAAATTTAAAATGGAAAAATTGTGACTACGAAAAAAATGAAATATCGGAAGACCAACTGATTTTTCACTGATATTGCCCACCCTGTACTTGCATGTTAAATAATTCATGTAGAAACATTTTTGATCTCTTGAATTTTTCATATATAAAGAAAAATAATAAAACAAATCTTATCTATATAAGCGGTTGAAGGAAAAAGCAATTTCTTTACATAAACTCTGGTAAAATAAAAAACTGTTGCTTTCAGTTTTTCAATTTATCAAAAAAAAAAAAAACTATAATGTGATAGTAAAAAAGTAATAATAATCCTTCAAGTCAGATGAAATAAACTTTATTATTTTTCTTATTACCAAAAATATTATTGAGACTCATAATTTATACACCTCGTTGCACTCGACAAAAATAAAATGTCCGTACTTAGATTAATGCATAATTAAATTTTAAACTAGTTTCAATTAAGTTTTAATTACAAATCTGTTTTTAATGTTCCAAAGTATATTTTTTACATTAGCGAAAAGCAAACGAACAAAAAAAAACTATATACTAAAAGTTTCACATAAAAAGCTCATAAATTTTTAAAACCAACTAACTTGGAAAACTCATTCAATCTGGTATTTTCATTTTTAATCTTATATTAAACAGTTAGTCATAACTGCACACACATTCACAAAAAAAAATCAATTTAGTTGTTGTTGGTATAGTACACCAAACGATTTTCATTCTTTTCCAATTAACCAAATTACTCTTTTACTAGATGTAGTGCCCGTACCCATTGCAACTTCTTATAGCTTATACTATTTTCCTCGTGTATTGTTTTCGTAATGAGATTTTTCTTAGGTTTTTGCTAACGAAAAATTAAATCTGTTTTCTTGGGGATTTAATCTAGAGAGATTAAAGTCAGTCAGAATACAACTTACATACAAAAATAAAATATAAAAAAAAAACACGGTGGAAAAACAGGTGGATTGATTGACATCAATTAATGTTTTTATTTCGTAGATCTTTTCATTTTGCTTTCGGGCTGTTTTCTATATAATATACAAGTCAAGTATATACGACATGTACATAATACACAACTTTTGTGTGTGTTAACCCTTTTTGTGTCATACATCATCAAAACAAACAAAACGCCAACAATACTTTGTATGTACACATAGAAAGAGAGTCAGAACGATAGATACGAGTAGTAAATTGTCAAGTCACCGGAGTAAATAAATATTCTAACTTTTAATTTGAATATGAAATTAGGTTAACTCTTCTTTTTGTATATATAATTTATAGCTTTATCATCATTCATCCATCTAACCATCCAACCCAAACAAAACCCATTCTTCCTGAGTCACATCACATGTAGAGTATATGAACAACCGAAAATTGTTTTTTGATCTACCTCTCAAAAAAATAAAAATTGTATTTTTACTTCGGTTTAGTTGCTTTATAATTTTAAGGTACACACACACACAAAGTGAAATTATTTTTTTTTACGAGTCGAAGACTAATTTGCATAAATGTAATTCAATTGTATTCAAAATAGTTACAACTAAATTAAAACGTAATACAAATAATAATAGCGCAATAGCTAGAACATGGTTGTAATTATAAACGAAAATTAATTTTTTTCATTATTAATGGAAATGTTACAGTTGAAGGGAGGGTTTGTCTATCTATCTATCTATCTATCTATAGAACATACTCGTTTCAACGATATGGGGGAGCTTCATCTAACTATCCAACCAAAGGTGACCAAAATAACAAAAACAAAACGAAAAATTATTTTTTACGAACACTTCGTCAATATGTTGCGGCGATGACCATCAAAAAAATTGTTGAATCCGTATAAATTATCTAAAATTATCTAAAAACAAAATTTATGCAAATTTTTATAATCGGTCCAATTAAATGGGTAAATATTTTGTGTGTGTGTATGCACGAAAACCCCACAAAACAAAAATGATGAAACACTTTTTGTGTGGTGCCTAAACGTCATAAGACAATCGAAATGGAACAAAATATATGGACACAAATGTAATTACAATTTAACATCCGTTAAGACTATAGTCTTGTAATTTAAAAGTTTAATTAAATATTGGAATGATAAACAATTTTAATGTTGGAATTTAATTTAACAAAAAAAGAAATTAGAATTTAAAATACGTTTGTGAAAAAGGAAATTAACGATTTTCCTTTTAGTTTTGACTTTTTTCAACTTTAAAAGGTACACAACGTTTTTGAACGAACCTACATGTAAACTGTATAGATTATTTGCAACTTGGTTAAGTGAACTAATTTTTTTGTCAGTATAACAGTTATTTCATTTAGTTTTGGTGTTAAATTATTTGTTTTTGAATATGTAATTTATATAAATTTAGGAGTTTTCTGTGGGTATCAATTGGATTTTCTTGTAATAACAATGACGTATTTTGCCAGTTTAACGGTTATTTCATTTAATTTTCGTGCTTAATAATTTTGTTTTATATACATTTAAGAATGTTTCAATATCTAAAACAATTATTGCGAGGCGAGCAATCGCCAATTCGCATTTCGAATGCAGTCCATATTAAAAGCCTAATGGACACATCCAAGTAGTTCGTGACCTCAGAGCTTTGGGAGATGTTATTGAATCGCGTGATCCTTGGCTCATATACGTATTATTAAAGAAGTTGGAAGATAGATCAGGAAGGAAATAAAGACGTCATTCAGTCGATCACACTGGGGTGTTGTTTCGGCATAAAATCTAGCCGACATTGTGTCATGAGGACTTTTCCCGCATGATCTCAAATTCAAATGTCTGTGGTTAAATGAACCTCTAATTGTAATGAAATTTATCTCTAGCTGGAAAGGCAATCAGAAGTAATGAACTGTTTCTAACTTCCTGAACCCGATATAAATCAAAAAACCATCAAATGATCTAAAACTTGAGTCAACATTGTAGGAAGCGTTGATGTCTCGAATACCGCACTTCCATTTATCAAAAAACAAAGTAGCTGAAACCGAGAATCCCATGACACATAAATGACTAAGTCATTATCAAAGAAGACAACTTACCTGCAACTATATGCGGGTGCTTGGAAAGTTAATCAAAATGTACCCTGGATCTGATGGTCTTACGAGAGTTGTTACAATCAAGACAAACACGGACATCTAAAAAACCCAATTACAAAGTTGATTAAACTTCCAATTGAACCCGACAATTGACGATCAAATGTTCAGAAGGAATGTTCAGAAGAGATAGAGTTTATAACGAATTAAATTAAACCGGGTTTCATTTTTTGTTTAATTTTTAATTTTTGACGAATATATAGTCCATTCAATATAAGTCTCGTGGAATCAAAGCCCATTACAATTTTGGGCCAGTAAAAACTGAAAATAACACCTAACAGTATTGTAGAAGCGGCAAGTAAATCGCCTAAAAGTGGAAATATCTTCATTCGATGGTGAATATAATATATGGAGTGCATTTAAAGTTATCTTTACCGAACTTATTGACCAAAATTAAATATTGTCCAAAGTAGTAAAAATGACTTATTTAAAATCGTCGGAACTTCAAAAAGGAGCTGCTGCTTCTACTTATAAACCACAGGGAAAATTACAAGCCTGGAGCATATTCAACAGCTTAGTATGAGTAATATATTTGAAGCATTCGTGGTCTTCATATTGAGGAAGAAACTGGATCGTTATTAGAGGAGATGGTGAAATAACAAGGCAGACATACCATGTGCCCAAGTTATGCAGCCTTTGAAACATATGAATGAAGCAACTATATGCACACTAAGCTGGATACAACAATGCAAATAACATCACAAATTGGAACATTGCTACTTATTCAAAAAATGCAAGGCAGCCATTAGCACTGGTCAGTACTTCCACTTATCGATAAGAAAGATGTAATTATTGGATGGTTTATAGTAGCAACTGAATGACACTGAGCATTCATTGAAATTAAGCATTCCTTTTTTTTATAACCGACATTAAAATTAATTATCAAAAATCTAAAAAATTATGAATTTTGGTTAAATTCTAAAAATACGAGAAAACCGGTTCACGAAATATTTAGTATCAGAACATATCTCTATCTGGTTTCGAAACAATCTCTCGTCAGTAAAACTGCAAAATATCAGACAGCAAAAATGAATTATTTTCACATTGCACTCACCCTATATAAATCCATCTCGTATATTATAATACATTTTCTAAACAAAAAATTGTCTATTGACTTTTCTTATCTCGATGATGAAAAACCAAAAATAAAATAAGGAAAATCTAAATAAAATTCTGCAACTTGTGTATACAATTTTATATATGTGTATATATATCTAGACGAACACGGTAAATTCCACAATATCATTATTATATCGAGTTCACTTCTTCGTCTCGTGTGCTTCATCTATATATTTCCACCTTAAAAATATTTTGTTGTGTTGTTGGAAAATTCTTAATCAATTCAATATCTATCATAGTTGTTGGTTTTGGTTCAATATTTCATTTATTCAATTTTTTATTTTATTTTTAGTCTACATAGAAGCATATATCGGTATGTAAATAGTGGTGATCAACAGTTTATCGACGTTTTCAAAACCAAGAATGTGAATATAGGAGGTAGAAGAATGGGTTGACTGCAAAAAAAAAAAAATCAACTTCTAGCTTAGCATCAAAACCTTATACTTGAAGTATGTTAAAAATGCACTGAATCCATCAAACGGGATCAATATCCCTCTAGGGTTCTATTTTCTACGATATCGAGGCTAAATAATGAACAAGAAGTCATAAAAACGGATGAACAGGCTTAGCTAATAAAAAAAACAAATCTCAGCCACATTTCTCTATTATTGGAAATTAAGGAGTCGGAAAGAAGTGTTGCAAATTGTCGCAGCATTTCTGAATAAATCAAAAGTTTTTGACTCCGGTTTTGCATGCTGACCTTTTGTTGAGGGAGGTTCATTGCAAAATTTTCCCGTAGCTCGTGTCCCTTTGGTAAAATCCTATCAAAAGAAAAAAGTTTCTTATTTGCACTAACACCACTCCTACGCAGGTTTGATAATGCGTGTCTGTTTTATTTATGTCTAACTAGCCGTGCAACATCGAAATAAACGTAAAGCAGCTGTTCGCGGTACTATTAAAAGGTCAGCGGATTGTGATGCTAAGGCATTTTCACGAATTATTTCACTACACTTTGTCAATATAGGGTCCTGCACAAATTTAATAAGCTTTTAAATTTTCAGCTGTATATATAACTTTATATAGGTATTGCTGCATGCGGTTTAGCACAAATAACATGTCACAGAAATACATCACAAAGAACCATTTTACAGCATTTACAAAACAAGGTACCTAGATTTGTGTACGGTTCCTAATATAGTCCACCAGACCAATTGGACACCATCCACTACTACTTGGATTTTGCGGCAAAAAAAGAAGTTCTCAATCCATAAAATAAACGAATCGTAAAGGCCAACTAATCTCAATTTGCACAGCAAATCCTTCTGCCACATGCGATCAAATGCTTGATTCACCTACTGAACGCCCTCTACAAAAAACCAAGTGACGATCGAAAATTTGAAGGTTATATCTTCTAAATATTTCATAAAATGGAATTTTATTATGGTCTTAAATACTTTAGAAAGCACCAAAAGGATAGTGATAGGCAATAATTTGAAAGGTCCGATTTGCTGCTTTTTTGGCACAGGATGTACGTTAGCAGTTTTCCACATAGAAAAAAAGGGTTGCCAGAAGACATACATCGGTGGAACAATCACGATAGTGAATGATTTAGACAGTGGTTTACAATAATATTTAAGAACAATTGAGGAAAACCATCCGAACCGGCTGAATTGTTTGTGTAAATATTTGTAAGGACTTTAGCGATAATTTTAAGCCTGAATCTAATGCAGCGCATCGAGCTGGCGAGAGAGATAATCATTACTGTCAGCTAAATTAGAGTTTAAAGCAAATTTTTGGGCGAGGAATTGTTTTTGGCATTAAAAAAAATATTGCCCCCATCTTTCAAAGGTGGTATAGATGATTTCCTACTATATCCCAGAAGTTTTCCTTAACTTTACGAGCAAAAGACCAAAAGGTCCGATTGTTATAACCTCGGTTTAAGAGTTTCCGCAACTCTTCTGTATCCTTATTTTTTTATCTTTTTTAGCTTGCGACACCCTTCGCATTGTTAAATGCTGATTTATCAGTTTTTCACATATATCCAGTGAGAGGCTTCTTTATTGGTGATTGCTGTTTTGCAGTCGTGATTATGCCAAAGATTGTTTGATTTGACAGTTGAACCACTATCAATGGGAGCACTATCAGTTTCACCAAAGCAAAATAGAAGTGTCATTTGAATTTTGGGCGTTCAGTAGGAACATTCACTTGGCATGAAAGCAATGTTGGAAATTTCGCTGTAATAAGCCGATGGTTTCACTTTTCTAAAGAGAAACTGGCAGAGATATTGTATTTCTCCGCATGTGATGTTAAAAACAAATCCATTAGATGACATGTATCCTTAACCGTATCTGGTATTCCCGTAAGCCGATCTACGAGCTGTTTTAGTAGGTTTAAAGCTACAAACACTTTAGCCGCCTCACTAGCCGATGTAGCAGACTTAGAATATGGAAATAATAACTGCCACAGCGATTCCAGTATTTGATGATTTCTGAAGGATACGCTCAATGGAATCTGACAGAGTATCAAAACCAAAATGAACGGCGCCTGTAATATTTGAGCTTTGATAAAGACCATATTGAAGAGAAGGTATTTCGAGAAATAGATTTCAACCCATATTAAGCTGAAATCATTATTCGTACTTTGGCCTAAAAACTGGGAATGGAAAAAGGAATATCTTTGCGGATTAAATGTCCTGCCCTCTATGGTAAATAAACCCATAGATTAAAGAGTCATCCTTAATACCAATGGCCGAAGAATCATCGGAGTCAAAAGTGTTGGTCTCGGTGAGAAGTAAAAGTTTAAACCACTGGTTTTGTGAAAGCTGAACACGACTGAACACCTAAAATATTGTCCCCATGTGAACAGTCTCCCCAATAAGTGCAATTTGTCAACAAACATCAAAAATTCTGGGTATCCAGAAAAGTTATTAATTCTGTTTTGCATACTGGTATGTTGATGAAGTTAATACGCTGTCGAGTTTTCCTATTTTTAGTTTATCGAGTGGAATCATACAACGATTAGATATTTGCAACGAAAAAGAACTTGGGTACTTTCGTGCTTGAATAAATCTACTTTTTTATTAAGGTCATCTAGGTCCGACGTGCCTAGAGTTAAATAATGCAATACAACGACGAAGGCTTTGGTCGTTATTTGTATGTATCGATCGAGTGTGAAATATTCAGTATTTAAACGGCAGATAAATTATGAATTATTCCCACTCAAACAGAGTTTTTCCGTTAAAAAGCCTTTGACTAGAGCACTTCAGTCTAAAACTAAACACAAGAGTCGACAAACTAATTTTAAAGCTACCAGGAGTTCAATAACACTTTATCGGTGGAATAAATAAAAAAGAAAAGAAAAGGAAAAAGCCGCTGAAGCTACAATTAAGCACTTTATTAGCAAACAGTTTATATTCTGCAAAAATGTAGGTCAAACGCATTCGAAGTTTTGGACGTTCTTAATGATAGACAAAAATTCATAATGTATATAGATAAAACCATTTCTTCTACAGAAATATTAAGCCTTCAATTGAACTCCAAAAAAGATGATCACTTATCCTTTCAAATGTACTCGCCAAAAGTTGTAACAGAAAAAGAAAAAAGATGAAAAGAAAGATGAAGCTAGAAAAACTTACATATCGCGGTGAACTGACAAAAATCAACATTTACTTAAATTTCACTTCCCCAACTTGAACTGCGGGACTGTGCAGCGCACATTTTTGTACCAAACTAACAAATGTAGTGAGAAAAAGTTTTAAGCAAGAAATTGAAATACACATACTTAGACTGGTTCGACCATAGTCAAGTGTTAACATTCGTAGCCGATAACCAGAGTATGTAACCTAGGAATGATTGGAACCGTGTTAGGTCTGAAGATAATCCAGTCGGCTAAGCGTCAAGGGTAGTTTTATCATCGAAACTTAAGACGCTCAGCAAATAGTGACTAGGATTATCTAGTAAACAGAAAAACGTAATCATAATGGAATTATATCCTAAATAGAAAATAGGAAGTGCGATATAATGACACCATTTCGTAAATTTCATGTTTTAAATGTCGGATCAATAGGTCGAAGTAGTTTATGGGCAAGCTATCAGCCGTTTACCAGCCATTAATCAAACGAGGCTCTTTGCGAAACTAAAATAGGTGTAGGAAATTAGAAACTTTAAAAATAATATAAGTTATTACAGGTTAATGCCCTAAATTAAATTAATTGGTACCATATACCTCAATCCGTTCAATATTTTGTTGGTTTTACATCTCCATCTAATGATTAACATCCGATAATGACAATTCCTTCGAAGTACTTATACCGGCACATTTCCTGAATAAAACATCTTTAGGTTTTTTACCAGATTATAGACTGGAAGACACTTGGATATTTATATTATCTAGGTGGCAGCAAGTTGAGCTAAGAGCTCAACGTTTTTTCAAAACATCAGAAGATAAAATTAAAATTGTCTAGTGCTAACCTTGCATCGTGTAAGTGAGCTATGGACAAAATCATTTACACTATTCCAGTTGATAGCGGATTAATCGAAAATCGATAAATTTGACCTAAAACTCGTTAAAAAGTGATCGATGCACATTTTAGATTTTACCGCCAAATTTGCTAAACATTTTCAACTCTGAAAAAGCGAGAATAAAAGATGAATAATGTTCTTTCGTTCATGTTAATTTCATGTCAGCAAACAATTGAAATTCAGATATATCACGTGTAGCTCATTAAATGCCGGTATTAACCTTCTTGAAGAAAAATTATAAAGCATTTCAAGTTGCCACTGGACGACGTCGTTATAACCTGATCATGTGGTCTTAATAAGAATTATCAGTGAAAAGACGAACCTTATATTAGGCTTAATTAGTGCGAGATGTCGTCGGTAAAAAAATAGAATTAATAATACTTATAGATTCCAAAATCAGGTGAAACCATCCTTCACGACATGCTTGAATCGCTACGGCCTTAAAAAACCAGTTTAGAAAAAATTTAAAGTTCTATTTGATAACTGCTTTGCTGCTAGTAAAATTTCAGTTGAAACGCTTCGCTGTGCTGAAAAAGAAAACTCATTCAGCCTTTAGATTTAAATCTCTATACAATTCACGGAAATGTTCAAAAAAGTCCAACCAACATGTGCTGACAAATACTATAATTTTAGCAACAGGTGTTGAAATTGGTTCTCAGAAACACAAAGTAATAACATTCTCTTAAAATTGCTGGTCATTCATCTAGGTCGACACATTTGGATAATATCACCAACGCTTACACAAAATTTATTGATATCGATTCAATTACGATCGATATTAAATTTTCTTAAAGAAAACGCTTTTATATTAAAAATTCTTGTCCGCATAAAAAATAAAAATGTAAATTTTAATTTAATATATTTGTATGTAGCATTTTTGTGTTGTCAATAAAGCAATTAAATTAAATAAATTTAATAAAATTTAAAAAAAAAATTCGAACATGTTTTAAAAATCTTGAAACCTAATAAATTATTGAATATTTTAATTTGCATTTTATTAAATTCAATTTTTTTTTTTTAATTTAAATTTGTTACAAATAAATAAATTATTATAACAAGACAACAATATTTCAGTTGTTAAATTTTTATTTTTTATTTATTTATTTAATTGAAATGTTTTTGTATTTTAATATTTAAACGGAGTTGTTGCTGGTTGTGTTGTACAAGATAATTTATTTGATTTAAGTTGAACAATTTTTTATACAGTTCGAATTTTTGTTGGTGTCATTCGTTTTGGTTTAAACGAGGTGCAAGTGTATACAAATATATTACAGATCGGTGCATTAAAAGGGTCATTAAAATTTTTAAAATGCGTGGTAGTTTTGTATAGTACAGTGATTGATAAAGATTATGGAATGAATTATTTAAAGAAAGTAGTGCAATAACCTAAAACAGCACCTGAATATGCGGTTTTAATATAAATGTATATGCTTTAAATATTTCTACCACATATCATCGATCAAGATTATCGGTGTACACATAGTGAATATAACAACATAGCTTCTTTCCACAAACGCGTCAACGGTAATCCCGCATAAAATCTGATAAAATATTTTACATAAAATACATAATTAATGACAACACTATTCTAATTGCCAACGAATAATTTATTTATACAGAACATTATATTATATAAAAACTATTTTCACAAAAGTCGAATCCAAATATAGAAAACTATGTATTTCTTATGTTGGTCGTCTTTGAGAATATAGCTACATACATATATAGCTGTATACCAAAACCGAACAAACCCATATTAAATTTAAAAAGATAAATTAAAATTTTATTTATATATAATATATAATCTATTTTAAGATCAGATACTATATTATCTTTAAAAACTAATTTATTTTTAAACTTTATTTTTTTGTCAGATTTTAACATTTTTTTTTTTTTTAAGAAAATGCACTCTCGCAGACTATAATACGACTTAACTGACTAAGCAAATGCCATATATACATATACCGGGTGGGTCATTTAAGTTGACACAGGTACATATATCGTAACATGTAAGGAAGTACAAGATATGATTGCAAGATTTTATCTATGGTCGTTACATTGTGATTTGTAACGTACGTTTGTGGGCGATTTAAAGATCAGATCGCCAATTGATTACGTATTTTTTTCATTTGAACAGTTATTTCATTTAATTTTCGTGCTAAATATTTTTTTTGGGGTTTTGAGGGTGTTGGCGAGTCTTTTTACTGTTATGTTTTTGAACTTTTAAGTAATAACGACATTTAGTTTATTACAGCTTAACGCTTGGAGATAATAATTAAGTAAAATTTTAATTTGTCAGATGTTTAGGAGATTTTAGATATAGACTTACATTGGAGTTTATTTGGACTAATTGTAATTTTAAATTTTTTCAAAACAGTATTACTCTCCAGTTAGAATGACGAAGTTAAATGAAAACTTGAATCCTGGTATTGCACATATGCACCCATGTATGAGAATACTAAAGAAACGACAGGTATCGGGATGTGAATGTGAGTTTTTTCTGGCCAATTTTCAAATTAGCAACATCTTAAAAAGAACATACTCCTCAACACAAGGAAGTTTCAGCACCGGGCTAAAACTCTGGTCTACGATTTCAATAACATGAGCATGGTTTGATTTGCAATGCTCTGCGAACCTTCCAATCGGAAGAAGGAAGGCTAAAGTGCCTGGTTCAGTTGGACACATTTCAGTAGTTGTACGAATTGCATCCTTCGTTGCCGCGTTACATGCCATATTAACAAATTCAAGAACTTATCGAAGAGTTTGTGTGGCACGTGAGATATTTTAAGCTCAAAAAGAAAACTGAAAAAAACTAATAGAGACCTGGAGCCAACAAAATGGTAATTTGAGAATGTCAACATTATCTACTCATTCGTAAAAATCGATCAATCACAGACAATGTTCGAGGACTTTACAGAAAAGAAGTATTGACGAGAATATCATGACAATCTAGCAGTCCGCAGCAGCACAGCGAACTAGAAACATGGACTATAAAGAGATATTCATTTACATCACTCGCAGTATTCAATAATAAATAAATGATAGAACAGACCACGCGAGATTGTTGATCAAATAAACTCTTGGAACTGGAAGAACTTTCGTGTTCATCTTACACAGAAACCAATTGAACCGGTGCTATAGCAAAGAAACGATAAAGGTGGCCATCTACTACATTGAACAGAAGGATTAAAAGGATGAACAACCCAATCCGTCAAATTTAGGAAAAATCTAAACTTCTCTCTTTGCAGTAATAGTACGCCAATTATTTCTGTTATAACTTAGAAGTACATAGAATAGACTAAAAGTCAATTTATTAAAAAAACGGTGAATTAAAGGTCAATTTATTAAGTTTGATCATCAACAAACCAAAACTATTTCCGGTAATTTTGAAATTTAAAGTATTGCTCATAAATGTTGCTTTCATTTATCCAGATTTAGTTTTTCCACTACTGAAGCCGATATTTTGGCCCTCGAAAATAAATAATTGGATACTAATTTGTGCAAGGTTGGTATATTTATACTAAAATTGGGTATAAACAACCAACTTCGTATAAAGGCTCTAAATGCAGAAACATGGCGGATTATGGTTAGTATTTTATCTTTCGCTAACCGAAATTTCCATCTAATAGCCTCAAATGTAAAACTTCGGGTATTGGTTGTGATAGTGAACTCACCTTAAATTTATCAGTTTTATACAAAGTTGGGGAAGTTCTACCCCAAAAATTTCGTATCAAATGCTATCCCTTCCATTTACTACCACAATGCCTCCAGGATCCGTGGTAAAGCTAAATTATGTTTGCTTGGTGTTCTGGACAGCTCTGAAGAATTTTTCCCATTCGACTATGTGGTCCATAAAAAACACCAATGTAATTATAATATTAGCTTTAAAGGAATAGGTGTGTTGAATGCTGTTAAAAGCTTGATTCAAAATGAAAACTTTGGAGGCTATCCAATTTTTGATGTTCATCAATTTTTGAGGTTCCTGTTTACATTCCAAATGGAAGTTTTGGATTATTTTCTTGAAAATATGGAATTTCAGAAACTGAACTGCTGGGTTTTCTACACTTATGATAATTTCAGGACTCTCCTGCAAGTCAGTTTTCTGATATCTGCAATCTTTTTGCCGATTATATTCTTTCTGTTTATGAACTTTCTGCAGCATCTGCTACATCACCAGGGAGTGGCTAATACCTCGGCCGCTAGTATTTATCTACCAGGTCACTAATTCAAAATGCTGGTACAAAACGATTGAGATCTTGATCCACGCGAACCAAGTCACAAGCGATCAGTTGTCTATCGCCCCAACAAGCGGTGATAACCGACGATGTCTTGCGGGAACCTCCTACAATCAACAGGTACACGTAACTAAGGAACGTCCTGATTAAGCAAACAATTCTCTCGGACAGAAAAACCTGGAAACTCTGTTAGATAAAACAGAGATGAGCGACCAACGCCCATCCTAAGTTTTACGGCTCATAAAAGCACTAGTAATTTTTTATGGATCAAAAAACTACCTGAATTTATTCAGATAGGTTTGATGACACAGCAGGGTAAAGGTGTAGATGAACTTTCCAATATAGCCGACCGGGTTATTCCACCCACCCACGTGGTGGACGCTGCCTACCACGAGTAACGATAACACGTCAAAGTTTTATCAGAAGTCAACAAGGCATCCTGGACAAACTACAAGTAGTTCGAGTACCAAAGAGCAACTTCGTCGTACGCTCGAAATACTTAATTCTAGACTAGATATTTTCGAACTTTCAGTATTTAGTCCAGCGACCAACTAGCGACCATGATTCCGTACTCCTTCTACTAGAAGAAGAGTAGGATCGAAAGGACTCTAAATCTGTCAGCATCCAACTTGGTCTTATACTACCATGACAGTTTCTGACAAAAAACTAAGAATTGTAAGATACTTTTTGATTAAAAGCCAAAAGCCACGTATAGGGGCAAATTTTTGCAAGTGGATATTGATCTTAGACAAAATTTTTCATTCCGTATTGCGAACGTAAACCATCCTATCATTGACTAAAACTTTTTTAAGAAATACGGCTTACTAGTCGATCTTAAGAACAGGAAGTTTATAGATTTAGCAACACAACTGTCGATCAATGTGTCACTAACACATGTGAATACTCAACAGGTACAGCAAGTTATTAAAGAAATTCCCTTCTTTAAAAGCTCCCGAGTTACAAATCGCTCTTTAAACACAACATACTGACTACGGGACATCTTCTGGTATACAAACCAAGAAGATTGGTTCTAATCCACACATTATTCCATGAATGCCCACACATGATTCCACTAGGTATATAACAACAATCCAGGTCACCAGATCAACACTTGTGTAAGAAGAAAACTCAAAACTGGATCAATTAGACCCCTAATAATCAGACACATGCAGCAATTTATCGGAATGATAAATTACTACACCAGGTTTATGCCTATGATAGCGGAAAATTTTGCACCTATCGACACTCATTTGGCTTTCATTTCGCCGAATAAATTTTTCTGACCAGATGAATATCAACAGGCATTAGAAGATCTTAAAAACACTTTAGTACATCATATACATGACGCTAAACTTATGGTCACAACCGTGGTCACGAGCACTGCTGTAGACGCCGTGTTTCAACAATCAAATAATAGGGATTGGGAGCTGCATTAAAATATTCCGAAAGAAAGCTACTATCTATATTTACCAAGCGATCAAACATTTTCGATATTATATCGAAGATGAAGATTTTACAGTCTACAATGGTTGCCAAAATACTGTCTCGATCACAAAACCACAAAAATTCAGTTGTCACTTCGACATGAAGCAAATTGCTAAATCACAAGAAGCTAACACGAAAATTCAGGACATATTTTCTAGTTCCTTAAAACAATTTTAAACCATTTTCAATTTACTGCAAAACATTTTGCAACCAAGCATCTGAGCCACTCGGAAGGTAATACCAACTAGATATTTCTGGCTCAGAATCGTACTTCTTTAACAGTACTTTTTTTTTAAATATTCCTAAGTATATTAAATACACAATACTTATATTAGGTAACATTTTGAGAGTTTGTTATGTAAAAAAGGACCAGCTCTATTTTTCAAATGGAATTAGACTATAAACATCAACTTCTAACTAAACAATTCTATTGCTGCTTTCAAATCCAATCATCCATTAAACCATTAACATAATTTGTATCAAATTAAATGTTTCACCCGGTATAATGTAATACTCTATATAAAAATAATAATAAATAACCATAATACATAAGACGAAATAAATTTGTGTGGATTTAGGAAATGGCCAAATTTTTTTTTTTTAGTTGGAATTAAATTTCATGAAAACTGTGTTACCCAAACAAACATACATCATTCGGGTGAGCATGCGATGTGATAAAAATAAATTTTTTTAATTGAGATATAAGTGTGTAATACTGTAATGTAAGATACTTACCAGCTGTTTAAATTTGTCGTGCGGTCTTTATAACAACGAGCCGGGAATTAATTACACATTTAATCTGTGACTATATGATTTATATACTAAATAGAATCTGTCCACTAATTGATGTTGAATAAGAAAATATGAAATGTCATATAAGTCAAAATTGTTTACCTGCGTCTCTTATCTACCAATTCATCATTAGTCAAAGAACGTCTCTCTAACTAACTACTATCAAATTCTTATATACAACTATAAAAATCACTATAATTTCTAACGTGATTTGAAATAGTAAAATTATCTCTTTACTCCCACGATTTATGTTATATTGAACAGCAACAACATCTCGAAATTTATTGTCTGTTTAGAAATAAAGGACACGATCGACAATAAATTTTGTATATTGTGTTTAGTTTCGAAGATTTTTTTTATTTCGTTGTTGTCGTTGGCATTTAGTGCTTTTAGTCGTAGTTTTATAGATCGATAACTCGACGAACAGGAAGAAATATAATTTTATTGTTAGACATACATAAAAATTATCGTTTGTGGCTGTAGAATTATTCACGTAATAAATTATGTACTTCACAATTTTAAATTACTTAATTTGGTAAGCTCGAGAGAAGAAAGGCGAGTGAATCATTTGTTTAGGTAAATTATTGATTGGCTTTAAATTAAGAAGTTGGTAACTGTGCAAGTATTAATCCATGTGGTATCACTAATTTATCTTGCGGAATAAACAAAGATACGATTTTTTTTGTACCTGAAGTTTGGCCGGTGGCATAAGGTGGTCAATATAAGGTGGTCTTATTGCTATCTAAACAGAGAAAATGGTTTGGAAACCACCTGCAACATTTTTAAACTTATGCTAGCCATATATCATTTCTATAGTTGGGCTTGATTAAAGTAGTAAATCTATGCTTTTGGTCAAGAAGTTAGACTCGCCAAGCTTTTCAGTTGTTTGGATACGGGTAACACCATTTTTCTTATAAGTTTCCCGCAATTTTTATCGACTTGGCTATAATTAAAAGCTTTAATGCCTTTCGATTAGTTTTTACGCCAAGAGCAGATGCATCAAAAATATTTAAAGAGTTCAGCATCATTCCAACCGAAGGGTCATTGTCTCGGTCAAAACCACATGACAACCAGTTGTAGCAGTAAAATTAAATGATTTACCTGCCAAGGCAGGTATCATACTTTGCTACACTTAAAAAACCAGCATTATTCCAAGCTAAACATATCAACGTCCGACAATGATTGTGGCCTAGTACTTTTAGCAACAGCTCTAGTGAAAATACAGAATATTTACGGTAGTTTCAACATATTTCGGGTACTAATCGATCCATCATCACAAGCTACTATAGCAATAGGCATAAGTTCAAGATTTCCAATGAACTTCATTGCTTTAGTTTTGAGGACTACCACTAAGCCACTTCCAGACAAGAGTTTATTGGGTTTAGAAAGCCACATTATCGGACATAGACAAAAGGAAATAAAATGCTTTTGGGAATCTGTAGAACTGCATCCTAAACGAAGCCTAACTGTGAAAGATATCGAATATGAACAGTAATATGAAGATCCACACAAGCGTTTAGACAATGGACGATTTGAGGTTCGGATACCACTTGACAACTACAAACTCAAGCAAGTGGGAAAAGAAGAATCTAATGCAGCAGTTAGATTACTTCAGATACAAAAAAAAATTCAATAAGAATGGGGACTTTAAGAGTCAATATTACAAATTTATTATTTAATACATCCAATTAAACCATATGGAACCCATTAAAGGTGATTTTTTGACAGTGTTTGATGCATTCTGCAAAACAACAAAAGGTCCACCATTTAATTAAACGATGCATGTAGGTTCAACCTTACAGGACAACTTAACAGCAATATTGATCAGATGGGAAAAAATCGTTATGTAATTGCAGCGAATATCGAAAAAAGGTAGATCAAAACAGCCCGCAAGGATCAAGATTTTCAACGAATTTTCTGGCGGTTTGAACTAAATAAGCCAATGAGCAGTTATAGATTAAAAACTATAGCTTACGGTACATCTTCTGCAACTTATTTGGCTACAAAAACATTTCAATAATTAGACATTGATATCCAGCGCCAAGATATCCAATTGCTTCAAAAATGATTCAAAACCATTTCCATTTGAATGATTTTCTATCTGAAGCTAACACAAAAGTAGAGACAGCAGCTGCGCAAAAGGAATTACTAAATCGTCTTTTCGGTGGTCGTTTCAACCTCAGAAAATGGTGCAGTAACGAAAAGGCAGTATTAGAAGAACTTTCCAAAAATCTGCGAGAAACTGGACTTTATGCAATAGGATTTAATGATACAGCAAAAACACTCGGGATCCTCTAGAACTCTTCAACAGACACCTTTTAATTTAAAGTTTCTTTTCCAGATGTTAAAACAACCACATCCAAACGAACTTTTTGGCATCATATTAACCCAGGCGGCCTTAGACTTGAATAATAAAGATAGCGAAAAAAATGTAGTATTCACCAAAGTACCACCAGCGGTAGTAGTGGATGAAAATCAATTTTTTAAACTACTGCGCAAGCAGCAGATAACAATATGATGACTATACTCAACACGTTAGTTAGCATTAATGCCAAGTTTGACCAACGAGCTACCAAATGGATCAGATTCAAAAGGCTCAGGACAATAAAATGCTAGAGCTCAATAATGACATAATGCTCCAAAAGTCGTTGTAAGAGAGCCAATCGTCGGAACTGGAACACCACCGCAGCAATGGGCATATTTGGTAGAGAACTATAAATTGAGCCCGTTGCCACAAAATATTATGGGAATTTTAGGAAGAAGATTGGATGTGGTTTTACTACTCCACAAGAAAGGTGCCAAACTAAAATGAACTATTTTAGAGTTTGATTATGTCCATAAATCAACCATACGTTTTTTTCACCCTAAGCCCTAACAGCCAAGAGCCCTAATAATAATAGTAATTTATATGTTACTCATGAAACTATAATTCCATAACAAAGCACGACGTCAGAATAGTGGTTGGTTACTTAAATGCTTGAGCTTACTAGAATTACACTAATTAATGGGAACATAAAGGTTCGTACTCATGACAGGAACTAGCGATTAATAATGGAATAAGGATGATGTACTTTGCAATTGTACAGATCTTTTTGTGACAAGCACAATTTTTCTTCATAAAACTATCCAAAACATAATTGGTTATAAACAAATACGCGGAAGACGTTCCGAAGATCAACTAGGATTATCGAATTGATGCCGAACAACAGTATATTTGGAGGGAATACTTTCTGAAACCGCCTTTTCCACTTTATTCGATTAGTATGGCGAAGCAAAGTTATGGCTGAAAATGACTGCGTTTTGTCCTATTTGTAAGCAAATAAATCGATCAAAACGCGAAAACTATCACTGCATAGCAATACCATTAACTATAAACTATTAACAATAATCATAAACTATAATTGGCAAATTTTATTATAACATGTGGTACATTTTAAGTTTTTACGAGGGTCAAACAAGTTCAACCTGCCTTTTATTTCAACCTCTAATTTAAGTTATAAAATATAAGTAGTTTTTAACTAGGTTAGCAATAAAAATATCATTGTAGGCCTGAATGCATCAAGCAATAAGTAATTACTCAGTAATTACATAGATAATTTATCTATGAATATACATCATTGTTGAACTACATATTTGACTCAACATTTTCTTGGAATATCATCATTCATTCAAACACAGTGCTACATAATTAAACAATTCATACGCATTTAAAATTAATTTAAAAAAATTAAAACGTAATAAAAATATTCAATTATCTATTGTTAAAACTATTCACTTACGAACAATACTATCACGGCTCAATGACATAATTAAAATGCATATACGGATTAACTAATCAACAATGTTCATCCATAAATTGCATTCGATATGCAATAATAGTTAAAATTACATTTCAACATGCATTTAAATTTTAATAAAACAAAACCAAATGCATATTCATATTTTTGTAGTTATAAATAATAAAAATAATTAATTTTAGTATGACAAATTTTCATCGTAATAATTAAATTAATTGAGGAAATATTAATTTTAATAAATTAATTTCTTTGTTTTTTTTATTAATTTTTGTTTTTATTTAAACTATTAAAAATGGTTTTATTTGTATGATGTATGTACGGAGCCCTGGTCGCCGAAGGGCATTCATATGATTTTTATATAAACCTATAAACTTAGTGTTTTGTAACATTAGAATTTATCATTGAGCTCAGTCGATGGTTGAAAATATTCGAAAATAACCGACAAAGACAAACCGTTCAGTCGTCTGTCTATGTTTAACTTCTCATGTATTAAGGATCAAAATATTCGAGGCATGGTAAAAATAAAAACCAAATTTTTATCGGTTTTGTGAGAAGTTTCGTCTTTGTGCCAAATCTCAAGAATTTTTAAAAGTGAAACAAACATTTTTACTTCCAGACAATTCATGAGTGATCCTGCTGTTATACCAGACAAACGGAACGAGTGCCAAAGTTGAACCTTTACTTAGATTTTTTACAAGGGTTTTCAAAACATATTTTACAATTGGTGACCGGCCCTATTCAACAATCATGAATTGGGAAGTTATCTGTAGACAAGAAGTATTTTTTCAAAGTTTTCTTTTACATAAGAATATTCACTTATGCTAATAGGACCACAAATAAGTATAACATCCGTTGTTATTCGACTCTTATACGACTCAAGATAGATATTACTATTTCGGTGATTTAATTTCTAATTCCTCAAATCATATCCTCTAAAAAAGTTCGACATGGCAATAGAAGTGCCTTCTTTGCTTAATTTCTACAACCAAATTACCTAATTCTAATTTAATTTAAAGTTTTGATTACACTCCCTATGTTAATGCTGAGTTCTAGAAATATAAAATTGTTTACCAATTTATAAAGTTATATAAAATAAATTGAAAATATGTTTTTTGAAAAAAATAATTTACTATTTAAACTCACCTGAATTTTAATCCTGAAGGATTACGCTTGAAAAAAATAAAAAAATTTTAATTTACTAATAATAATATTGCTAAACATAAAATTTTATTGTTAGATAATATTAGCTGTATTTCATGACGACTGGTCTGATCCAGATCAAATAATGTATCAAGAAACGACGCAAAACAACATACTAGATTTAGATCGTTATTTGTGATTCAAAAACAATTTGCTTCTTTGCTTTCTATGTAGTTCGTGTTCGGATTTCGATCACATTTCGTCAAGAAACACATCTATTGTTAACTGGAGGCACTGTTGAGTGGAAAAGATATTGATGGGCCAATATCAAATTACATGTTCAAACTTCAATCAAGACAACGCATTCACACATTCGGTCATTTACCCGTATCAAAACCACGTCAACTAGATCAAATACGTCGCAAAAATGCTTATAATGAATTCCAACATATGATAGACTTAAGATTTCCAGGTCATCGGCATCTCCTTATTCTTGTCCACTTCATAAGGTCAAGAAATAAGATCTAGGTTGGATACCTTTAAGGGATTATCGATGGCTCGAACCAGTTACAGTGCCAGATTGTTACCCAATTTCCCGCATTCAAAACTTCTCCATGCATTTACAAGATGCTCAATTGTCTCCAAAATAAATCTAATAGAGCATATAATTTAAATCCCGTCGCAAATAAAGACGTTCCCAAAACGTCAATCGCAATCTCTCTTCGAAATAACTCGAATGCCATTCGGTTTTAGAAATGCCACCCAAACGTTTCAGCGATTTAAATGCCACAAACAACTTAAATCCAAACCAAACTTTAGTTCAAGTCATGCCAAAACGCATCACTCAGTTTTTATGTTTGATAATGCAATAAAAAACTGGCTTTTCGAAAACTTTAAATTGAAAGTTTTATTTTGTAATATTTACTTTTTAATAAAATTGAAAACATATTTTAATAATATTGATGAATATTAGTATTTTATTATGAATAGCAATTTTCTCAAAAAATTCTGAAAATCATAAGAACCGTTGAAATTTTTTTGCCGAGAAATCCCAATCGCTAAAGATATCGGATAGTTATTTTAAACAAATAAATCTTTCACAGGTTTATACATGTTCCAAATTTGCAACAGCCTACGTAAACCACCGATCCCTCTAATCCTACAAATACACTTTTATTCGAAAGAACAACATTCAAAAAAAACTTCTAGCGAATACAAATATTCCCACCCAATCAACTACCATTTGGGTATCAAACCCCACAATTCGCAAGATCACCCCAACAATCTTTAAAACAACAATTCGGCCATCCAAGGTATCCACCTAAACCTTTACCAAAACCAACGCCAATGTCGATAGACGAGAGCGGCCAATCAAAACATGTGAACTACATAAATCATCCATAGAATAACCATTTTCCTATGAAAAGACCACTTTACAATCAGTCGCAACAAAATTATTACCAACAGACCCTCATTGTGTATACTAACGCGAGAAATCTTTTGGGATAATTATTGGCAACGATAGTAAAAAAGAACTCAGTACTACCATTTACACAAATAGAGGATATATGACCATTAATCCCGATTTTAGGATTCTCCCTATAAATCTCCCTATAACTCCCCAGTTTGGGTCGTACCCGAATGTAAAAATGAACGTTATAACCTTAACTTAACATAGCGATGAAAGGTCTACAGATGACCTGATTCTAATAATCGAGACTCCAGTAAATGTTTTCAGGAACCAGATTGTTATGAAAACAGGCGATGAAGATTCCTACCAAAATCGAGTTCCTTTTCCAAATTACTTGCGTTATATTTTCAAAAAAACCACATTACTCTAGTATGAGAAATCATAAACATATTCAAAATGTATCTAAACCACAACACTATAAACGTACTCCAAACATCTGAAGAAATAATGGCAAAATTCAAGAAATATATCCGGTACATTCACTTACTATTTTCCATGAATAATTAAGAAGACCCGGTTAAATTGGTTAAAAATTGTTCTATACTTGTCAAGAAAACAAGACTAAAGTAGCTATCTAGATGACGGTTAAATCAAAGGCAGTCGAACAACATCTGCGAGGCATTAAACAACCTCTGCTAGGCATACTGTTTTTTTTTAGTGTAAACGGATGAAGTAGAACGCACATTCGAAGAATACAATCACTCAGTTCACTCATTAATATAAAAAACAATCTAATTCTTCGGTAGGATTCCATATAACTTCACCCGAATTCAAAGAGGCCCGCCTTAACAATATAGAAAGGCTAAAGCAACACAAGAACAAGTCTTAGCGTGTCACAATAAGAAAAGGAAACCTGTTCAAACATACCAACCACGGCAATATATTTATGTCAAACTGAATTGAGGCAGTTCTAGAGAACCGTAATACAACTGTAGTAACCGAGTCTATTTAAAAAGTATATCGATCAATACAATTTAAGTCATTATATTATAATAAATATGCTTTTAACTGCAAACTATCTGTTAAATTGTTAATGCACTTCATATTAAATCATTAATAGTTTTAAATTTGAATTATATTGCTTTTATTAAAATAATAATAAAATCAAAAGACAACAATTAATTATGTTTTCTTATATAAAAAAATGAATTTTTATTTTCTTGAAAAATAAATAAATAAAAAATTAAATAAAATATACACCAGCGATTATCAAAACACTAAGTTCGGAGATAACCCCTGCTAAACACATTGCATATAAAATAGAATGAACGATTTGACGACCTACCTGTATCCGAGAACAAACGGCCGAGTCTACATCTTATTTTGCACTTCACTTATTTTTCACTTCACTCATTCAAAAAACAAAAATTAAAACTCACTATTTATTACATAATACTAAACCACAATTCACTATTATTTATCACAATTCACGATCTCACAAAATCACATTTTTACTAAATTAAATTAACACTCACTTTTATACTTTTTTCACTGAACCAACATTTTATTTAAACACCAATTTATATACAAAAATGATGCCTATTTATAACAATTCACTTCACACTAAATTAATGCATAAATATAAATATTTAAATCAATTTGAATTGCATTTCATTTTAAATATTCATTCGATTTTAATCCACATCGAAAATTTTTATAATTATTTTTAATACTTTTTATATTAATTATTTTCTTCATCCATTAAAGTATAATTTTGTATTCCTCGAAATCTGGTTCGAAATCACAGCACTACATTTATTAGTTATAGGAATATAGGCCTTTATAGGAATTTGCAATTAAATGCTCCTTTAAAAATATATTTCACTTAGATATATTACAACACTTTTAGCACATTGAAATGTCACTGTTTCTATTTATAGCACTATTTTACTTCACTGGTTTACACGTTTGCTTCCTATATCACTCATAAAAACTGTTCTCCTGCATACAATCGGTCATGCTAGTTCATATTGGTTATGAGCTATCCTTGACAAAACTCTTGATTATTTTATAGTACTCGCAGAAAAATGATTTATCATTTTATTACTGTTAACAATCTTTGTTTTGTCTATTTATTATTTTATTGCAATCATTAACGGTTTTATTATTCTATTTTAATTTATATTTTTTTGTTATTCGAATATTTCAACATTTATCGTCTCATTTTTGTACTCAAGCGACTTTTTAGCGATTTTATTTTAGTAATTTAAGGATGTAATAAATATTGTTACTAAATTTTATATTTTATTATACAATAATATAGTTTAATAAAACCACGTTTTTTTTAAACGGTAATTCAAATCTAGTTTTCTGGATTTATTTCGAAAATAAAGATTTGTTTGTAGATTTTTTGTTTTTGGCAAACGTGACGAAGCCGACGACGAGCTTGTTGAAAAACAATTCAATATATTTTATTTTTAAACGCAAATATATTTTTGATTTGGATATTTAAATGATAATTTTTGAATTTATTTTTAAAAATTGGGTCCATGAAATTTTATTAGTAGTTTCATACGAAATAGGATGAGTTACCGTTTAATCCGTTTCATTTACGTTATTTGATTTACTAAACTAAATATTTAAAATTAAATGTTAATGATTTAAATGTTTTTTAATTTAAAAGAAGCGAAATTATTTTATTTCTGCATTCAATAATGTTTTCAAAAAATAATGAAACAATAAATAAAAATAAGATAAAATATTAAATTAAAAGTCCCGTTATTTCAGAAACAAAACCAAATTGTTTCTCAGTTAAAGCCTGTTCATGGGGTTCGCTTACGACCAAATTTGTATAATTAGCCAGATGCTGTACAAATGCCATTCTGGTTCAAAAAGTTTTCAACAACGAATCGTTTGATATCAGATCTAACAAATGTCCACGGCTGTAACTTATTTAATTTAATTACGTTGTAAATAAACATGCGCAGTAATCCAGCACTACATTCGTCTTTCAGATATGTCATCAGTTGTGGCAGACTTGACTAGTGCTTCTACATCGAACCAAGTTTTAAAGTCCGGAATACATATTGAAATATTGACCTAATGGTGCGCTCAAGATCAGCGTCCGAATTTATTATTATTAAGAGTGTTATTATTATTTATGAAATCGGCGATGGCAGTATCGTTAATGGTCATATCGAAATATCACTAATGGGTTCAGTAACTCTTGAACTTACTGGATTAGTTTAGAAGGAGTTGATGATGACGTCGCAGATGAATTAGTTGCTTTGCTAGAAAAGTTACGCCAGTTATTATATTATTATATTAACAGAATTGATGCGATTGCATCAATAACAGGGTGACGAACGATATAAAGAGCATTCTTAACGGCAATCGAAAGCCTCTTCCTTCCATCATCGGTTGTTAAATATTCTTCAGGGTGAAATTAATGATACGGTCCAGGCCAGCAATAGCCTGTACACAAAAAAAAACACATTATGTGTGCGGCACCATACATATTTATAAACAGAAAATCGTGATATGCATTAATAAAATATAAAAAACAATTTAATGTTTTTAATTTCTATGAATTTATTATATATTATTGCTGTTTGATTTCTTATCAACATGCTGATACTGGAGTATGTGAAAGTATTTCAAGAGGTGTTGAATATATATATTTTTTTAAATTATTTTAAATAAATTATAAAATTATACTAGACCAAGATACATATATAAAATGTAAATTGTGAAACATTATTATTGGATAGTCAGTCACCGCATCGCAGCAGCAATAATGATTAAAAACAATTAAAAAATTATTTTATTATACGACTACATCTTCTTAAGAATTTGAATTTTTATGAAACTCTAGCGTCTAGCCAATATGGATGGATGATCAAGAAAGATAGGGAGCTCAAGTATTGTTAATAGAAATAACTTAAACTTTTTTTTTATTATTTTGGTATGAATTGAATATTAAAATCTGTTTTAATGTATATTCAACATAATAATATTAGTTTTGCTATTTTTACGAAGACAAGAAGGTATTTGAACCTAAAAATTTAATCTATGCATCATATACGTCTTTATTTTTTTACCGATGCCATCGAGTCCGAGAGAGAACAAGATGAAAAAAAAATTAAGTTGTTGAAATAATTAATTTTTAATGTCATTTATTACGTGACATAATTTGATTGATTTATCTATTGCGGTATAAGAGGTACCTATATTATATACAAATATAACTGTTTCAAATTAATTTAAATACAATTCGATTCGGTATTGGTATTGTTTATTTGGAATTCTATTTTACCCGAGGCATTTTATCTGATCCACTAATACGTAAATTTACATCAATAGATGTACCTATGTTGTTTTTTCAATTTAATAATGACATTTACACTATTCAATTAGTTCTAGGAAAGATTATACATATAATGGAAATTATTGGATTTAACTCCACATAATTCAATCAAAATATTTATTAGCATTCAAAAGGGTATGGAAATGTGATTGAACGAAAATGTGATAATGTAAATATTTAAGAAGCTAACTGCTTTAAGATTGTAGTGAGACAAATCAAATGATTTAGCCGAATTACCTCGTTCATGTTGTGCACTATTCTTTTTTGAGAATGAAAGAGTGACGCAATTAAATTAAAATTGGATTAAAATTTTAAACTTAGCAAAAGAATCCACCCGATAACTTTTAAACTTCGTAGTCTTCTACAATGATATCTTTTGTCGCTGAACGCAAATCTTATAAGTTAATATTAAGTTAATTTTATCAAGGATGATAAACTTTAGATGAGTTACAAACGTGGAGTTAACCAAATTTCGCATATTCGATCAAATAATAATTTATCATTATTTTACTTCCGGATGTTTAAACAAATTATATCTTACTTATATCTTTGTATAACTTGTGTATCCGCATCGTTTCTTCGAAAACCTTAATTTTGTTCAAAATTGAGTTAATTGTTCTGAAAGAAGAAAATCTCGAATTTCCTTGTTTTCTTTTCTTTTTTGATTAATTCCAATTGATTTGCGCAGCTTCTCATTTTTTTTTTCAATGTGCTTTCATTAATTAAAATAGTTTATCAATATTTTTGATGCCATTTTTTGTCCCGATTTATAAGCATAAATGAAAATGCTACCCTTCTCCTGGCTGTATTACAGAGAGAAAAAGTTTTTTTTTTGATTCTGTATCATTCATCGTTTAGTTAAGTCAAAGGATATGTACAGTGGGGTGATTTGATATTCGGACAAAAAAGTTTTATTCAATGGAAAAAACTAAAAGTTTTTTAAGAGAACCAGCCAACAACCTGCTTGTGTACTTCCACCAGAAATAATTTCCTTTTAGTGGATTACAACCAGCCTTTGTTATTTATTTCACTTTTCTTTTATTACTTTACAATTCCCTAGATTATATTAGATGTGTAGCAATTAGGTAATATAACTGGGTGCTTTTGTTTGAACGACGCAAGTAAGTACCTAAGTCTACCTCCAATTCTAGTTAGGAAACACTATCGAAAAATGGATTTAAAAACTTTACCTTGCTAGATAAAGATAACAAGCTTTGACTTCATAAACTACGTAAATCGGCAACAAAGTGATTTTTTTGTATTTGTTTCAGTACTAATTTTCGGCACAACCTAATTTCAGTAAGTTTAACGTTGAAGTACAAATTTTTGTTTATACTGTTCGTTCGTCCTTGTTCGTAGCTTATAAAATTACTGATGAACCGCTTCATGACAGCAAGTATCCGCAAAAATTTGTAAAATTTTAAATTATTGTAGTGACATATGGGAGTCTATAATTTAATAACATCTGTGCAATTTGACATCTAAGAACCTTCGCCTCCTTAACTGGATCGCCACATGTTCATGTCATCCATGTTTCGCTTGGCTGCATCAGGAAGCATAGCTGCATTATCCTTTGCTATTTGGATCAACATCCGTGTTGCCAAAAAGAACGCCGGACTCTTTCCAAATGTCCTAGTTTTAGGCTTGTAGGCTTTAATTATATCAAATGGACTACTTCTCCATAAAATCATCTCATATTTTTGATCTTCTGGCGCGACTTTTTACTTTTAGCTTCTGGCAGCGGGCTTTTGACTTGGCTTCTGGCTTGAGTTGTATTGTGTTGAGGTGATTTGTTGCTGGAAGTATTTATCCTGACGGCATTTAATGAGTTTGCACGTATTTGCAAAAATTCAAAAACTCGTCGATTTGGGAAATTCATCCTCCGCTGAGTGTCTGGCCCACAATATTTTTGTATCATCATCTAGTTGGCCCTCTAATATTTGAATTAACCAAGGGTCTCTGGTTTCGAAAACTGAGCCTAGAGCTTTCATACCTTTGGTTACTTTATCAGCAGTATCAATTAACACTCGTACATTTGTGTTATCTGCTATTCTGACTGGCTTAATACTATTTTGACTGGTTTCGCGTAGAAAGCTCTTTAGGTGCTGAAATTTATGTACAGGTGTCAACGAAGTATTATCATGATTTGTAGTGTTGTAGTCGTGAGAACATGAATTCAAATCTTTGCTGATGAAAATTTTTTCAGAGCACTGTTTGGATGCTGGTGAAGACCTAATTTCGCAAAAATGATGTTTTGATGATTTGTTACGATCAATCATCGTAACAATATCGCTGATCTTCAGAAATCGGTAGCGGACTAATGATGTCGAGATGGATTTCCAAAAAATGATGAGAAATTAATTATACGTGCCAAGAGGTGATTTTGTATGTCTGGTTATTTTTGACAAATTATAATTTTAATCCATAATTTTTGCATCTTTTTTAATTGAAGGCCAAATAACATGTTTAGTTAAAATTTCAACGGATGCTTTAACGCCTGGATGAGATAAATTATGAAATTGTTCAACTACTATTTTTGAAGAAACGGGAAATTATTTAAATTTTAAAGCCGAATTATTATTTAAAATATCTTGAAGCTCTACATCATTGGTCTGCGCATCTGCATTGCCGAGTAATCAATATTCGGTAAAAAAATTTGATCAATACGAGACAATGCATCTGCTACAACATTATCAACGCCAGAAATATGTAGTATATTTCTGGCTGATAAAATCCAGATGTCTAAACTGCAGAGGTGAGGCTTTTTCTAAATTTTGATTGAATGCGAAAACTAATGGTTTGTGATCAGTAAACAATGTAAAATTTCGACCTTTCAAAATATACCGAAAATGTTTGATGCCGGAATATGCTGCGAGTAGCTCTCTATCGTATGCACTATAACGTTATTGTGTATCAGTGAAATGCATAGAGAAGAAACTAAGTGGTTGCCAAAAGTTTGAAATTAATTGTTGTACCACTGCACCAATTGCTGTATCTGAGGCATTAACTATAATTGCCAAAAGTCATTTTACAGAATTCAAATAATCCGAAAGGTGTTGAAATGGCTGTTTTAGGTATATCTGAAGGATTTATAGGAATTTGATGATACGCTCTAATTAAATCCAAAGTAGAAAAATTTTTGCATCCTTCCAATTGATACGAAAAGTCCTGTAGGTATGGAATTGGATGCCGATCCGGTACTGTGACGTTATTTAAGGCTCTGTTATCTCCAAAGGCTCGCCAATTTCCATGTTTTTTCTTAAGGACTTGACCACGCACTGTTACTTGATCTACAGACTTCTGGTGTCATCATTTTTTTGAAATTCAATTTTAGCGTCCTCCAATTTATCTGGTGGCAATCTACGCATTTTGCAAGATAATGGATATCCATGAGTCTCTATCACATCTGAAACCTCATATTTAACGGGACCCAAACCAATTGTGTCTTTCGTAATTTCGATGAATTTTGAAAGTAAATTTGTAATCTCTGGGACCAAATTGGATTTATTAATGTTGGATAAAAAATAAAGTTCTAATTTTGAAATAGACCCGACCGAAAATAAAGAAGTTAACGGATCAATATCCTCTGTCTCTCCAAATCGACCAAGAGTCCGTTTTTTTTTTAGAAAACCTTCACCAATTATAGCCAAAGTGACATCCGCGATGATAAATTTCCAAACAAAATTTCGTCTTAGGCCTAAATTTAACTTTAAATCGCAGGTTCCAAAAGCATTTACCCGAGTTCTGTTAGCCGCGAATAAACTGAATTTTGAATCGATCACTAAGTTATTATAACAATTTTGCGGTACAGAAACATCGGCTTCGGTATCAATTAAAAACTTGCGTTTTGTTTTGGTGCCTATTAAACAAATATTATTTAAGGTAATTGGACCATGTTGTTTTAATAACTTTTCTTAAGTTAATTTTTCAACTTCTCACCAAATTCAAACACTTCTTTGTGAAAATGATAAAACATAACTAAACTAAGTCTGCTAAAATGAGTCTTAGTAACAAAATTATAAAATACGGCCAAGTGTCTGTTCCAACAGACAGTAATTGGCCCAACTTTGACCCCATCATATTTTATTAGTACCATGTCCATTGTCCGAATTTCAAATCCACTCACTGTCCTATATGTGTATAAAAAAGCAACTTAAACTTATCAACAACAACGAAAAGGCTAAACTTTCATTTCTTATTGCTTAAAAGTTATTTAATTTTCTTGAAAATAAATAGAAAAGTTAATTCTTTTTCGATTTTCTTTATTTATTTATTTTTTGTTTATAATTTTTGTAAAATAAGTTTGATTATTGGAAACAACTACAAAAAATAAAAAAACAAAAACTGGAAGAACTTATTTTGTGCTTTCAGTCTCGGTATGTTTATTATTTTATGCTTATATCTTTCGATATGTTGGTTCTAAAAAATATATATAAATATTTTATTTATTTTAAATATCAGAAGAAAAAAAAAACTTTTACCATTTATACCAAACTAACTGCTTTATTTTGTTTTTTTGCTTTTGTTGGAAAATCTTAATAAGATTATTTCTTGTAATGAGTATCGTTCTACTTATTACGTATACGTTAAGTTTTTTTTTTTTTTTTTGGTTAAGTAAATAAAGTTTTTCGGTTTCTGTGTAAAAATTTAATTAAAGTGAAAAGTTTTAGTTGCATAATATATGTATGTGGTGTATGCCAATAACAAATGTATTTTGAGATAATAGCATTCCTCAAAACGTAATATAGATACAATTTAGTGGTAGAGTTATGTAATTATATATATATATATATATATATATATATATATATATATATATATATATATATATATATATATATATATATATATATATTTATATAATAAACATTGATTTATTCCAATTTCGGTTATTTTGGAACATTTTCATCAGTGATTTTATTTGCATAAATCAAACTTTTTCCGTATTTCTATTTAACGGTATCACTTTAGCTATCAATTTATTGGTATACCAATTTAATTTTTAAGTACAAGAGGGCAGCGAAACAGCGATTGTCATCATAAAGGCAGTAAACAATAATGAACAAATCAGAATGGAAGCAACAAACCAGTTGCAAAACCGGAATAATTAAAATCATACACCACTTTAAGGTTAACTGTGGATTAGAGCAAGCAATCAATATTACCAATCGTGATCAATCGTTTGGCTTCAGATATTTTTTTTCTGACAAAGAAAGACCCATTCATGTTTAACGTGCCAGCACTTTCTTTCAATCTACCAACAATATACGAATCCTGTTATCAGAATGTGACGAGATATTTTCTATTCTCTTTTGATCGGCAACCGTATCTTTTAAAAAACTACTGTAATCTCTGTGGTTAGCATAAATAGACTAGGATAACTACTTCTTGATGGCATATTTAAAAGTTGGTGTTCCATGTCTTGCTGCAGTGCACATACCATTTATACATATGCTATCAACCAATTGCATTGAGTATCATAGAATCTGCGATGAATCGAAATAGGCATATTTTGCGGTGGTATTTGGCATAGAATCTGTGGACTGTGTAAGCCGGCGCATCTCCACCAATATATCTGATTATACACTCAATATGGTGGAGTGGTCTGAATTTTCTGCGACATACATCAACAAAATGGCCAAACTTCAAGGAGATCACAAATAAACGTACCACCCCCGAAGGGAATAAAATTACATTTCTAGCCAAAATTAAAAATGTTGCCGAAAAATTAACTTCTCCAGTGAAATATGTGGTCGAGAAATTTCCTTCTTACTGGTCAATTTTGAAAAGTCTGGCCAGCTGTAACAGATACATCGAAAACTGTTGTAAAATTAAATCGTCCTTCGTCACGTGTGAGCATGTGAAGAAAGCTTAGCATATCGTCATTGAATGGGACAACGCGGCTGCTTTAAAGATGAAATACGCACGAGGTAAAAAGACATAGCTCAATAAAAAAGGGGAGCAAATTGACAACTCTACATCCATTTGTAGAAAAAAGTTTCATATTACGAGTAGGTCGCTGTTTTCAAAATTCAAATATTCCAGACACTACGAAGCATCCGGTTTTGTTACCGAAAAAAATCGTAGTGTATCTGCACAATAAGCATCTACATCCGAATCTATCAACGTTGCACTTCATAATTAGATCAAAATATTGGATTATCGTTACCGAGAGTAACTTTAACGCAGGCAGTTTATAATGTTGGATTAGACTATGCTGATTAGACTATGGTTGTTTGCATTAGTTCCAAAAAAGAAGAGGATCCAAACGTTTCAAGGCATATTTCTGTTTTTTTTTCTACATGGCGACTAAGATCATTCATGTTGAAGTCGTAAGTGAGTTAACAACCGATGAATTTATACCCGCACTTAAGAGGTTTACAGAACAAAGAAACTCTCCTTATACAAATCAAAGCTTTGGTGAATTCAAGGTCGTTGATGCCAATTAATGATGATCCAGATGGTTTAGAAATATTTACTCCGGGTCATTTTTTAATTGGAACATCACTTCTTATGGTTCTAGATAACGCTGGTACAAAACATGTCCATAGGTTTTTTGGGAACGATGGCATGTAGAATACCTAGCAATACTGCAAAAAAGATCCAAATTGCAGCACCAAGAGCGAAATGTTGCCGAAGGTGAACTCGTATTATATTATATTAGAGATAATAACAAATCATCTCTTTACTGGGCAAGAGGACGAGTAATCCTAGTTTATCCATAGAGGATAATAGCAAAAGGTCGTGGACATGGAGAATTTGTGCATGATCAATCAACAAATTTTGCTTGAATCCTTAATAAATATTTTGTGCGCAATATTAAAGTTATGGATAACGGATCAAAGTTATGGATAACGGAATTATGGTTTATCAGTGGAATCCATAAATTGTTGAGTAGATTTGATACGATCGTCGAACCGCTCCTTCAAAGGGTTTCCACCACATTGAAAATAGTTTTAATTGATATACTTGTAAAATATTGCTGAGTTACACAAAACTCAAGAATCCAGCGTGCTTCAGGGACAATTGGCACTGGCGGTGATAAATATTCGGTTCGCACATTATCAATACAGTTAGTGAATGATTCGTGTGTCTTCTTTATTTGATGGTGCAGCAAAATTGAATATTGTACAGTCAACAAATCCCATATGTTTCTCATTTTAAAATTTTGTGTGCATTGAAATGTATACCAATTAAATTTACTTGTATTTACAGTGACGTGTTTTGTAAGTTTAACGGTTATTTCATTTAATTTTAGTGTTAAATATATTTTTTGAGTTGTAAGTTGTGTATATTTTGGAGTTTTATAGAGTGTTGGTAGGAGTTTTATAGAGTGTAGGAGATGTTGTTTTAAATTTTTTTTTAGTTTTTATTCCATGCCATTTGTTGTAGGGCCGAAGCTCTCTTAATTTTTTCGCGATTAACTGAATGTCTTACTTTACGCCATCACTAGCCAAATCGAACACGTACGAATACAGGTTCGCTTCACATCTTCATCTACATATTACATTGGCCCAGCCAGCCTTCTACTGGCATGGACGATGGTTCGGCCCATGGATTCTGCTCTCCAACTGTGGATCATAGTTGTGTTCATTGTCATCACCGATCGTAATTAAGTGATGAAAAATCCTTTTTTTTAACCCTCCTTCCCAACCCAAACACTACAGCTTTAACCACTTCTCGAATTACTAGGTATATATGTTTTATATACATATGCATATTTTGTATCAAACAAAAAACAAAAAAAAAAAAATATTGAATCATAAAACAAAATAAAAAATTTTCCACCTTAAAAGGTAAATTTACGCCAAAAGCTTTATTTTCAATCAAATTTACATATTATCAAATTTATCATGATTTATTTGGATTTATTTTTGTATTTTATATTTTGGTACGTTATCATGATTTTAAGAGTTGATCAATTTGAATAGATACAGACAAATATTATGAATTCGTTAAGTTAAGTAAATTTTGAAAAGTTTTCTCGAGTAATAATTTACTATAATTCTCTTCTGGGTAATGGTTTTGTTTTTTCATTTATATTATGAAAACACACACACGTGGCTGGTAGCTTTTGTGAAACACTTTGTGAACGTGGCGCAAAATAATCAATGACTTTATATAAAAAAGTCATTGATTATTTTGCGCCACGTTCACAAAGTTCACAAATGGCGGTTTTGAAATATGTACAAATCAATTTAATTAACCGTTTTATGACATTTACCATTGTTGGCATTAAATTTGGTATTCTGGTTCTGCTTAATTATTGGCTTGGCTTATGTTGCTATCACAGTTGGGCGTGTAAATTACACAATGTAATTTACTGGGTTTTTTACATGTAAAATGTATGTAAAATGTAAACGATTATTTTATACATACTGTAAAATATAAATCAACTTTTTCATTACAATTATCGCCATCTGTTACCAAATTTCTTAATTAAAGAAAAATTGACTATATACTACAGTGTAGTGTATTTGTGTTTATTTATTGTGATATTTGTACATATGTATAAATGTAAAATAAAGTGCAACTTTCCTATGAAAAGAAATATTTTGACAATGAAATCTTGACATCTGCTATCAATCAATGTAATTTGATGAACTTCGTTTTTCGTGAGAGGAGTTAGCATATGGAATTCCTTGAATGGTAACTGCTAAGTTTCAAAAAGAATATTTTTCCCAAATTTAATTATTAATGTATTAATCAATTTATCTAGTATTAATTCTATGGTAAGGTTAGTATAATGGTATTGCTGCAAACTTAGGTTATGAAAAATTATTAATTGTAATTAGAGTAAGAAAAATAAAATTGAATTAATAAAATTCACTACAGTTCCACGCTTAAATTCGATAATCATATTCGCTACCTCTTTACTACACTGGACATCAAAGGCATAATGCATAGGCATTTTATCGAATGGATGGAATAGGGCTAGTAATTTCAGGCATACATTTATTTGATGAGGGTGAGATGGGTAGTGATAATTTGGTTGATTTTGTCCTGTTTGAAATCAATAATGATTTAAATTTAAAAGCCAGTCAAACGAGTATAGATTCACTTCATTCATTTCACTGCAGAGAACTATTTTATCTATGATTAAACGTCAAATTGCAATTAGTTTTCCGCTACATATCGAAAGAAATATGCACTCTTAAAAATATTTTATTTTAGTTTATTCAAATGTAGCTAGATGGCACTATGTCACTAGTTGTTTATTTTGTCGAATATAAGAACTAGTTTAAGACGTAAACAGATGGCATTGTAGAAGAATAGGTGATTTTTATAGTCTCAATGTATATAACTAAAAGTTAAAAAAAAATTATGATTAACCATTTAAATAAAATGTTTAATTGGATTTTCTAATGCAAGTTATTCTTATAAACAAATGTTTGTATCATTTATTCAATATTTTAAATTATTTCTGGACGGATTCTCGTTTTTTAAATATAATTTACATATTTTTGTAAAATACACATTTTTTTTTGTAATTTACGTTATTTACATGTAAAATGGAGAAACGTTTTTTACATGTAAAACGTCCAACCCTGGTTGCTATAATTGCATAGTTTCTTTTTTTAGTTCATCAATTTATTGTTGTAGATTGAGAGTAATAATGCTTTGCTGATTTTTCTCATCAGTTACTTTTTCCCGTTGTTTGAATAAAATTCGCTCTTTTTCTAAAGCACTACTTTCAAGAACAGACGTTTCACAATAATTATATGAGGTTGTTTTACCTGCTTGGTGGGGTGCAAATGTTGCGCCCATATTATTTTTAGAAATTAGAAGTTTTCTCACATGGGGAATTTCTTTATTCTCTTTTACTCATCGCATATTGTATATTTATAGTGTAATCCACTCGCCTCTAGTATTTAGCCAATGTATAAAAACGTTGCCCGGGTGTTACCACGTGGAGGTATACTAGACACATTTGGTGTTCTTTACATAGTTTCAAAGTTGGAATATAGTCCACGAAAGTCAGGGCTATATACGGTCAACTCCTACCCTGTTAAAGCGCACTCTAATAAAGCACTCTATTAAAGCACTCTAAGAGTAAGATTACAACGAGCTTCAACGGCATTTCTTGTCTAAACTGTGTGAATGCCTCTCGACAACAGCAATCATTTAACATTTCATGTTCAGAAATTTGAAACCTGCAAAGAATATCAAAGCATTCAATTTAACATGACAGTTTCACTTTGAGAGAATATATTAGCCCGATTTATAATATTTTAGATGACACAACTTATGTCACTTTGAAACATTGATTACGATTAGTTACACTATATTTTTCTCAAATGTGTGTTATTTGATATTTTATATAAAACTTTTGATATAAAACCGCAAAAAATGTGTCACCCATAAAAAAAAAAATTTGGTTTCGGCACACATGGTTAAATTTTAGTTCAAATATTATTTATTTACTATCGCAATTATTCTCATTTTGATGTAATCACTTTTACAATTACTATTTCGGTAATTATTGTTAAGTAACTACAATAATTACAAATAATAATAATTTATTTTTAATGGATTTTTTAATTTTTATTCTGTTTTATGTATTATTTATAAATTAAAAATATATTTTTAATTTTGTTTCTATATATCTAAATATAAATTGCAATTTAATACTATTTAATGTATATATGAGTACATATTTTATTATTGTTATATAAATAATTAACTATCTAATTGATTAAAAACATATATATAGCGAAATTATAAAATTTAATTTGAAATTTATTCGACGTGAAATTTTAAATTAATTATTGATACATTTATAATATTAAATTGGGTATGATATATAATGGATAGGTCAATATATTTTGAAAATAATTTTGTCAGACGTTCACACAATGAACCGATATAGTATTACAAAATTTCATCACATAAATTGAAAATCGACGATCTAGGTACAAATCCAAACCTAACTTGTTGATTATATCTAAAGTTAACATGTCACACCTTATTAGTTTAACAAATTACTATATGAATAAACATTTTAAAAAAAATTTACAATTATTTAGCTTAAAGGTATAAACAGAACCAGAGAGATGCATCATTAAGTGCTGACTGCTGTCAAATTAGAATACACAGAACGTGTATGATACTCAAACAACAATGGTGTTGACGGCACAATTAACGCTGAAACATTTTTGCATCTGTATTTAATTTTGTTGCTATCGTTGCAGTGCTACCAACGGTTTTTGTTTTATTTGAGTTGGTACAGCAATTTTTGTATGACATAATTATACTAGCCTACTAGATTTGTATTCATATTGTTTAGATTCGTATTGTGACGATAATTTCCACCGGATCATCAAATCAACGATAAATCGGGTCCGATATTATTCGACGCAAATTGAGCAAAAATTTTCATATCACTGAAAAGGAGGTATCTAGATATCGTTAATAAAAACGAAGAATAGTAAAATATCAATAAGAATGCTCTATGAGGTGCGCTGCATATCACGAGAAAAAGACGAGAAGGTGAATCACAGCTCGAGATGGACTGCCAGCGGTTCAAGATACAAGGCAACAACCATCTGGTGGGATCAAATTTACAGTTAAATTTTTAAACTTAGATATAAAAATTGATTGGTCGATTTTATTAAAAGTTTTAGCGATGTGTAAATTATGTCCAGCTGCAGTTAAGAATTACTAGCCCAAATAATTTTTCATAAAAAATAAGCAGATCCATGTTTTTGAAACTCGACAAAATTGATCTACAGCTTGGAGCAGCAGAACAATTTTGGATAGAATTATTGAAAGAGTTGCCACGATTTTTGTATATATTACATCTAGGAGAATAAGAAATATCAACTCAGGTTCGAATAACATGATTCAATGTTTTTGTCCTGTAATTGATAATATCGATGAATTGTCTAAATTCACAAATCGATTTGGTTAGTTGAAGAATTTGCTTCTAAAAATCCTCTGTCAATGGAAGAGAGGTTGTGTGAGAGCAAATATTAGTAGGCTTGGAGACTTAAAGTATAAAACACTGAGACAATTCAAGATGTTAGAATAAAAATTAATTAAAATTCAAAAATGTACCGCGCCAGATTCGTCTACATAAAAATAAACAAGATTTGCATCGCATTTGGTTGCGTGAGTCTTCAGTATTGGAAATAAAATGTTTTTGATTATGCACGGTCACCAATAGAACGGCCAGTGCGCCATTTTTTGCTACTCGCATTTTGAAGCAGATAGCGATTGATGAATCAACAACTGATAAAATGATAAAGACTGATCTAACTAAACTACTTGATTAAGAAGGTTTCGAATTAAAATAAAGTGCATCTAGCTAAGAAAATTTTTTTCACAAATGAAGAAAAGATAGATAAACTAATTTCGGCTCTGAGAAGGCTTTGAGATACGAATGACTATAGATTTTATATTTCATTCGTAATTGTACGAAGCGCTCGATTCTGTCCGAGATCGCAAAACTATATGACTCACTTGGCCAATGATTTTTGCGGCTAAGTTAATGATGTAATCTATATGGGCAATTAGCAACCTATCGTGGGATGACACAAACCAAAGTGTCAAGGGAGTATAAATTTATTGAGCTTCATGCATTTGGGGAAAATGGATTTTGACTGTGCGCTTTACATTTGCATGATTGATTCTATAAACAATATTGTAGTTCGGCTATTATGATGCAAATTGAAGGTGGTTCCATTAAAAACTCAAACAATTCCTTACATTATGTACAAGACGTCGATTTGCAACGATTGTGATAAATCGGGTCTCAGAAGTTCAAGAGTTAACATCAAATTGTACATAACGCTTTCTTCCATCAGCTATGGATCCAGCTGTTATTTTCTCTCGTGGTCTTTGCCCAACGGAAATAAAAGTTACGGTAATATGGTGGAACAGTCCTGAGTTTTAAAAAACCTCACAAAAAAATGGGATGTGTTTGAGAAATTCTCAGACTAAAAAATTGTTTTGGGTAGCCGGTTCAAAAGCACAATTGTACCGTATTCCACTTCGATGTTTGATCATCGGGAGTAGAAATTTGTTTTGAAAGACGGTAAGGGAATGCGTTTGATGTGTTCGTGCCAAACCTTAAAGAATTAGTCAGGTAATGGGAAAACTACCGCACCTGACCGTATTAACCTCTAGTCATTTCATAGTACTGGCATCGATTTTTGTGAACCGTTTAATGTGTCCCATAATAATCGATCACAAATAAAGTTTATATTTCAATATTTATATGTTTGGCCACTACGGCAGAACACATGGAGATCGTTGAAGATCTTTCCACTCAATCGTTTCTATAGCTGCACTTTACAGATTTATATCCCACCGTGGAATCTGTGCACATAATTATTTTTAAGAGCATAAATTGTAAAATTGTCGGACTACCTAAATTGATCCAGTTAATTTTCTGTATTAGTAGTATTTGAATCGGGGGGTTCCGGGTTCGGATTCAAGTTCGAGGGTTGTTAAAGAGATTAATCGCAATTTTATTTCGTGATGACAATGCAGACCTCTGTGACCATCTCTTACGCTTTTCTAGGATGGTCAGAGATATGTATGGCGTTTCCTTTATAGTAAAATCGAACCTGTAGTGGCAACGGCAAAACATAGGATCGCTAAAAGAGATGAACGGAGTACGGCCTTAAAACTGATAGGCGCACACACATCTAAACAAACTTTTATAATTCTTTTAAGCATTCTACGATTTAACAATTCTCATCTAGATCGAAACTGAGCATTGTATCGCATGCCATCCTTCCCAGTCCCCCATTTGAATATTTAAATAATCACAAAGGCCTTAATAGTTGTATTGGAGACCTGACGTGAACTTAATGACTGGTCTTCTAGAGCGATCGTGACGACCTGAAGAGAGAGCGGAAAATCGCTCCTTTAATTCTGCATTCTTAGATTTTTGTTTTGGCAGTAGTTGATTGCTAAAAGTTCATTAGGAGAAATCTATTTGTGATACATTGGGTACATAAAGTCAGCTGGGCTGCAGTTTATGTATTCTTTGACTGCTTCTCTTGTGCCTAACAATAAGGTAGCTCGGAACTTCAACAGAAGTCTTAGAAACGGTGGCTGAGGTATTATTTGGAATTGCCTTCGACCACAGAGTGATCTTACCTTTAGCTAATTGAAGCGGACCCGTCAAACCCATATATGATTTGTTGGAATCTATGGTTTTGGAAATATTAATTTTACTATGCTGTGAATATTATGTGTCGTACAATTTTCGCCTTTTGACATGATTAACCGTTCCTTACGCAATTTTTTACGTCTTAATCAAACTTTGACTCGAATTCCAGGGTGCGATACTCCGAGTAGTGAAATTACTCTTCGTAAAGATTGAGGATTGTGTACGTGATAATTGGTTTAAGAAATTCTGCCAACCGTAGAATGAAGCGCTGTAAATTATTTACCATCACGATAAACTTTTGACAATTTATGCTATCCAGCGACAATTTATGTTATCTTTAGAAATGTCAAGTATATAGGAACACCAAAAACACATTAGATTTCTTTATTTTGATATCATGCTATGCAAATTTTTTATAATCTTACCTTAAATATGGGTAAAATGGTCCTCCTCAGTTCTGTTTGCCACCAATATGTTGACAAATACGAAATTAAGATTTTGTAACACTTCATCAAAGAAGCGTTAAAATATTTGCGTTCCAAAGATGGAAAGGCATCCGTTTATAATCGAATAACCCAAATGATGATTGTTGACGTTTAAAATAGACTGCAGAATTGTCGGGTTAGCTTTGAGTTTAGAACAGAAATAAGAAAAATATGTTTAAGCGTATTGCCTGCTTATCGAATTTATAATTTAAGTTTCCCAACCAAATAAAATCTCCCAAACACCAATAAAAATATCATTCCAAATCTCCGAGGCACATGATCAAGTTCAAATTTAATTTCCATATAATAATACCGCACCACGTTAAACGTAAAATTCAATAATTTTCATTTTTTTTTTACCCTACGTGAATTATGGATATTTTTAGTAAAGTATTTTCCTTTTTTACCATACCGCCACATAAATTCCAAGAGTGTTGGAGATACAGCACACACAAAAAAAAATTATTTTTCCACGCATATAATGTAGATGTGTAAGTACTATATCACTTTTTATCATGACTTTGGTTTTTTTTTTTATATTTTCGTACCTTTAATAATTGGTTCATGTTAAATTTATGTTGAAAATTCTTGATATAATTATAACCCAGAAGAATAAACGAGAGAAATCATTTTTTTTTTCTTGACTTCTTCTGCAGTATCATAACACATTATATACAATATAAATATGCTTTTCACATACCTTTACCAAAAAAAGATGTAACCATGAAATATGCTACCAAAAAATTAGGTTTTGTGTACGCGCTTTATATAAATTCTATGGAAAGTATCATTTTTTGGTTGTTGAATGAATTATAATTGTGTATCGTACACACAAGGTATTTCCATTAAGAAGAGCATCGTCATCTTACAAGACGAAAATTTATTTTCTGTAATAATTTGTCAGTAGGTTACGTTCATCTATATATAATTGATATAGAAAATGATAATTTCTGGAGAAATGAATTCAGAATTGTTAAATTTTTTTTTTTTTTGAATTCATCCTCCACACCGTTGTCTTATATTTTTCATCAGACAACAATACCTTTTCTTGTGATAATTAAAGTTTGTATTTAGGTTAATCCGTTTATAGTTTGAAACAAAATTTGCATATCATTGTGATAATGGATTACCATACTTATGGTTTTAGTTTTACGTATTCACAACTTTTGTTAGTTGCTTCTCTCAACAACCATTGAGTACTCAGAGCCATGGTGCATATTTTTATTTTTCATTATTTACTGCCCGTTCTCTTTTTGATCTAGATTCGATTAATCTTTGCTCTTTGGGCTTCAATATTTCACCTTTAACAATTTTGGGGAGTACACGAGATATTTGATTTCCTTATGACTTGAGTCAATTCATAAAATCAATCTTGTAGTGCGCCAGGATTCTCATATGAATCGTTGTTGTTTGCGCCACTGACGCGGTCTCCATTAATTGATTGATAATGATTCCACCAAAAACCGAGTTTGCACTTTGCCGCTTTACGCCAAAATATGATCGCTGCTATGGAGTGGTTAAAGAAACGCATTATGACGACGTGCAGATAGTCACTTGTTACTATCAGATAGGCAATTGTTCGATCAATCATTATGCCACCTTCACAGTGCGATTCAAATTTCCAACACAAGATCAATGATAATCTGTCCGAATCAGATTGACTTTACAGGACGGATCGTTTATAGTTTCAGAGCAGAGTGTCGTCAATATTTTGCCGAGTGGCTTTCGGGTTGCAAACATTTTTGAAGAGCTATTCTTGGGAGTTTTGATTACCAACGTTAAGAAATATGCCGTCATTATAATTAAAAACTTCTACTTTACCAATCCTCACTCAAAAACTTTAGACATTGTTTTATAATGTTCATTGCCAAGTAATGCTCAAGAAACCAGCCAATAGAGATGTTTTTCAGTTTACCAGAAGGAATTCGAAAGAAGCAGATCAAAAACTGAGATATCTCAGCAGCTTTTAAAGCTTTTTATGAATATTATGCGTGCTAGTGATAAGAATCTGCGTGTACGTGCGTTTATCGACACTGTAACCTGCCACTGAAGCAATTTTTCTGTCGATGTGTCTGCATTACACGCGCAAGCGTGAACTGCGATACAAAGTTTCCTATTTTGTGACTCAACCAGTTTTTAGCAAGAATATCACTAAACACTATATGCAACTCATTTGATTCGCATCTTGCGTATAACTTTAACAACTGCCCTTGATGGAGTTTGCTATTCTGTTTAAACTTCCTAACACTAAGATTCTTGACTAAGACGATGGAGATCAAGATGCATTCAGAACACATCATGCTCTTCAAAATTCGCTTACTACGAGTCTGTTAGTAGTCGAAAAAGAAAATTAAAATCCATTCTCTTGTCATTCGAGCGGCATTGTTCAGAGAAGCTGATGAGGCCGAGACATACAGCCTTCTTGTCCAATATTTCCGGCCTGCGATGAAAAGGAATTATTGGCGGACTATACGAGTCACAGGAAGCATTATTACCTAGAGAAGATCATCTCAACGCTTCAAGGACAAATATTATAATTCATCGAACATGAGACGGACCGCTGGAAAATGCAACCAATCAGGCTAACGCTTTCATCTAGCTGATCGCTTCATTATCGATGGTGCCAACGTTAAAAAACAAGGAGACCTTAAACGACCTTGAATCATCATTGGTGAAGATGTATGTTAGTCAGAGGGATCTCTTTCATCATATCACGCTTCATAGTATTCACTATAAAGATGATAATTGATTTCTAACGATGAAAACCTGCCGAGACTCCCAAATTTCACCGGAGCGTATTAAGAAATGCTCGAACATTCTAGTTCCCGTTTGCGACAGCCAAAAGCGGATCGTATTAAGATTTTTTTTAACAAAGTTGACCAAACACAGACTAGGCGAGTTGTGATGCTTCGGTACAATCACTTAAGACCTCATAAAAAGCGTAATCAGTGAGAATTGTATGCTGAAGATATACCAAATGTGAAAATTACTTTTCCTGACATCAGCGACCAAATCAACAAGTGATCATTCATCTCTTAAGTCATTTATTGATGAATTTGAAGCCAAGTGAAATTCATATGTTTTGTCGATTAGAGAGTCGTTTTCTAAGATTTAAAGGAAGGATGTTTTGATCACCAGAACTCAGTTGAGGCAGTGCATAATTATTGCTTGTTTAATTGGCCGATCTCGACAATTTCCTCAAACACAATTTAACTTGTAAATGTTGCCAACATAGGACATTAACATTTGTTAATCTAAACCATATCGTTATGCTGCTCAGCCAACCATTAATTCCTTGAAAAACGCTATCCACTTGAATAACGATTTTTTTTTTGCGAAATACACAAAACTTTTGGAAAATTGATTTTTCCATGTAAACTTTTCGTTGAATATCCAAACTTCAAATTTTTCTTTCCGTCGTTTTTTTTTTCTTGGAGTATAAAACAAAAATTAAAATAAAAAATGACAGCAATTTAAAGTTGATGAAAATTAAAAAGTTTTCAAAGATGTAAAAAGAAAAAAAAATTGATCGGTGTCTTGTGACAATAAAATTAATTTTTTTTTATATTTTCGTTTGTGTCGCGCGGCGCGGCAGCGGAACAAGGGAAGGAAAATTAAATTTCTTTTTTTTTTATGTTTTGATTGACAAAAAACGAACAAATTTGCATTTTGATGAGGATTTTAATTTGTTGTTTTTTGTTGTTGTGAAATTCTCTTAAAGGGAAACAAACATTTCGTTAACAAGATGAAATTGAATACACTTGCTGTACGAGTATTATGGATCTGGGTAAAAAAACAAGAAAGAAAAATGAGAATAACAGAAGTTTAAATGATCGAATTGGGAATAATTATTTTTTTATTTATGATTTAGCGTAAAATTTATTTGCGTTCAGCTTGATATATGGGTTAGTTGCTTTACATGGCTAGTCTTTATATATTAAAAAATCAGTTGATCGAATCCCACGGGTGTAGTTTTAAGCAGCTTTCGTGGATAATATAATTTTCTGAGACGCCAACGAAGGGCTGGCTGTCGTCTTAAATATCGCTGCAAACGCAGAACATAACGGCAACTTTTTGAATATATATATATATATATATATATATATATATATATATATATATATATATATATATATATATATATATCTTAAATGGCAGCAGTCATCTCTCATACTCATCCATCAGGAAGCCAACCAAAAGAAGTGTCATTTCCACTTAAAAAAACTGTTAACGCAATAGAAGCGCATATTATAAATCAATTTGATCATTCAAGGGCATTCTTCTCTCTAGTTGAAACTCCAGCAAAATGGCCTTGGGAAGACCAAGAAACGAAAATTGCAACCTAAAGCGACACTGCAAATCAGGGATTTAGACTGTCTCTCCTTTGAAGAGGAAATGAAAAAAGCCGTCAGACGAGACCTCAAAGGATTTAAAGGATTTAATGATGAATTGAAGGTGTCACTTACGAAACCTAATTTGAAACATCAGTAAATGGCCTTTGTGGTGATCAAGTGAAGCATCTGAGCTGATTAAGATAGGTCAAATAAAAATAGGCTGGTTATATTGTAGAATCCAGCGCAAGACCGTAGTGGCCCGATGTTACGTCTGTTTTGGTTACGGCCACCATAAGGTGAACTGCAAAGGCCCCAACCGGAGTAAACATTGTCCCCATAGTTGAGAGAGGGACCATTTCAAAAAGAATGTAAAGCGGAGGTCAAGTGATACAAAAACATAAGATATAAGATAAAGCTGCCATCTGGGCCCCGCATCCAATTACAAATGAAAGTTTGGAGCCGAAGAGGGATTTGTGTGTGTGAAAATTAAAGATAGCACATAATGTCAGTTGTTACTTCATCCCGAATGAACCAATGGACGCTTTCCGAGAAAATTGACGCCTATCTTAAAGCGCAAGTGCTCGACTGAGTCATTTTTATAGCCGGAGACTTTCATGCAAAAAAAGACAGTATATTCTGGTCACGGCAGCCAGAATAGGCCTGGTGGTCATGTGACCTATATCATCACCAGACCTATTCTGGCTGTCATGACCATAATATACTGTCTCTTTTGCATTAAAGAATCCGGCTGTAACTATGACTGCGCATTTGCTGCATTTTGTAATGCGCAAAATGAGAACACTGGTACCCAGTTCCTTAATGGAGCTAAGCCAGACATGGCAAATCGGGAACTCCTTCTTCTCGAACCACTCAAATCGTGGCCGGCTACCTTGTTCCGATAAACCGGAAGAAGTAGGCTCCCTGCGAAACAAGAAAACACCAGATCTGAACTGAGTACCCATGGAAGTAATGCGACATCAGGAAAATTGGATCTACTATTAGCACTATTGAAGAAGTGGTGAGGGCCTTTTTGGTGCCAAAGGAACAAAATCATTATTAAAATGTTACTTGCTACAATGAATGTGGAGAATGCGTTTAATTCAGCGAGATGGGCGGATATGCTTTCGGCGTTGACAAACGATGTCTAGACTACCTTTTGCGAATAATGCATAAAGTTTTCTTTGCGATCGACTAATATCTGAGGCGACGGAGTGCCAATGCAGCAAAAATAATAAAGGAAGTGCCATGCAAGAGTCAGTCCCAGGACTTGGCCTATGAAATGCATCATACGATGGTCATCGAAAGTTAACCTAGATTATGAAACTACCTACCACATGGCTAAGTGATCATGGTTTAAGCCTAGCAACAGAAAAAAAAGCATTGGGTTTGCTACCTAGACAACACAGTGCAACCGACTTGCTGTTCGACTCCAGCGAATGCAGTCCAACGCGACCGTTAAATATCTTAGGGTGCATCTCGACATAAAGAAAATTTTGGAAAATAAATCGAGTGTTATTCGGAAAAGGTTCCAAAACTGAATATTGCCCTGAGTAGGCTGATGACGAATATCGGAGGCCCAGCGGCTGGTATAAGGAATTACTAATACAAACTAGCCGTTTTGTATTTTAGACACCTTTTTTTTTATTGACAAAGCCAATTACTCTACTACTTTCCTTTAAAGCCTTAAATACAGCACAACCGAGTGAACCTCTCCAAATATCAAGATCTTCTTACTAATGCTATCGATTCCAGAAGACCAGTTTCATTTTAATCACTGCCTGGTCAGGGTGAATAAATACTTTGATCGTTGATACGACTATTAATTTTATTTAAATATTTGACGATACAGATTTTTAATCTTGTATTCAATTTATCAATCGATGATAAATTGTGTTTATCGTATATTTCGCAAAAATAAAAAATAAAAATAATTCTTGTACTTATATTTAAGACAAGTACAAAACTACAAACAATGCAAAAATTACTTAATCGCTAAGTCGAGACATACAAACAAAGCGAAAAAAAAACAACAACAACAAAAATATCCTATACTAAAATTATTGGTAGATTATTATCACCTTCAAGGTAATAAATTTTATTTATAAAACCTAAGGAAAAACGTATTAAAAAAATGAAAATCGATTTGTAGTTTTGCAACAATGTTCTGAGATTTTTCTGTGTACCTACGTACGTACGAGTATGTGCCTATATTTTTGTTCGAATTTTAAAAAATTATCAATATAATTTATGTACACACAATATTTATTTATTTATTAAAAATTAAATCGATTAAAATTTATATTTTTATGAGAGTTAATTATGTATGAGTGCTGCGTGCAAAATGGGTGAATTAAAAGTACATACACAAAAAGTTTCATTTATACAAATATGACACAAAATTAAATTACATGTCTGGTGGCGTTTGTTCAAAAAAAAAAAATAAATATTTGGTTTATCAATAAATTGATACATTTATTTGTGTTTAAAATATTTATGTAGACAGTATGATCTATAGAACACTTTCGGGGTAAAAATTTTCAAATCCTGCAACAAAAAAAAGAACAAAAGTTGAAAGAGTTAGCTCTTTGTCAGAAAATTGTACAGCAAAACTTTTAAATGAAGCAATAACTAATATGGTACAAATGGAAATCCCCATAAGTGAACTTCAAAGAGTTAGGTATGGAAAATCTAACGTACACAAATTGTTTAAACTAGTAATTGGACAATAGAAGGTAGCAGCGAGAAGAAATATGGAGTGATAAGAATAGCACGACCAGCGCAACATTTTTAATGTTATCTGATTTCAAATGCCTGAAACTTCATTAATAACAGATTTAGGGTGCAAATTAATGTTTTATAGGATAGCTTAGACGAAAGCTTAGAGAACTTGGTTTCCAAAATAATACAAAATAATATGTAATAAAAATCTCGTTCCCAATCAAAAATCCTTTAAATATCAGCAGCATCCTATATTTGGAATTGTAAAAGATCAGGTTCCAGACAAATTCTGGAAAACCCATGTGGACGCCTTATACATTTTCCAGAAATAAATGCAAAGCAAAGAAATTGTGAAAATGTATGTAGGTATTTTTACCGCCAAATAAGATGAAATGTTTACCAAAGCAAAACCTTGCATAAGACAGGTTGTTGCCTAAGAAAAGGCACTACCATGGGTGACAGAAAAAGAACAATAGTTATACCCTGATTTGAAATTATCTTAGAAAAGATCGAGAAATTATTGCATTGACACTAGTTTCGACCCAATAAAAATACTGTAAAAGTTATGAACACAGTAGCAGTCATTAAATAATTGCTTTTCCGATATTAAAAATCTTCCGATGTTGTAATTCCAGCACTTCACTTAAAAGTAGAGGTTGAACTGGAGCACGCCATCATTCAGGTATTGTACAAAGCAAGGATACGATTCTATTGGGACAATAGATGCTATTAGGGAAACACAAATAATAAATAATTTTCTAGTAACTAAATCGGTACCTATTTGTATGTTTCAGTTATTTATTAAAGGGGCAGAAGCTCCTCCAATAGTGAATCATCGAGCTCGAAGAGTTGTTAAACCGTTGAAACAAGAAATAGTGTATCAGTATTCGCTTTCTATGGCTTCCAGTTCTGGAAACGAAAGTTGAACTTAGCAGATCAAAAGTAACGCTTCCATGGATAGTTCAGAAGTGCATCTAAAACAACTATTATATTGAAATCGGTTTCATAATCTAGAAGCAGCCAAAGCCGCTACGGTCCAAGTATAAGTTGGAATACCAAAAGCGATACATTAATTTTTACTACGAATTTTTAATGCATTGCATAAAGGGAGCTGGTTTGCAAGTTAACTTCTAAATCTCTTGTAATGGATGAATAGGTATATCAATGTTACCGATGAGGTTCAATGAAAACACAAAGAAAGAAAACAACGAAATTGGGCATCAGAATCATACAACTAGAGCAGGCAAATCCAATCACGCCCAGCTGTTTTATAAACATTAACACCGTTAGCACCAGAAGCTAAACATAAAGATAAAATTATTTCGTGAGCAATCCGGATCAAGTCCGGATCGAACAAGTATCAAAGCGCTCTTGTATGCTAAAAATACAGCAAAATCCGTAGAAGAACCAACAACTTGAAGAACAAAGTGGAAATGAAAAATGCATTAAGGTGAATGTAAAAAAACGGATACAACAGTTTAAAACAGAAACGGAATAATTAGGAAGCAGAATGAAAGAATTCTTTGCACGTTAAACTCAATACGGTGGTAAACTTTATACTGATGGTCAAAAAGGAAACGTAAAACCCACATAATTGATGGTAAATCCGCGAAAGGAAACTTAACAGTTTAATTTCAAGTCACGGTACAGCAAATTATGTCTTCATTTTATGACAGGCGGTGCAAGTAGCAATTTGTCCTGCAGAAATAAACTATGAAATAACCAAAGTTCGAGTTAGTTATGGATGATATCATATCCTGAAACATTTCGAATTATACAACTGCTCAATAGACGAAAGCCGCGAACAGAAATGTGGAATAAATACTATTTCTGCTGCATTCTTAAAGGGATTAACATTCGACGCATGTATTGCCAGCAGAGATAGTCTGAAAGTTTCAATAATGATAAACCAAGAACAAGCTCATTGAATCAGTGTTACATTACCGAGCGACTAGAGTTATTGATTAAAAAAAATTAAGGAAGCTTTAAAAAAACATCATTGTAGTAATTGGGTCAGAATATAGGCACGATTGAGAAACTTTCCAAGGTTTCCAAAATAACAGGTGATAAAAATCTCGTGTCCAGTCGAAATTTTTTAGATACCGACTAACCAGGACAGTTTATTAAAATTTGTAAGAAACTCCCATAGAGTTTCTGGAATTTAAATTCGCAGCACAGATTGTGAATAGGTATGTTAACCCCGGATAACAAAACTAAGCTATTACCAAAGCATAAAAATCCTTAAATTGCAATAAGAGATGTTGTCCTAATATTCGCTGACTGTGGTTTCCAGTTTAGGAAATAGTTCAGAAGGCCATCAAAAACTACTATCAGGTCGACATTTAAAATCTGCTATCGCCGCCATTTATTTTTATGTAAATAAATTTACGCTCATCACCACCACTAAAATATTAATCTTTGGCCTGATAAACTAGACTAAAACAATCCACACCCTATACTAAGGGAAGAATCGCCTAATAGAAGATCCGATGCAACTTGTTACAGATCACTTTTATTTCGTTTCGAAGATTTAAAGAAACAAAAAAATATTATAGCCGATTAAAAGGTTTCTGCTATGTGAGTAGTATGCGGTTCTTTTGTTCAACCTAATGAAGGTAGTCATTCGGAAACTAATATAAAAATTATACAGACTTGGGCGGGCTACAAAAAGTGCTGAATTGGTTGGACAGTCAGCCATAACATTAAGTCGGGCCTTATCCTTACATCCATTTAGGGGACAAGTCAAAACCGCTTATATATGCTTGTTTGTTTACCTATATGCAATAAAGAAATATTTGTTCATCTCTTTGCCCACTTGTCAAGTGTTGCATTTATTGGAGCCATCAAAAGATTTACTGCTTGTCGATGTATTTCTGAGTAGCTGCATAGTGGTGATGGTGAGAGTTTTGTCGCACTGAAAATTTAAAAGATGGATGAAACAACAGAAAGCAATTCTTTCCCAAGCACCATAAGTCTTTGGGTAAATTTTGAGTAAACGACTTTGCAATGATGGAAAAATTTGGAATAAACCGACTACTATCCTATTATAACCCTATAAGATCTGTTACTGCCATTATGTTCTTTGGGTCTAGTTTGATTCCTTCAGTCGTTATGATATGACTTAAGTAAGAATTGGTATTGTCCAAAAGTAGTACTAAAATATTTGAAGGTAACTGTTAGCTACATCTATAAAGCTAATATATAAACTTTTCTTGATTTGATCCAGAATATCTGTAATATTCGGTAAAAGAAAACTGTCACCATTTTTTTTGTCCAATAATTAATTGACGTATTTAGTCATTTAAACGGTTGTTTCTATATTAATTTTAATGGGTTATACTTTTTTTAATCAAATTTTTATTCATTTTAAAATTGTATGTCAATTTAAATGTATATAAATTGGATTTTCATGTTTCATTTGATTTTGGTGTTGGATAGTTTTTATTTTTTGTATTGCAATTTATAAACGAGTACCTTTGGCTATAATATAAACAGATTCAATCTTAAATACATAGATGGGAGATAACGCAAAGTTGCTGATGTAAAATATTATCAATGAGATGTATATGAATAACATTGATTACTTTAGTAACGAAATATTAACTAAGTACCTAATACAATATGCAATCGTAATTATATTCTCATCATTCTATGACTCATTTTTTCAAACAGCTAAAAATATACACACATCATCAATTCGCCACTCAAACAAGTGTGTTCACCCGTTTTAATGTTCAATTGACCAATCGTATATGTATATGAACCAGGAATTATTAATTTATACATATTTCTTATTATAAAAGTATTAAACATCGTACAACAGCGCAAAAAAAATACTTAAGGTGAAACCTACACAACTCGCAGCTGAACAACTATATTAGAACTCTTAATTGGATTTTTATTATGATATCGTTTTTTTTTTGTTTACCTCAAGAAGCTAAATAAAGAAGTGTAATAAATCCATCTAGTTTTTAGCATTTTTACCTATTGTCGTTATGTATATAGGTATATACGTACGTTATTTATGTACCAGTATATCGGCATAAATATAATATTCCAAGTGTTACGCGTGATTTGCAAAATTCGTTAAAATTCGCAATATATGTTCACACACTTTAACGTTTGTATTTATGGTAATTACGTATTTTAAAATTAAGGGTTTACCAATAGGATAACTGAGTTTTGATATAACGACAACCACCAAGAAACTGTCGGTGAAACCCACTTAATTATAATATAATGGGAAACCCTTTAATTTCCTATTTAATTAATTAAGTGTTTCATTTTTAAAATACCAAAATTAAAATTTTATAGGTCCTCATGAAGTGGTTTTAAATTTTTTCAGCTCCGAACCAAATTCAACAAATTAAAGCGATGTGTGGGAGTATTATACAATATGCTAAATTTAACTGGCATGTATGTAATGAACCCGCTAAACGAACTCCTCTATATAGTGAAAAAGATCATGTAAATTTATTAATTTAAAAACAAAAAAATTTGAAGAATACACAAAATTTGATGTGAAAAACAATAAATTAACCGTTTTGCTTTATCTTAATCTAACTTAACATCTTCTAAACTCTCGGTTCATATATAAAGTGTTGTATAATGATAGCCCACTGTGAAATATTCATTTGAATCAAAAATATTTATTAACAATTAACTGTTGTATGGATCATCGCATCTTCTTCGTTCGCTCGCCTAGATCTTTTTTTTTTTTTGGGGTATCATTATATTATTCATATAAGATTTAAAAAGTATGTAGAACGCGTACAAGTGAAGAAGAAATCGATCATCTTTTAAGATTATTATAAGAACATCATAAAATGAATTAAAACCGAAATATAAATTTAATTTAATTGAAACATGTGTTAATGTTTTGTTAACGTCGCGCAGTTATATGTATAATAAACATATAAGGACACAATCTAATCCGGCAGCTAAATTTCTATTTCGGATAAGCTACAATCACATTTCTTTCGAGAGGTCTTTTTTTATGTATCCAATCTTTTATGGGGCCGAAGCGAACCCAACTTTACGATCAATTATAGCGTCCTACTTTACGCCGTTGCCAAATCGAGTTCGATTTGATTATCCATCTGTCAAGTCAGAAGTCTAGTTAAAAGTCAAGATAGAAATCAAAATCAAATCAACAAGTCAAAAGTCAAGATAAAAGTCAAGATAAAAGTCAAGTCAAAAGTCAAGTCAAAAGTCATGTCAAAAGTCAAGTCAAAAGTCAAATCAAAAGTCAAGTCAAAAGTCAAGTCAAAAGGCAAGTCAAAAGTCAAGTCAAAAGTCAAGTCAAAAGTCAAGTCAAAAGTCAAATCAAAAAATGTCCTTTGATTGACATGAAGGCATTATTCTATGAGAATGTGTTCAACGATACCGACCGAAGTAATGTAATTAATTCAGCGTCCTGGACCGAATTTATACAAGTACTTTCGAAAAATGTAGGTAAAAAGGCTACATGAGTGGATGACGAAAGATATTTTCTCAATAACGAAAGAAAGAGATACATTTCAATCCTTTTTTACTTCTGCCTCAAAGTGCCAGCACTGCGCCCTAAAAAACATTTTATGCTCTTCTGATTTATTAGTTCAAGTTTCTCCACCTTCCTAATAAAGGCGCGAATGCTACTTGCAGAGGCCAATTTAAATTTCTCCGGAGTCAAGTACCTCTCTTCAAAATAAAGTCACCTTAGTTTATATAGAGCAACACACTCATATGGTACATGCTCAGCGGTTTCTATCTCTTCCAAACAAAGTCTGCACTCCGTCTCTGTGGATAGGTTCATTTTATTCAAATGATATCACAGGTTATAATGACCTGAAGGAAAACTCAATGGTTTCCTAATATTTCCTTTACTCAAATTGACCTCCAAGTATTTATGATGAAAAAGTCTGGCCAAAGATTAGATCAAGCACTGTATTTCTTCCCAGTTACTAATTGTGTAGGCTGCAGAGGCCCATGGAATGCATCACAAAGGGGCCAATGAGTGTAGTCGACGAGCCTGCCCATGCTAGCTGGTTGGCTATCTCGTTTCAAGTGATGCCTTTGTGACCAGATTCCCACGACAACCTAACTTTGTTATGGCGAGAGAGGTATTGTAGTAGTTTATAACAACTTTTAACCGATGGAGGCGTCTTTAAGACCTTTATTCATAAAAGTTAAACCGCAAATTTCGATGGCATGAGTTTCGGCTAGTAAAACACTGGGATAAGTTCCCAGTGATTTCGATATTTTGTGGTTGGGTTCAAAGACTCCAATGCCAACTCCACTATATATTTTCGATCCATCTGTGAACCAGACTTGTTCCACCAGTATCTCAGTCTATTCTATCAATGACTGTTACCCCGAAATTCTTTGGTCCGTGACTCTAAAGAAAATTTCCAAGTCTGAAAGTTCAATTTTAATCCTTATTATTAATTAATTAATTTTTGAAATAATTTTCAGAGTTTTATAATTTTAAAACTCAGAAGTAGAATATCTCTTGAGAATAATGGAACACTAATATGTAAGCCACTCGAAGTTGCTAATTTGTTCAACAAATATTTCATAGATGTGAACCACAAATTACAAGTCATTTACTAATGACTTAATTAAGACTTTGTCCATAATATAAATACAGATAGTACTACCATGGTATGTTAGCCCATTGATGGTTTAGATGTCGCTACTTTTATCGTTTTAAAATAATCAAAATATGTTTATATATATAATCGCCTAAATGTCATATATTTATACTAAATTAGCCGAAATGTATGCAAAATTAAAAGCAAGTGTCAAAATCTATTAATTGCTTTAAAACTCTTTGGGTACACAACCTCTAGTCTAAAATACTAATTAATTACAAATGATCGTTTCTTAATGTGGTAAACAAGGAGAGACGCACGTGTTTGTCTTACTTAAAAATCATTGTGCTTTAATCATAACCTATTTCAATTTTGTATTCAAATATAATTCAAACCTCAATATTTTACGCCTTTTATATACTTCACCCTAAAAAAAAGATATATATATATATATATATATATATATATATATATATATATATATATATATATATATATATATATATATATATAATGTTGTGTATTAAATTTACGGTAAATCAAATTAACTTTCCACCACAATTTTTCTTCTTTTCTGCGTACCTAAAACACCTGCTTTCATTTGATTTCCTCTACAGAAAAAAAATACAAAATCGTGCTTTCCTGTATCATCTAATATTCTATTTACGGAACCTCGTCATCTTAGATGTAACAATTTATCTAATAATTTTATTTTCGTTTCTTCTTAGTTATATGGTAGGAATATCTATGGTGTGTAAAGGTAGCACAGACAAATATTAAGTTAACATACTCCCATATTCCTATTCAATCTACTAGTCCATTGATCAGACGTGACACAAAAAGAAAAACTTATTCCGAAACTTGGGAATTATTATGAATACTGAGGAAGATTTCACTGGGTCACAAACGGCTACTTGTGTATAGTTTAGTCGAAAAATTTATGTCAATTGAATTGATTTTTCGTTCAACCGCAAAAAAGAAAAGTTTTCGTTTCCATCTTATTTTTCCGTTTCTAATCAAATTAAAAGTTTTGTCATTTCATCTTGTGATACGGATGGACTAAGCAGCACAAAAATTTTTTTTTTTTTTGCAATATTAAATTGTATGAAAACATTCCATGCTTATAAATAATTCATAATTGAAGACAAATTTTTTTTTTTTTTGATTAAAAAATGAAAGCGAATTTTGTCATCATTATTGACCATCTGCCAACAGTATTTATATATAGTTGTTGTCGTATTTTATGTGTATATATATCGGCTTGCCAATATCATTATAAAAATATGAAGAAAAATGGTAAAGTTTCATTTCAAGTTTTCGTTTCGTCGCAATGTTGTTGTTATGATCCTGCTTTTATAATAATTCCATTACCGTTGAACCAGTTTTTGTTGATATTGAATTATAAGCTGATCATAAAGTGATCATCGTTCCCCACCATCTTCTGCTGTATTCGGGTATTATTTTCGCATTAAGACGGATTTTTTATTGTCATTAATTATTTTTAATTTATGATTCTTATTTACTACAATTTTATATATATATATATATATATATATATATATATATATATATATATATATATATATATATATATATATATATATATATATATATTCATATTGATGTCTTGATGATTGGTTCTTAAAGGTAATCTAGATTATGACTATTTTACGTTGCTGTTTTTATTTTGTGTTGTTTGTCCCGTTTTGGTTGTCTCTCGATGCAATTTTATGTCAATTAAATGATTATGAAGTTGATATGATGGTGAATGTCACCTGAATTATAATTTATGGCGGTATCGTATCTCTTTATAATTTTAAATTTTTTTTGTTTTATTGAGATACCACCAAAATTATGTTTCACTTTTATGCTCTAGACTAACAAGGTTAATTAATTATCATTAAAATAAGGGTTAGTAAGAAAAAACATGTTAAAGGGGTCAGATTATGTTATTGGGTAGGTGCATAGATTACCGCGTATTTTGTAAATGTTAGTGTTTATTTAAAATTAGACGGGCGATTCAGATTTTGAGAATATAACCAAATTTTTAAAATATTTCAACAAATTGTAAACTTAAATGTTTAAATTTTATGTAGACATCTTTTAACATTTAAAATGTTTTATTGCTAGCTTTTTGTGGTTTTGAGTCACACAAATTATCAGCTGTGTTCTGCAGCCAAAAAATAAACGACCTAAACGAGTATGTTGTTGAGAAACAGAATAGTGTATTTAATTTTGTGACATTTTTGTTGTTATTTTTTCTTTGACGTATTTTGTCAGTTGAACGATTATTTCATTTGATTTTGGTGTTATGTAATTTATTTTTGAATCTGAAATTTTAGAGTTTTGTGTGTATTATAATGTTATAATGTTTTATCCACTATTACTGATTTTAGCATTTTAGATTTTGAAAGTGCTCGAATTTAGGTAAAAAATGGATACAATTTGGTCTTAACAGCTAACAAATAATTAAGCAATTTAAATGAAATTAATTACAGTTTATGTGCTCAACAAAACCTATTCTTAGAGATAATGCAGTAATAACATTTCTTCTAAACCAAGCAACCACTCATGCAACCACCTAATACTTGATATTAGACAATGAATAGAGGTGCAACAGGTGCAGTCGATCTGTATAACATAAACTACATACCACCATCATTGATGAACATAAAAATAATTAAAACTAAATAATAATGATAGCAAAATAAATTTTAAATACAATTTTCGATTTAAAATATCTGTATCTTCCAGCAGAGTTGTACAGACAAAATGATGGCATGGAATGTAAAAAAAAAACAAAAACAGTAAAACATAGATTGACATTCTTTACACTTGTGATAACTAGAAATGAAATATTTCATTAATATATATATATTTTTTAATTTATTTATTTAATCTAAAAAATAAATTAGTATTTTTACAATTTTATATTTAGTTTTTCGCCTTTTGCAAGCGGCGAATTTCATTCGATTACAAAAATATTTTGTTTTCCAGTTTAACGAGGATTTTCATTACTCCAGGCACGAATGTATAAGAAATAGTTGCCATTTTATTTATATAATTGTATAATTCTTACGTTATTTTCAATATTTTTAGATTAATAAAAAACAAATTAATTTCATTTAGAAATATGATACGAAAATATAAATTGACTTGAAGAAACAGGTTCATAAAGAAATGTAGTTATACTTTACAGTCTGTGTTTGAAGGCTAAAAAGTTGATAGAAAATTTTCGACAGACGACATGATTTAAAGTAATTAGATTATGAATGCATTAGGTAATGCAACTAATGTCATCTTACGAAACGATAAATTGCATTTAACAGTTTTGTAGGAACGACATTTGTGGAGCAAAGTGATATAGCAAAGTGATGAGCTATGTCTAATAATCCTATGTCTAATGTCTAATATTTTAGTCCTTTAGTTAACATAAGTACGGATCAATAAATCTCCAGTCAGATGTTTTATTTTAAATACATAAAATAAAATTTTATCGGACATAAAAGAATTAAATCAAACATTGTTCGCCTTCTTTCAAGCATCGATTTTTTTTATGGCAAGCCTACAGGCAATTTATTATAACAAACACCATCATCATAAATTAAACAAAATATTTTAATTTGAATATTATTACCGTCCCATATAGTTTAGTTTAATTATGTTATTTGGACAATAAAATCAATAAATTTCGTATAATTTATTTCATTCAAATATTTTTATTAATTTCTAAAATATAAAATATAAATCAATCTAAATACTATTAAATAATCAAATATAAGTCATAAAAATAGTCTGGATTTATATTTAATTTTTTTTTAAATTTATTATAAAACTATAAATTATTATTTTTTTATTAATAATTTTAATTGAATTTTGATAGAAAATATTTTTAAAATTTTATGTTTTTCTAATGCGTTGGTCATTGAAGCCTATGAAAGCTCCAACCAAAAAGATAGTTTGATTGTAAGAATCAATAAGCGTCATAGTTTGATATTTTTAATAGTAAAGTTCCGTGTAAAGAATTCGTAAGAAAGGTTCATATTCGTTTTTAAATTAGTTACCAATTGGTTATATATATTTTTAAACTATCGTTACATTGCCGAATCGGAATATTAAAACAATGGATTTATTTGTACACAAAGCTGCAGTTTATTTTGTCCTTACAACATAATTACAACTTGCTTTGCATAGGTAATGAACTTTCCCAACCATTTACGAAAAGTTAATAATATTTTGTTTTTCCAACTCCCGTTTTACCGATTTTTGAAAAACCGGTTTCCAAACTCAAATAATAAAAAATTCGATAAAACCGGTAAATCATGTCGGAATGTCAAGATTATACTACAAACGATAATGCTGCCGTCTTATGGAAAGTGGAATGTTTTACCTGATAATGATGCTAGTTGTCTGCCAAAGTGTCAAAAATATCAACAAAATATTTTGTGTATATCGAGTTCAAATAATTTTTAATTTTACTTAAATACACTAAACAACGATCTTCATTCCTGTTAAAATTATTTGGAATAACAAAAAATTAAAAACAAAAAAAAATCATGGCCGACTCTCATTTTAATTCAAAAAATCTGTTGCTTTAAAATATTAAATTTTTTATGTTAGGTTTAGTGTTTTTTTTCTTATTTTGAGTTATTTTGTAATTATTATTGATTTGTAATATTTTATGTTATATACAATTGTCATGAAGTTTTTAGGAAAACAATGGGGAAAAATCTTCTGGCAATGGTTGTTACTATATAATACTTTGATCGTGCTGCCTCTTGCGAATAACAATGGTATACTAAGTACTTTAATCATGGTGCCTCTTTCGAAAAATATTATCTGTATAATATTACAATTTTAAAAATTCATGAGATGTGATTGTGGAATAGTCGTTTGAACAACATGGTGCCCTATGCACATTTGGAAGAACAAATGAAACTTTGGTTTATATTGGGTTTTGTTTATATTGGGGTTTTGCAAAAATCTGGTTAAAAAATTCAAATTTTTTTTTCGCCGAGAAATTATTTTGCAGTTCTAATCCATAAACGTAAAACTAAGTTGCATCTCTTCCAAGCTTTCTAATATTTCAAATAAAAATTCTAATATGCCTTCCGTGATCAAAATAGTAGCATCTGCCCATCAAAATAATACTATCCCATCTTATTTGAAAATCTAGCAACAAGCACAATTCTTTCCTAAGTTGTTTTTTCACATTTTGTTGCAAAACTAAATTTTGTCATAAACGAATTTTTACTATTTATACTTATTTTTTACGAAATGTTTTATATTTTTTAAATTTTAATTGGACAAATGAGCAAACTAAACGAATAATGTGAAAATCATGCTTTTTAGAAAATTGATAGATAGATTAACGTTAATGGTTTTGATATATCGCTATAATTTTTTCAGTATACGTTTTATTTTAGCGCAGTTTTCATGAAAACTAGTGATGGGCTGATCAGATACTTTTGAGTATCGATATCAATTGACTCATTTCAGCAATTAACCTGATACTTTTAACTCGATACTTTTAACCTGATACTTTGAATTGAATACCAAATATGTACTATGTAGTATGTACTGTAGATATAAACGTACTTTTTTTGTATGTAAATATTATATTAAATTGATTTAGTTAATTTTATTTTTATATTACTTATTACATAAAAATTTACAAAAATTATCATCAAAATTTTAATATAGCAAAATAATTTTAAACTTATATAATTATCCTATTAAACTTTAATTTATTAGAATAAACTACACCAGATAAATCGAACTTATTGAAGTTCATTTTAAAAGTCCAAATATATCAATATATTTTGTCTGTTAGTCAACGCTTTACTAAAATGGTTTTGTTCCATTCTAGCACAGTATATTTGAATCGTGTGGAAGAATGAACAGAAAATAGAAAATGTGTAAAACCAAATATGTATTAATAAATTAATATAACTGAGACAACATTAGGACCTATAATAAAGAATATATTATATACTCCTTCCATTCTGGCATCATAACCATTTAACAATTTGAGTATGACAAATATGAAACAACACTATGTTCCCAATTTCAATCGCGTTCCCATTTGACGTTTCACCGGTAAATCTAATAAACAATAAACATTTAAGTATAACATAATTTTTACGAATTTATTTACGGTCACAAAAAAATTCAAATAAATGATTGGATAAGTACAACTCATTTTTATGTTAAAAAATTATATTTCTGCTTTGTTACTGGACACAATATCATACAAGAAGTGCATATCGATTTAATCAACAAACAATTTAAGTTGGAAAAAAAAAGTTGGTGTGAAGATCCATCAACTCTATATAGTGCTACTGTTTTGGGTCATGATTGGGAAATTGGGAATCACTCATGGTACTGGCAGGAACTGCCCTTGGTAATTTATTAATCTGGTACCCAAAACATCAATGGCATAAAAATACGTAGTCCTGTACGACATCAATTATCTGGTCATAATGGAGTCATTAATGGAGTCGATAGCGGCTAATTTAGAACGCGAGCTAATTGTAACGACTTCGGATGATCGATCAGTGCGATCTTGGAAAATTTTAAATAGAGAAACCTTAGAAATTACATCACTAAGACAAGTCTTTGGTCATACAGCTAGGATGTTTAAAAGTTTTATAATCGATGAAGGTAAAAATAGTTAAATTTCGTTCAGATTGAACTATATTTTATTTAATTTGTTTAGTTTTCAGATGGCGCTACTATAATCGCTTCCGCGGGTAAAGATTCATATTTATGTTTGTGGGCATTAAACGGGACTATCCTATGTAAACGAAAACTTAACTTTGGTGCCACAATATGGGATATAGAATTTTTTCAATATTCTTTATTCTCTAAATTCATACACATACAGTGGTTTCTATATTTGACCGTTACTCTCATTAATTTGTGAGAATGAGTAAGTTATATAATATATCGTGTATTTTATATTGTTCTGAAAGAAATAGACACATTTCCATATATACGTATTCATCTAACTCGTTCTCGCAAACATTTACGCAGTATGCGCATGCTTAAAAAATGAAGAAATGGAAAAAACAAAAATGAGTAATGAAAAAACGAGTCTTTTTAACCTGATACTTTGAAAAGTACTCAATTGATATTTCGAACCTTTTGAGTATCAGGTTAGAATTGGTTCGAACATCACTAATGAAAACTGAATATGACTATTTTACCGGTTTTTTACCGTTAATAAAAACCAACCGAGTATGTTTAGCTGGAATGCACGGGTCTAGTTAGGTATGCTGTAAGGATCATTTCGTTGATGAACCGAACCAGTCAAAGGATGAAATTCTCTAATTATCGTAGAAATTTTTTTTTTGAAATTTGTTGGATCAGATGTACTTTCCATTAACCGTTACTGAAACAATTAATGGTTTCTGAAAGGAAACTACACATAACGGTACCACTAAAATGGCGAGAATTAAAAAAAGTCTATTAAAATGTACTAGACTGTATTAAAATGGCGAAGAAAAAACTAAATATAAACACTAATAGTATATAACAAATAATAAAATAAATTGCTGCTAAATTGTAAGTGAGTTGACAAGCTTTAACAATTTGAAAACATTTTAAAAAATACTTACAATTTGATCCGGATTGCTAAATAGTATACACACACAAATATATTCTAAATTATTTGTAATTTATAAAACAAAAGATACGAATTTTAGTCTTTTACTAGGATTCTTCACAACACTTGTTATCACTTTATAATTTCACTTGAGCACTTTATCACTTGTTAAAATTAAACTGAAGCTACCTCCAATCGACTTCACTTATATACTATTTCATTTTTTGTTTTAATTGCAAACAAATTTGTTTTAATTTTCATTTATTTCAATCCCGTTATTCTGTCGATTTATTTCATTATTTTTGTTTTATTTGATTTATAATTATTTTTGGAATATTCCAATTGAAATGAATTAAAGTACAATCCTTAGGGAATTTGTCAAAAGTGATCCTTTACAGAAATTTTATCAGCTTGACGAGCGAATACGTATCTAGAATTGATATTTGACGAAAAAAAAAGAATGTAAATATTTTAAAATATTAAATTGAGATTTAAAACCGTAAATGCATATTGTTGGGACGACGAAGTGGTGATTTTTGCGGTTCAATCGACTCTGTTAGGAACCACAAAACAATGGATAGACGGCATTCAAGAAGCCTTTCATTACATGGCAACAGTTTAAAAATAAATTCCTTAAAGATATCTCTTGCAAGACGAATATTGCAGACATCCATATAGAAATGATGCGTACATTTCACAAAACTCCCGAGAAGTATTATTATAAAACGTTGTGTCTGGAACAAAAAGCTAAACTCATAGACGACTGTCTATGAATCAATCACGACGATTTGAAGAAGCAAATCATATTGATTTGTTGACTGCCATCAGAGAATTCGTCTATTACAAGCCATTATTTCAACGAACATTGCCCTCAGCACCGAAACCATTTATTCTTCCGTCAAAAATTGGTGTTTACACCGTTCTCAAAACCACAATGATTGAAATTACGCATACCGTCAAATTATGGGAAGTCGCTGACCCAAAGAAATGTAGATCCTAAATCGATGATATGCAGAAATTGTTTCAATCCGCGACATTCGGTAATAAAATGACCCGATCCACAAAGAAGGGAATGCGGCGTGAATTACTTCCGAACGACACAGCAAACCGCAGCATGTATACAAACACGAGAAACTACCGAATCAAGAACTTTTGCCAAAGCGAATATCGTTAACATTGATAAGACCTCGTTACCAACTGCCGCACCATCGTTGAATGCATTTCTAAAGAAATCAAGATAAATGGTAAAGGAACTTCGTCATTTGTTGACCCTGGTTGCAACCGTACTTTGGTCCGTAAGTCATTCTCCGAAAACTTAAACCTGAATTTTGATTGTTCCATTGTTCTCACGGGTTTTACTGGTGGTCAATACGTTTATGTGGAAAAGTTGTTGCGGCAACCGTTAAAGTCGTCCTAACGCCTATTTCTCCAACGTTCTAGTGGTTGAGAACGAATTTATCTTCGAATATGTATTGTTGGGCCGTTAGATTTTATGTAAAGAAGGAAATCGTCTTTTAGTCGAAGGTGATCGCTGTACGATCGAGATGTCTAAAAATTTAAATTATGGGAAAACATTTAAGTAAAACTGAACAATGACAACTTAAGTCTCTGCTGTCATATCGCTTTCGTAAAAAGGCCGATCATCAAGAAAATTGTGGATGAATTGTTTCAGATAAGAAGAACGGCAAGAGTTGAATGTGTGTAAACTACAGGCAGATACATAAGATCACCGTAAAGCAACCGTACCCGATGCCTATAGTTGATGATCTGCTGTCGTGTTTGTTCGGAAATATAATTTTTAGCACAATGGAAATGAAGATGGGTGATCATCAAATCGAGGTCAGTGAAGCATCAAAGAAGTACACTGCCTTCGTAACAACAAAAGGACATTACGAATATAATCTAGTGCCTTT